>JARDYJ010000008.1:20347804-20715304 GCA_029215755.1 Spea hammondii
TTATTTCACAGGAAGAGTTTAAGTGCACATATCATAATGATATGACAAAAAATATATACATTGTTTTAACCCCTTAAGGACAATGGGCAGTCCCTAAACCCATTGAAAACAATGCATTTTGAGCCCGTACATGTCATTAAGGGGTTAATCAAATGTATTTGCATACATACAATAACTAGAAATATGTTTGGAGTAAAATAATAATAATAATAAAAATGGTGGATTAACTTTACTTTTAATGTATAGTACATTTATTATACCATACTTCAAATAGACAACCACTGTGTCTTTCATAATGTATTAGTTATTTAGGGAAGATACATTACTGATAATATTTGTGAATATGATACATTTACAGTGCCATATACAATAATACAATTGGGATGGTGCATAAAAATGACTCCAGTTCAAATTCAAAAACACAGTGTATTTCACTTTTTGATTCCTTGCCCATGGTTTTTAGGCTCGACCTATGCAGTCAAGAAGAAGGAATTAAAATGTGCCATACGTCGTGTATTTGTGTGCATGACTTAGTCTTAGACATGTCCATATTGGCAAAAGTGTATTTTAATTGACTTGCTGTGCTCTGTACGGTTGAGGGCTTTGTCACACTTAACCGACCATAAGCATAAAGAATCCTACTTTAGTATGATAGCTTGGAAGAAAGCAGAATGAGGTGGTGCAATAGAAATATTTAAATACTTAAATGGATTTAACAAAGTACAGGACGCAGGGTTACTAAAAATGGAGGAACAGGAAGTCATAGTCTGAAACTAGAGGGTCAGAGGCTTAGATTTAACGTAAGGAATAGTCTCCCAGCAGCACGAGGCTAAAATAGTGAATGAATGAATTTAAACAGGCAGGGAATAGACATAAAACTATCCTCACTTGAATAAAATGACCAGTTTTTATATCAAAATCACAATGGCATGTAGACGTAGTACGTATTCTTTCCACGAGTCAGTTAAACACATGCAAAAATGGGCACCAATAGAATATCAGTTTAGTTACTGTAGCTACATTCATCCCATAACACTTCCCTCACTGAGTAATTGATATTGCACCCCCTAATCACTTGTGGTCTCACAGTCTCTCGGCAATCACAAACAGCCTGCACTAACTTCCTAAATTTCTTTCTCAAGCCAAGAGAAAGCATTAGTGGCTAATTAAAAGCAATGTCTGCGGTTCTGTGCTGTTCTTATTTTACTTTTGGCAGACGATCACCATCTTTGCTGGTTCCCCTGGATCCTTCCCCTTCTTACACCTTTTTCCCTCCTGCTGTATTGAATTGTGGGGGCTTTCTGTGTAATGTAAAGTTAGCAGTAACACCATACAAAGTAACTTCACTCCTCTGAATGAGCTCAGAGTCCCCGAGCAGGTGTAACCTCCCCCTTATCCCCATTCAATCCAAGAGCCAGTAACGGTTCAGGTCGTCCTGATGAAGTCGCTCTGCCCCATGGTTTAAATACCTAAACATCTATTGTGCAAAACCTCAGGTAACTAATGAGAAGACACAATCATTTCAACATTTTTACTGACGAAAACAAGCATTTGAAACCAGGTAAAACACATTTTAGTTAGCACACTCATGCTAACTAAAATGGCTATTGCTGTATTGGTCAAAAGGCATTAGTGATATTTTTGTGAACCAACATGGTTATTCACTAATTTTGAATATCTCATCTGTTCCTTAAAGTAATAACTACCTGAGATGGCAAGGAATTACCATAGAGCAGGGTTGCCCAGCTTGTGATACATAGGGCCTGAGGCAGCCCTCATGATGTATTTTTTATAGCCACCCATGTAGTCTGAAAAACCCATCGATTCTTAATTTAGCAAGTCCAGACCATAGACTAGTACTGACACGTGGCTTCCTTTAAATGTTGGAATACTTTACTCTAAACTAGTAAAGCAGCCAATTATAAGTGAAAAAACACATAAGGAAACACAGAAATTACCACTAAAGAATGCTCAAAGAACAAAAACACGTACATTAAACAATAATGCTGAACCATTAACTTAATGTGCCACAATGAAATCACCGGGGGATACTTAGGTGTTAGTCATTATTTTATAAACATGAAAACTCTTGTTGGGCAATGACACACATATACTCAAAAGTAAAATTTCACTCACGTGTCTGAGGGCATTCAGAATTTCAATATGAACTGGTTTCTGACTTCAATGTACTGTGTAGAAGACAGTAAAACTGGGAATAGCAATGCTTACTACTTACTAACCTTGCTTTGTATGGTTGCATTTTTGGCTGCCCCGAGCTAAGGAAAACAGTCAATGAGACATACATCCACACAAGCCACAACCCCAGACCAACAATAATTGGGCAGACTATACACCCAAGCAGCCAAACCAAAAAAGAAAACATGCAAAAGCAGACTGACACACTTTCACATACAGTTCTAGTCTCTATACACTCGCAATTAGCACGTGCTGTTTTCTTCTTAGATTGACTTTTTCTATTGGTGAACAAATCAAGGTCCTATTGTGGATGAAAATAGTGTCATGTAAGCAAAATATAATTTATGATGTCATCTGTATGCTATTGATGATGCCATTAGTGACGCCAGGTATAATGCCATCAGAAAAGCATATTGGGACTTCATTAACTTATTGTTTATTTACTGACATGCGCATTTCAGCCGGAGCCAGACTCTGAATGTACTACTATGCTCATGTGAGCTGTTGGCATCTGCAGGCATCAGAACATTTGAAATGGTCAAAGAAGGACTATTGCTTTAGGGGATTTAGCTTGAGATGTGGCCAGGAGAAGGATTTCGCTGAAGCTTTTTATGAGACTGTGACCTATTAATAGCTAATTATGTTAATGAGAAAGACATTTAAAATAATAATCTGTTGTATACTATTTACACAATTTAATTTACTAAAAGATTTTCAGTCGTTTATATATGGGTGCTACAAGGCTGTAGAACATTATGATGCGTTCATACCCACCAAACATTCTGAGTTCCTCCAGAAAAGAGAGACGTCAGTGGAGGAAAGAGAGACCGACTGATGAGTGCTGAAAAAGGGACCATTCCTCGTAAAAAGGGACTGAACTTATATCAGATGCATTGGCTCTGGGTTGGCCAAACGTGGAAAGTTTCCAAGTATAAAAATAGAACACTGCAGTGCAATGGCTCCTCCAGGTCTTAAAAGAACCCCAGATGCTTATTGGGACAGAAATGAGTCCTTTAATACTGGATCTAATCTTATATTGGTGATGTCTGGAATGTTTTATCACAAAGCGTATGCTAGGTGTTTGTCAATATACCAGCGTATTTTTACGCCATAATGTAAGTACAAATATGGGAGCACTAAATTTGGACATTCAATAGCATGTTGTAAGACATAGCCATTTAGGTCCAAAACAGGATTATTACATGGTTAGGGGACCACAGAATTTTGTGTCAATCCATTGTCTCACATCATTGTCTCACATCTCACATCTTGTAATATGCCTAGTCAGCACAGGCTCTGCTGAGCATAATTAAAGCCCTCAGGATTCGGGCCGGGATTGGAAGAGCAATCTCACAACTCCTCCTGATTGGTTGTGTCAGGTCTCACTAGTTTGCCAATGATCTGCTGCTTCTGTTCTCATTGCTACGACAGAAAGCACTGAAGAAAATACAATATTCAGGTGTAAATTCTTAAGATTATTCCCAAATTCAGTTCAGATGACAAAAAGTGGAAAATAAAACCAGCTGTAGAGAATATCCTTAAGATTACATTAGCATCCATTGTTGGATACAGTTACTGGATATCATCAAAAGACTAAAGACTCAACGCTCTAAATTTATTTGGCTCAACAAAAAAAGCACAACTTCTGCAGAGACTGAAACTGTTAGGTGGGCTTGGGGTCCCTAACATCAAAAACTATTACTTTGCTGCCAATATATCACAAACCCTCCTCCTCTTCTCAAATCAACAAGTGGCTTAGGTTGATCTTACCTACATCTCCTAAAGGACTTGCTGTGGATATCTAAAGACCTAAGACCTATGTTGCCCTGTTCCTGCCAACTCTCGCGCCATGTCTATAAAAAATATAGGACCCTGCTATAGTTCCCTGATTATAGGCTCTCTGATATCAACTTTCACCTGCAATATTCCCCACATAAATCTACTTAGCTGGATTCATAACGGAATACACTCTGTGGATCTTCTTTTAGAGCATGGGAACTTATGGTCCTATCAAGAATTGAAAGAAAAATATTCCATATCTCCACAGGATTTGTACAAATAATAGAAGTTTTTAAAAGCAACCTTTGCACTAACCAAAAGGAATACCACACATCTGGGGTTCTGAGATTTTCCCATCAGGCCCCTCACGTACCAAAATCAATCACTACTTGTGATTATGCTGTGCTAATTAACATCAACACAGAAGTTTATGTCTGCCTGGGAGACAGGGAACTAATATGACAAAGCGTCTTGGCTCTGTGTCTTGACACACATGCAGTCTCCAAAAATGCTTTGCACCGTGAGGTGATTTAACGATGGTACTGTGTGCCCCAGAGGCTGTCTAAGATGTTTCCATGTTCTTCTCCAACGTGATGGACAATGTAACAATACTGGCACCATGCAACACGTTTGGTGGAGCTGTCCCAAACTTCAGCAAGTTCTGGCAAGATCAAAACTCATTACCACCTACACAACTACCCGCACCTATCACAGATCTATCTTTTCTCAGTCCTCTACTTCTATGACTATTTCTCTCTCTTCCATTTCTCAAACTATAGCTTTTCTCACAACTATGTTTGTGCTATGCATTATTGTATTGCTTACATTTTTTAAACAAGAAGGGGTGCCATAAATTGCCGTATCACTGTGTTCAATCTCCTAGAACTGCTGTGACATGTTTTTAAAGTGTTAAAAAAGGATGCATGAGCATGAGGACGCAGTTGGCTCTCAATCCTCAATTTTAATCTAACTTCTTATATATTATAGAACCATAGAACCATTTTCAATTTAATAACAATACACACAGAGACATACATCTTACAGCATATATTTACATCTTATATTAACCATGTCAAAATGTGTCATCTAAGATCCCAAATAGTAATTTATTCAATATATACAGCAAGGACCTTTTGATTTGCAGCAAGGGCCTCCAAGGGTAGGTGGATGCAGCTGTGGGTTGAGGCTCCTACAAAATATAAGGATTTAGGGAAATTTAAATAACATAACCCTTAAGGAACAAGTATATTTTACAGCTGATCTAATAGCAGATATGCTATTTTTTTCCAATAGAGCTATAGTACATGGGCTCAGTACATGTTGGTGTAAGCTTACGGAATCTCCAGGCAACTCATGGTGGAATCGGGTGCAAACACTGTTTCCTCAGGGTTGGGCATCTTGAAACGATCAAAATAAGCTTTCAGAATTCCTTGTTATAAGCCCATTGTGGCTCAGTATGGAACACTTGGGTATGACATCATGGAGGTGTGGCGTGTCGCAGATGAGAGGGAGTGTTGGCAACCAAGCCACTGATGCAGGTGTAGAAACTTCAGTCACACCAGTTTTCTAATCAAATAGCAAGTACAGAAATAATACTAAATAAAAAACTAACTTAATGCTATGCAATACCTCTGGAAATGATACTCATACTCAGCACATTTAGTCAGTTATATCTCAGCCAAGATTTACTTATAACCCTTCTCCCTATTTTACAATTCCAGTTAGACTCTATAGTGAAGGGCAACAAAGCAAGGAATTTAAAAGTACCTTCCTGTACTACAAACATTGAGGACTCATGCTACACGGCCATATAATGCTATGTGAGAGTACCCAAATCTTGGAGAGTTCTATCTAAGCCTAACATAGCTATATTGTTTTTTTTTATATATTTGCTTTCTAAATATTGTCTGGTCAAACACTGAAAATATCCCCCCAAAAATAAAAAAATACAAGTAGGGAAGCATATCAATGCAATATGGTGCTGAAATGCCCATGATGTATATCTATAACAAAGCAAGGTATCAGTGCACACTTAAAGTGTCAGGGCTGCTCTGTAACTGCCAGTCTGGCCCTGCATAGGACCCAAGATTGGAGTACTTTGGTGAAGTGGCAGGTAATATATGGTCATACAGTAAGAAGGAATCACCAATTTTTTATGCTTCAGATAGGTTTTTTAAAAGTTTTTGGTGGGTGTGCTCTAATTCTTTTTGTCTTGTACATATTATACATATCAATCATTTCAGCAGAACCCCAGAATTTGCACTTATTTGCTTGTTTTGGGTGTGCTTTCCTCCTTGTACTGTTAATAGGAAAGGAGGCTAAATGGCTGTAACAAAACTCCCTTGGCCAGGGCCTTTATTACCATTTATTTTTGATATGTTCACTGTATGTCAACAAATCATACAAAACAAATAGTGGAGACATTCTTGGTTGAGCATCTTAAATTTGCTTTGTATGATATTTTACCCTAAGTGTAAAGGTCAATCAAGATGTGGAGCTTCTTGCTCTCTTGTGCCTAGAGAGATACCAACATTAACCCAAGGCAAGGCAAATGAAACAAACAATTTGCCTCACGTTTTGGTTCCGGACTGCCATTGGGGCAGGATCAGACTGATATGTTGATGGAGATTTTTTCTCTGTAATAGCACAAGAGAGCTATAACTTGAGGTGCTTCTAACCGAGGACACGCCATCTTGGTTGAGCGACTCAAATTTGTTTTTTATAATAGTTTATAAAATCCACTAAATTTGAAAGCTGTGTGGAATATATTGAAGCTTTATAAAAAAATTATTTTTAACTATTAAATATTTGTAGTGTACTTTACCTGGTCTATTGCATCTAAGGTTGATTTTAATATGGTTAACTATGCATGCTTGCTACACAGGTATCTTTACATTATGCATAGATATGGCTAAAGATGCCTCTAACAAGTACTCTACATTGCAAGGCTGCCAAGGCTATCTCATTTGGTTAATCCCAATCACACTCTGTTATCAGTGAACTATGTAAAGAGATCCAGCCAGGATATTGGCTGTGCTTTTAAGGATTTTTCAACAATCATGCATTGAAAAATTTCCCCAATTTCCCCATTTTTATAGTCAATTTACGCCAACTTTTTTCTTAAAAAGTACCCCAATGTAGTTGTCTATTAACATCTACCATTAGCCACTTGTTAAACCGGCTTTGATGTACCTTCTTTCCCTAACAGATACATATGTACCACTGGTTGAGAAACTCTGCTCTAAGGAACGAGGTGTTTCTGAACTTGAAGATTTGTTACATGTGCTCTAGAGGTGCTATACGCACCTCAACAGCCGTTGCAACAAAATTGTCCGCCAAATATTTGGTGGTGAAGACATTGGCAATACAGTTGCTAAAACAGCAAAAGTTGCTTTCGTACATCGAACAGTGGATCCAATGTGGCTTTAAAAGGCACCAAGTCTATAAAATACTGTTGGCTGTACATCCTAGTGTGAGGCTTAGAAAGTTAATTGCATCCTGATTGCCAAGAGGTCATTGCCAGTCTTACCGGCTACAGAAAACATTACTACGTTATTGGGCATAAACAACCGAGTGGCCCTTACAATAACCACTGGTTCTCATACAACATGAAGCAAATCTTAGATTTCCATAAATGGAGTAGTCACAATTACAATCAGTGTAACGTGACATGTTTTTCCTTTAAAATGCGAGTTGGCCCTAGAAACTGCATAGCCCAATTGGCAAATTGAGTCCAAAAGGCTTGCCAATTTACCACGCAATAAACAGTACCAACCAAACTCTTTCTGCAAAGAAAGCTTAAGAGGAGTTAGCCCTTCATAATGCATAGTGAAATTGGGAGAGTGACATCATAAGTGTAAACTCTGATTTTTAAGTTAAACATATATAGTTTTTAGAATTATTAATTTCAATTATGAGAATACCTTATATCTTTTCTCTATAGTACTTGCTGTCATGTGTGTTCTATTATGTTCTTAAATTGGTCTCTTTCCTCCAAGTACTAACAAGACAAATTTTCTTCCTCACCCCTGTATCTTCTTTTCTAATCATTTTAGTAAATGACAGTCTCCAAAATCAAACAATGATGGTGCCTCTTACTCTTTTTAACCTGCCACCTGTCCCAGATACACTTTTGTTTTATTGAAAAGTGCTTTATTTCCATTGTAGGCCAAGTGTATTTCATGAGCTTGTCCATGTCTAGTCTTTATGGGCAGCTTCTTTCTATCTATCTTTTACATCTGCCCCTTCAATAATGTGACCACAATGCTTTCCCTAGCACAGCACTTGTAAAATATACAAGGCATTTCTGTGGTTTGTCCCACTTTCCAGATTTCGCTGTATGACTGGCAGGATTTCTGAAGCATTAAAATGTCACTTTCCATGGATGCCCAAACCCAGAAATCTCCTCTCCTCCATACAGATTAAGCATGATTTATATTAATTCCACTCTCTCCTAAAAAGTTTTTTTCTTTTTACCGAAAGCCCTCTATCAACATAGCTATCAGACTCCCACACTAGGCATTTTTGTCTAAGAAAAGGCGTTAAAAAACTGTTCTGAAAACTGGGTCCAGAAATAATGTTGAATGAAATGGAATTCAACAAAAGAAACAGTGTAGTACTGAGCATGCCTCGTGATGTTGCTTGAAAGTTGATACATTATTTAATTTATAAACTTTCATAATTTTCAATTAATTGTGCAATTGTGTGAAAGCATCACAAATTCAATTTCAAACATTGGGTTGGGAGCCCAAATGGAAGCCTTCCTGAAAGTGTGGGCACCCCAGTGTCTCTAGGATAAAGTTTTGGGTTAGGCTCAATGAGGTGGGTTAAATTGAAGCAGGGTCTTCCTTTCTGTGGGATGTGTTTTTCTCTCCTATCCTTCTTTCCTTTTCCTAAAGCAGATGCTGAGGTGGCGGAGCAGTGGCTACGTTTAAGAAGGAGCTCCAAGTAGGTCTAGTAACCAGTGGCCACAGCACAAGTTTAACCATTTTGCCAATTAATATAGAGGCAATGTTTTCGGGAACACACGAATCAATAAGAGGAAATGGATCTGTATTTGTATTCAAATGAAAGTACAAGAGCATGTTCGTAAAGGTCCTTCACTCGGTTATCAGCAGATCCCTGACACAGCTCTACAGATGATGTGGGCCAACGAGTGAAACCATATACTGGCACTCAGTACAATGTGGGCAACCTGAGAGCCCCGGCAAATCTTAGTGATGGGCACATCGTAACCCAGTACACCATATATGAAGAACCCATCACTGATCTACTGCCTCCGAGAATCTAGATCACAGTAGTTACAGTTGAAAGGTATTTGGAAAGCCACGGGGTCATTTGTTGGCTGAATTGTTTGCACTAGAACACTGGTTAGCAACAATATATTTTGACCTTGGTGAACTCACACCTGGTGAAGGTATGCTGGTTGTGGGACATGGGAATTACAGTTTATCATCACAAAGTTTAAAGGTAGAGGTAAAATCCAAAAAATGGTTCGTATTTGTAATATTCATTTCCCAGTTACTGGCAAAATAGTGGCGTTCCCAGCCACAAAATACAGCAACGAAGAAAGAAATGTGAGCAATTAATGCATCTCATTACTCCAACTGATAAATCCACAGAAGTGTGGATTGTAGAAAAATTCAATAAACTTCATACTTTTAGATTAATTGGACTTGGAGTATGGGGATGCATTAATTGCTCATATTTCTTTCTTCATTGCTAACATGTACACACATACAAACACAAATGTGCATACTTGTGCAAGAAGATCTGCAGATTTTAAGTACCCATATTTTGCACCCAAAATCATTGTTACTCTAGCATGAGCAGTCTTTCTGATTTTCCAGTTCCAGAGGTGTTCGAAGGAGTAAAAAGGAGTTATTCACATAGTAATTGTTTAATCACTACATGTTCCTTGGTGTTATTGAATGCAATAAAGGATTTCTGCAAATATCTCAATTAATTTTAAGAAAATGGCAAACAGAAGTAACATATGTATAACATCCTCGAAAAATAATTGTTCACAGCGTCTTGCTTGCTTTAAACCATTGTATATTTGTCATTGGTAACTTTGCTGCCATCTTTATTAGGGCAGTGTCCTTCAGCCACTCTTTGATATATCTGAAATGCCTTGTTTAATACAGAACTCCACTTTATTACACACAAAGATGCAGATGTACACAGACAGACAAAGAGTTTACAATTTCATTTTTGGAACAGACAATTCCCAAGGTTACCAGCAGACCAAATCTCAGGGGGAAAAAAGTATGTCAACTACTTTAACCATGATTTATATCCTCCACACCTGGGGTTTACCCAGAATGAAGCATTTTCCCTTGGATGTAGGCGAGAGGAAGTATAGAGGGAAAACTGGAGGCTCAACCTCACATTTGATGCTTTGTCTTGTTAACAAACTTCCTAAATGTCTTCCTTAGGGCTTTCTTCATTGTGGATTTTTAATGATCAATAACGTACAAAAGGTCACATTCTGTCCTCAGACCACACACCTGGCTGCACCTGAAATCCACCACAAATGTAGGGTCAACACACAAGCTTTTCTAATAAAAACAGCTGAAGTGGGAAACACAAAGGAGATTAAAGCAAAGCCTGCAGATAGCAATTAGTAAATGAAGACTAGCTAGCAATAAAATAAGTGGGAATTACTATACAAAGGGAAACGTAAACAAACTGGCAGGGCAACTAAACTGACCGGGGTCAAGTTTCTAATTTCGTGTATTACCATGAAGGGATGAGGAAAGGGAGGGATGCATTTTCCGACCTCTTTGTGTGTGTGCAGGTCTCAGCTACTAGTGCTGAACAAATATCCCATCCTAGAGACAAGTGACAAGAAAATAGTCATAGAGTTCACTCGCCGAGCTCTTCAAAGTGGATTGTGCCTCAGTCAGACCATCGTTAGCTCTGATTTTACACTAGGCCAAGGATATTGACTGATCCACATTTATCCATCCATTCATTTCCTACACTGTGTTACACACCAACAGACAATGCAGAACTCAACCGAGAATCCATACCAACTTGCGAGGCGGGGCCCCACTAACAATTGCCGCTAATTAAATTGCTAATAGTTGTCACTCTGTAAGTCGCACTTTGAAGGCATCGCTTAATTTAACACATCTGAATGAAGTGGCAATTATGTGAGATGACTTAGTCTTAATATAACACCCCCTCTAAAATTCTTGGCAGTTTCATTATAATTGGTAGAACATTCAGATTTAAATGTAACTGGGGCCTAACCATAATTTACAACTTAACTGCGGAAAGTTCTGCAGCTGCACAGCAAGAGATAAACTGTTACCTACGGTAGGAATGGATGAAACTTTTCAGGAAAAACATGCAAAAAACTTACTGCAGGTAGGAAAAATAAATACAATTATGTACAAAAGCATTTGCAGACAATGTTTTCCCACCTCAAAAGTGATTCATTGGTTACAGGTACAGGTTACTGCAGAGGAATGTCATATGACAGTAGGATGTAAATCAAAGGAGGTTGTACCCAAATATTATTCTCCTGAAATCAGTAGGGATGCAGCAGCCCACGTCCAGTGCCACTGCTGCATGGACCAGTATAAACCAGTATAAACCTAGGTCAACCATGGCCCAGTACAAGATCACCCAAATGCACTACAGCTCAAAGAGCCTGTGGGCTCTGATCCCCCTAATAACAAGCCCATTTGGCCAGCCCTTACCTCTATAGTATCTTTTCCTGTACAATGTTCTGAGGCAAAGCGCAGGCCTATAAAACGCTGAAGCAATTCATTCAATACTGATTTGTTCTGGTGCCTGTATACTAGTGACCTTCTCCCAGTATCAAGTTGACCTTTGCCTGTTTCCTGACCCCTCTCCCATTGTTCCCAGATTCAGGTTTTAGGACCTTCGGCTTGGCTGTGTCTCTGGTTGTAAACCATATCAATTTGCCCTTTTGGATTGTGATCGACATCAATTCCGGATTACCCATCAAGAACAGGACTTGCTCCTCTGCTAAACCCGCTTTCAGCATAATCTGTTACATACACTGTTCTGCCGCTGTGTGAGGCTTCCGCCAGGGTGTGAGGTCAAAGTACAGCCTGGATAACAATTTTAACGTCATCATGTTTGTATTATACCTGAACTGCATTACTGAATTAGTAGCAGATGGTTATGCAACATCCTAACATAGAGATTAATGTGATGCCAAGTAACACAGCAGAGAAAAAAAGCAAGTATGTTTTAAGTAAGTACAATTATTATTTTTTTTAAACTTTTTATATGTCGGTAGTTTTTTTTAAAGAGTCAGTGGTTGACAGCCAAAAAGACAGGAGACTGTCGTGAGTTTTGCTGAGGGAAAGCCCATTTCAGTTCTCTGAGTCAGCAAGTTATTCGAGTGAATGGAAGAATCCTTAACTGTTTAAACCAAGGCAGGGATGTTCCAGCGTGCAGTTTTTCAAACCCACATTGTGCACCCGAAAATTTTGAATGAGTTCCAAGTCTCTGTCTGCTACTTGTCCCTCCTCACGTAATTGGATAACCCCAGAAGGTATGTGGAGATTTTCATTCCATGCAGCAATTAACTCTACATTTTCATGATTTCAGTGGTAAAACGCTCAAGTAAAATTAAAGGACTGCACTGCTCTTTCTTAAATACATTCAGAAAATGCAGAATACGATGGTTAAAACCAATCAGTTTGCCTCAAGAAAAGCTAGAACCTACAGTAGCTATTGAGCCATAGTATCTGTATAAACTGATAATGGCCACATTTGCAAACTAGGGTTCATTACATGACGTTCATAATGAGTCTCAAAACTTCACATAAAAGTATATAAAGTTGTTAACCAACAACTCATATGATGCAGCAAGCAGGTCTGTGCACCTACAGAGTTATAATGTGGCCATCTCTGCTCCCGAGGCATTTCTGATGAATAACGTATGGCACGAGATTATTGGCCTGGTCTGGAAAAAAATGCTTTTCTGATGTCCTGTTAACAATAATACACCCTGTTGACAGATATGTGCTGATTTTAAATAAAAACAAATCCATTTTGAAATCCTTTGTGTTGGAAAATGTGGATTTTTCTACAAATCACATGCTCTGTAATTGCTCCTATGACATGCTCACCAAACATCCAGAAACAGGACTACTACAACCTCGAGGATTTAACAGATTATAAGGACCACATTGCTATATACCGTATTTGCTCGATTGTAAGACGAGGTTTTTTTCAGAGCAAATGCTCAAATAGGTCTGACTATGAGACGACTAAGATCCAGATCCCCGCAGCTGCAGGGGACCTGGATCCTCCTGTCTCCCCCCGCCCGCCCCACTTACCAGTACTTCTGAGTCCCCGGTGTGTAGCTGGGGCAGCGTGTAGATGTCTACGCGTTTCGCGTAGGCAACTTCCGTTGCAGCAGGAAGGAGGTGTGGCTAGCAGCGGAGGTTGTCTGCGTCCATCTCGCAGACCTTCCCCAGCTGTCAGAGATCAGAGTTCCCCGCACCGGTGCCGGTGCCGCACCGGTGCGGGGAACTCTGATCTCTGACAGTCGGGGAAGGTCTGCGCGATGGACGACTACAACCCCCGCTGCTAGCCACGCCTCCTTCCGGCTGCAGCGTAAGTGGGTGGGATCTACACGCTGCCCCGGCTACATGACAGGGAAGTCAGAAGCACCGGTAAGTTGGGGGGGGGGAGTGTTAAATGGGGGGCATAAGGCATTTCTGGAGGCAGAGTGCTCTGTGAAATGCCCCCTTAATGCCACTCTGCCTCCAGAAATGCCCTTTTAACCCTCTATACGCCACTCTGCCACCTGAATGCCTTAAACCTCCCTATATGCCACTCTTCCCCATAATATGCCTTTTAACCCTCTAAATGCCAGATTGGCATATAGGGGTATAAGGCATTTCTGGAGGCAGAGTGGCACATAGGGGGTCAAAAGGCATATCATGGGGCACAGTGGCATATAGGGTTAAAAGGCATATCATGGGGCACAGTGGCATTTAGAGGGTTAAAAGGCATATCATGGGGCACAGTGGCATATAGGGGGTATAAGGCATTTCTGGGGCAGATGTGCATAACTGGGGGGCAGGTTGGAAAATAGAAGGAAATAAAACCAAAATATTTTTCTCAATCATAGCTTTTATTTAAAAAAAATAGTTTAGATGAATTAACATTTACTGGTAAAACTTTTTTCCTATAGGGTCGTCTTATATTCAGGCTTTCTTTTTTTCCTAAATTAATATTCAGATTTGGGGGGTCGTCTTATAATCAGGGTCGTCTTACAATCGAGCAAATACGGTATAATGCTTGTGATTCAATATGGGTTACTTGCTAAAGGTGTGATCGTGCTTAGTGTCTGATGGATGGTACACTTTGGATGGTTAATAGAAGTCACATTATTAGGTAGTCCATTCACACAGGTACCTTTTAGCCTGATGTGGAAACCAAGATATTGATAGAATTGTGGAAGCAGACATTTATTCTTTTTTGGTGTAAGAGCTGAATCCCTGCCGCTTAATTTCCCATCCTACGTTTTCTCCATTCTCTTTCTGTAAAATAAGCTGCTTTCTTGGAATTCATTGGAAGAGCTATGTATAAGAAACAGTTTTAAGGGTACTCTTAAGATGTGCCAAGAGAGCGGAGTGAATGAAAAGGTCTTTTAAAGAAATGGCAGCAGGGTACTGGAATGCATTACGAATGCAGTGAAAGCAAATACAGGGGATACTTTTAAGAAAGAGATGATTGTTTATTTTTTGAAGGAGGATATACACAGTAATTACAATTTAAGGAGAGCTTTGATCTTTGGAAATCTGCTATTTTGGACCTGGAAATCCATGTAAAGACAAGAAAAAAAAAAATAGATTTTTGTTCAGCAACTAAAAATAAGAAATGAAGCCGACAGTTTGTGCTGACCTTCAAAGGGAACTCACACCAAATGTTTTATTATCAATATCAAACTAAAAATGTTTTCACAAATATTGTTTTCTTTTTAAAACAGTTCTATTTTTGGTTTTCATATTATGTAATGTTTTCAGACAGCTGCACATTAGCCATTTGTATGTGTACTAGCTCTGTTATCTTAGCCCAATCTACTAGACAAATACCTTGTATCCTTATCATTTTGCCTATGGAGGAACAGACTTTACTAGCGTTGTCATAAAGAATCAGCTCATTGTGGTGTGTGAGCATGGAAAGTCACCCAAAATATCACATGACTGACAACAATGGCAGCTTCCAGGCCTGCTGACAAATGAAGTTGATTGGGGCAAAATAAGAACCAAGTTTTTATCAATGCTTACCAACAGGAAAAAAAAATCCACGAGAAGTCATCTTTAATAAAATTGTCAAATCAACAGATACAAATAGCTGCAAGTAAAGTCATCGATGCTTGTTATCTTAAAATCTGAGTTATGAATAAAATTACCCATTAACTTGTATTTCTTCACTCTCTACAGGTAACGTGGATCAGTAATTTTAATAGACTATTTTTACTAAGGCCAGTGACCAACTTTTATAATAAAATAATATCGTTAATACAATTGTAATCTATTGGGACAGAGCTCTAAATAATATAAAAAGCAACAAGAGGCCTGTTTGTGTGCATAGAAAGCTGTTTGCAACTATTAGCAAACACACAAAGGCGCATCACTGAAAAGCTCATATCTCCTATATATTCCTCTTTAGGACTGAAATACCGATTTCCTTCCTCCTGCAATGTTTCTTATTTGCGGGTGCAGAGAAAAATTGCCCTGGCCACACCCTTAACCACGCCCCTAAAGCAAAATCATCTCTCTTTGGCCATTTGATAATAACTTTATTATTTTGTAGAATAAAAACTGTGCCTTTTCAAACAACTTTTACTCTGTGAGTATTTTAATATGCATTCTTCCGAAACAATAATGAAAATAAATGTAAAGCTCTTACCAAACAAAAAAGTTGCAGTCCTTCTGCAGCAGCTGCCCTCATCTTCCACAGTCTGACTTTTCTTACCACTGATTGGCTGCTTGAAGCTGTCAATCAGTGGCTGACCCCACGCCGGAGCTGACTGGATGTGGCTATATCATGCAATGAGAGATTACATATGATGGCTGGAGTGCCCTTACAAAATCAGCTGACCCATTTAAAAGGATTTTAAGATTGCATTTAGACTTTTTTATGTTTCACCAATTCATGTAAAGTTGTCTGTTTGTGTACTTACACTACTTCCCTACCCATAGAAGTGTTGACCAGCACAGACAATCCTTTGAAGGTAATTTAATCATCCAGGAACACACATTCAACGCAAAAAACTGGCATTGATATGTTGTTGCCATAGAAACCAAAACATCTTTTTTAAAAAAATCTGTGTTATTTTTATGTGATTACCGCTTTGATGGAAATAAATAATTAAATGACAGGCCGCTAAGGTTTACTTACTTTACATATGAGAGGTTTAAAGTTGGAATAATGTGTTTTTGGCCCAACCTCAGGGTGAAGGGGTAGATTCTTAGGGTCACACAGTCTGAAGCTATCTCCTTCCTATTCTACTCTGCTGTGTTCATACCCAAGACTCCCAATAGGTGCCTTTGCTACCAGTACATTATGGTATATATTGGCTTGAATGCAGGTGACTCAATTAAGTTCATCTTTCAATAATGACAAGTCAAGGTTTCATGGACCATTATTAGAAATGTTTGATTAAATCATTTAGCGAGTAACAGCATAGAATCTTTACAATTAGTTATTAAAGGGTTAAGATTCCAAGAGTCTCAGGGTCAGCTCATTTAGAAAGTTCCCATGTATGGTAATTGTCCTCAAAATGTTAAATTTACACATTTTGTGAAAGTTCTACTACATTTTAGCTGGGAGTTTCTTTTTTCCACTGCTGAAGTCATTTAGGGGATATGAATCTTTAAGATTTCAAAGTCCATATTTTTCTGTGTCCAAGGTTCCCAGATCTTATTCTGCTTGTCCTATGGAGTATGACAGCTGTGATATCACTCAGGTAGTAAATGGTAGACTTGTGCATTCGTCTTCGGGCGAACATGGAAACGAACACGAAGAGTGCGTTTTCGTGTTCGTTCCGAAGACACGCCGAAGAGAAGACTGCGGCGGTAAAACGTAGGCGAAGACGAAGACACACACCACGAAGATCTTCGTGATTGTCTTCGTCTTCGTCTACCATTCCCCCCCTTCATCTTACCTTGTCTTGTCTTCGCGGCTTCGCGGCATCGCGGCAGTTCCCGGAAGTGGAAATCCGCAGGTTCGCCGTCACGGGTTACAGGGCAGTGCGAATGAGCCTATTGGTCGCCTACAGGGACCTCCTCTGGCATCAACCAATTGGTTGATGCCAGAGAAAGACCCTGCAGGTGACCAATAGGCTCACTCGCACGGTCTTTGTAGCCCCTGACAGCGAACCTATGGATTTCCGCTCCCGTTAACCCCTTCGATGCTGCGTTAACACAGCATCGAAGGGGTTAACGGGAGCAGAAATCCATAGGTTAAAGGGCCGTGCAAGCGACCAATAGGCTCACTTGCACGGCCCCTTAACCCTTTAAAAAAAGGTTAACCCCTAACTAATTGAACAGGGAGGGAGACCAGTGGCATCGGCAGTGCCGATGCCACTGGTCTCCCTCCCTGTTCAATTAGTTAAATGTCCGTACGAGCGACTTTATTGGTCGCTCGTACGGACATTTAACCCGGCACAGACTAACTAATTGAACAGGGAGGGAGACCAGTGGCATCGGTCTCCCTCCCTGTTCAATTAGTTAAAGACCAGTGGCATCGGCAGGGCAAGTTGCAGCATTGGGGTTTTAAAACCCCAATGCTGCAACTTACCCTGCCGATGCCACTGGTCTCCCTCCCTGTACAGAGTTAAATGTCCGTACGAGCGACTTTATTGGTCGCTCGTACGGACATTTAACCCGGCACGGACTAACTAATTGAACAGGGAGGGAGACCAGTGGCATCGGTCTCCCTCCCTGTTCAATTAGTTAAAGACCAGTGGCATCGGCAGGGCAAGTTGCAGCATTGGGGTTTTAAAACCCCAATGCTGCAACTTACCCTGCCGATGCCACTGGTCTCCCTCCCTGTACAGAGTTAAATGTCCGTACGAGCGACTTTATTGGTCGCTCGTACGGACATTTAACCCGGCACGGACTAACTACCGTATTTGCTCGATTATAAGACGAGGTTTTTTTCAGAGCAAATGCTCTGAAAAATACCCCTCGTCTTCTAATCGGGGTCGTCTTCTAATCAGACCTCAAATAGAGTCTGATTAGGAGACTAAGATCCAGATCCCCCGCACCGCTGCAGGGGACCTGGATCCTCCTGTCTCACCCCCCCCCCCATCATACACACACTTACCGGTGCTTCCTGCTGTATTGCCGGGGCAGCGGGTTGACGTCTACGCGATCCGCGTAGACAACGTCCGCTGCAGCCGGAAGGAGGTGTGGCTAGCAGCGGGGGTTGTCTGCGTCCGTCGCGCAAACCTTCCCCGACTGTCAGAGATCAGAGTTCCCCGCACCGGTGCGGGGAACTCTGATCTCTGACAGCCGGGGAAAGTATACGCGACGGACGCAGACAAACCCCCGCTGCCAACTCCACCTCCTTCCGGCTGCAGCAGAAGGCGACGTCAATCCGCTGCCCCGGCTGGAAGCACCGGTAAGAGAGGGCTGAGAGGGGAGGGGAGGGGAGAGTGTGTGTGTGTGTGTGTGTGTTAGTTAAATGGGGGTATAGGGTGTGTGTGTGTTAAATGGGGGCATAGGGCATTTCTGGAGTGGCGTTAAGGGGGCATTTAATAGAGCACTCTGCCTCCTGAAATGCCTTATACACCTATATGCCACTCTGCCCCATAATATGCATTTTAACCCCCTAAATGCCAGAGTGGCATATAGGGGTATAAGGCATTTCTGGAGGCAGAGTGCTCTATACAATGCCTTTTAACTCCCTTAATGCCACTCTGCCTCCTGAAATGCCTTATACCTCCCTATATGCCACTCTGCCCCATAATATGCATTTTAACCCCCTAAATGCCAGAATGGGATATAGGGGTATAAGGCATTTCTGGAGGCAGAGTGGCATATAGGGGTATAAGGCATTTCTGGAGGCAGAGTGGCACATAGGGGGTCAAAAGGCATACCATGGGGCACAGTGGCATATAGAGGGTTAAAAGGCATATCATGGGCCACAGTGCCATATTGGAGTGGCAAGCCTGGGGGCAGATGTGCGTAACTGGGGGACAGGTTGGAAAATACAAGAAATAAAAACAAAAAAAATATTTTTCTCAATCATAGCTTTTATTAAAAAAAATAGTTTACATGAATTAACATTTACTGGTAAAACTTTTTTCCTTTAGGGTCGTCTTATATTCAGGCTTTTTCTTTTTTTCCTAAGTTAATATTCAGATTTTGGGGGGTCGTCTTATAATCAGGGTCGTCTTATAATCGAGCAAATACGGTAATTGAACAGGGAGGGAGACCAGTGGCATCGGTCTCCCTCCCTGTTCAATTAGTTAAAGACCAGTGGCATCGGCAGGGCAAGTTGCAGCATTGGGGTTTTCAAACCCCAATGCTGCAACTTACCCTGCCGATGCCACTGGTCTCCCTCCCTGTACAGAGTTAAATGTCCGTACGAGCGACTTTATTGTTCGCTCGTACGGACATTTAATTAATTGAACAGGGAGGGAGACCAGTGGGATGTGCCGGGTAAGTTGTAGCATTGGGGTTTTAAAAGTCTGCACGAGCGACCAACAGAGTCGCTCGTGCAGACTTTTAAAACCCCAATGCTGTAACTTACCCGGCAGATCCCACTGGTCTCCCTGTTCTATCAGTTAATAAATTATAGAACAGGGAGACCAGCGGGATCTGCCGGACAATTACGGCACCAGGAGTATAACAGTCTGTACGAGCGACCCTATTGGTCGCCAGCAGGGGGCTCGTCTGCCATCAACCAATGGCAGACGAGCCCCCTGCTGACGACCAATAGAGTTGCTCATACGGACATTTAAACTCCTGGCGCCAGAGCGGCTTTAACCCCGTTTTAACCCCTTAACCGGGGAAAACGAAGAAAACCCGAGCACGAAGAATGTCCGCGAATATTCGCCCGAAGAGAAGACAGGACCAGGCGAATATTCGCGGAATACGAAGTTCTTTTTTTTGCCGAAGACGAGCACGAAGACGAACACGAAGAGCCCCCTGGTGCCCAAGTCTAGTAAATGGGGTCACTTTCCGTCTGTGCCAAGTGTGTTTTTACTTACAAGAACAAAAACTGCTTGATGGCTCAGGCTGCCCTGCGATTACATTCTCTTGATGGAGAATTTAATGATACAGGCTTAAAAATAACCACAAAAAATGAAACCCGTCTGAAAATGAAATAGTATCTTTCACAAAAAAAGCCTTCAGTAATATTTTTTATTTGTACTGTGAGGATGAAGGAGTCCACCCTCAAGCAGATGTTCTGAGTCCAATAGTTTAGTGTTTTTGGCACTCTGCCCAAGATTTTCACCTATCTTTCTAACTATTTACAAGGGTTTTATTTCTCCAGCTGAGTTTTCCTTGAAATTTATACATTTTCAGACTTGCTTCTAAATTGGGGCTCACCAGAGTTGAAAGCTATTTTTACAGATTTCAGAGGACTGTAACAAAGTAAAGAAAGGATTGAAGAGGGAAAAATCAATTTAATGAAGGGTGGAGTTAATCCTGAAATTAGCCATAATATTACTGGTATGTAGTTTTAAAGGAAAATTGAAAGAGATGGACAGTTAACCCATTCAGTTTAAGACTTCCACATTTTTACTAAAAAGACAGATATTAGAACTATAATGGCTATGTTAGAAGTGACCCAGTGATGTCACCATGCCATCCGGTGTTGCGACCATGCGCGGGAATGCATGACTTCATCAAATGAGAATGTCACACTCTACCTTTTTAAAATGATGAAAGCCAGATCTCTCCAGTCAAAACTATTTGCTACCAAAGCTTTCTGTCCAGACCAATAAATTTCTACATGGTTTCTAGAGCAAAGAGTCAAAGGGGAACTGTTGCCTTCACAGCTTTTAGGATAACTAAATTTGCTGTTGTATTTGTTAATCAGTATGATAGTTTAGGAAAGAGTTAATTTAAAAGTATGGGGTTATTTTACATCAGGAGAGCAGTGGTCTGTGCTATAAGGAAGCACAGGTTCATTTGTTTCCCCAAAGTTGTCTCCTTTCTCCTTTCCTCACACTTAAAAAAGGTGTCCAAGGTGACTTGATGGTGAGAAATAATCATCCACATCTTGTTAACAGAAAGTTGCTCCCATGGTATATACGTTTCTAGTACATACACACACACACACACACATATATATATATATTAGGTTTTCAGCTACACCCATTGGTAACAGGTGTATAAAATCAAGCATGTAGGCAGCCATCTCCATAGACATAGCCAACTCACATTTGTGAGCTGAGCCTTTTATTCCAACATCAGTACCTGACATCACAAATGCTCTAAATAATTTAGATAACAAATTTGGATACTACTACACACAGTTTCAGAATACCACCGATTTCTACCCTTCAATACTGAGACTGAAATATTGAAATGTCAGCGTCATCAATGTACACAGTGAATCATTCCTTCCCTCCATCTGTAAAACACTTTGGAGCTACAGAGCAGTGTTTCTTTATCCATGGTACACATACTTCTGATGTGCTTACATTGTACTTCAGTACCTGCCTAATCTCAGAATATAGTGGTATGTGTGGTAGTTGCAACTAAGGTTATTAACTAATAGTTGATACTTAGTGGAATTCTACAAACAATATGTGCAATAGATGGCGCCGAAGAGAAGTTGTGTGCTGGATACTGCCCTTGCCAATAAAAGCATGAGCCCAAGCAGCCGCACTAGAACTAAGAAGTCCACCAACCAAGATGACCCTGAATAATCCTCATTAGTTTGTTCCACCCCAAAACCTGTTACCTACATGATGTTTTCATGTATTTACCACTGCAAAACATGGAACTATGTTTACCAATCATCTGTTAATTATTTGCAAGTATTTTTTCTCTGGTTCTGAAAGGGTTAGTGCAGAACAGACGTGGAACCATCTTTCTCCAGTGATTACTGAATCTATTATTATTATTAACACAAAAGGAGAGATGACCTCACACTCTCAAAGGAAAGCCGCAGACTCATCCATCTCTGGAAGTTATGTAATACTCCATCTCTTAACAAGGTAGCTGCAGGTTTGTATACGTGACAAAACCCCCTTTATTGTTGCTTCACTACTACCACAGCAAGCTGTGGGAAACAAAGTAACAAGTTGTCCAACAAAACCAAATTTATGAACGCATTAAATTCTTGTGCTCACATTGTCTGAAATGGGAGGTAGTGTTATTTTTTATTATTATTACTATTGATACAGCCCATAGCCAAGGTGCCTTGCTTCTTGGAGTTTTAAAGCACTTTCAGAATTTGGACTTTATTGTGACTGCTGGTAGCTTTCTGTGGGCAATGCCCTAATCAGGCACAGACCATAATCTAGCATTTTTCATTGTTAATCGCAGCGTCTGAAATAGATATAAAATGGACCATCGAAGAAGAAGAGGTCAGATGTATGATGGTAAATTCTACTTTGCTGAAACAAGAGATGAGTAATCTTGGTCTGAATGTTATAACCCAGGATAATCTAGGAGTAATAATCTAGGATGAAAACCTTCCAAACTATTGGATCAGAATCACTTGTATATGGATGTGGTGGATTGGAGGAGCTATATATAGTTCTTTATTGATCTACTGGGACCACTGCAGACGTTTTTTTCTCATGTATTTATGTAATAATTGTTTTGTTTTTTTTATAATTAAAAAATTAATTTAGAGGTCAGCTCTTCAAATATTGTTCCTAATTCCCATTAGTTGTTCTTTAGTACACCATGTATATTACCAGCAAAACCTCTTATTTTTTGACAATGCAAAACAAAAAATCATTGCTATTAGTGACAACATAAGGCATTGGATTGTGTATGCGTGAAATATGCATTAGTTCTTCAATAATGTTTTTGAGTTGGGTTTTTCTGGGATTAAAGGCAAAAATTGCTATTCTATGGTGAAGCACGGAATAAAAGAACTACCTGTGCCACCACAATCACCACTTCCACAAGCACTGCCAATACTGGAATGTTTCTTTCCAAAGATGGGCAGGCACTGTCAGATAATAGCAGCAGGTCCAGAAGAATGTGAGGAAGAAGAGGGAAGCAGGAGTGGGTCTTACTCCCAGGGCCGGCCTTTGGGGTGTGCGACCTGTGCGACCGCACAGGGCCCCACACTCCAGGGGGCGCCGCCGCGGGGTCCGAAGCCGCCACTCCCGCGGGGTCCGAAGCCGCCGCTCCCGCGGGGTCCGAAGCCGCCGCTCCCGCGGGGTCCGAAGCCACCGCTCCCGCGGGGTCCGAAGCCACCGCTCCCGCGGGGTCCGAAGCCGCCCTCTCTGCACCTAAATTAAAACATCGGGTTTTTTTTTTTTACTTTATTTAACATCCTCCATGTTAAATAAAGTTTTTTTTTTAAACTTTATTTAACATGGAGAATGTTAAATAAAGTTAAAACAAAGAAAAAAAAACAATGTTTTCATTTATGTTCCGGGCAGGGGCGCCGAGCGGTCACTTGTGAAGTTTTCAGCAACCGCTCTGCGCCCCTCACTCTCCGTGACTCCATCGCGGTGCCGCGTTTTATGCTGAGCGCCAGAATATTCCGGCGCTCAACTGTGAAGCGCGCACCACGGGAAGACGGACACCTCCCGCTCCCACCGCTGGACTCAACAAGGTAAGTAAGGGGAAGGGGCAGGGGGGGGCAGTGAGAAGGGACAGAGGTGGTAGATAGTGATACAGGGGGATAGATAGTGAGAAAGGGGAGTTTTGTTACAAGTTTTTATTCCTTTCTTTTTTTGGGATGGGGGGGCGCCAGAGGAGTAGTCCGCACAGGGCGCCAGAACACCTAAGGCCGGCTCTGCTTACTCCACCTTGTGCTCTAAAGTAAAAACGGATATGGTAATTGACAATGTTGATGATGACGATAACCTGGATTATGAACCAGAGGAGTCGCCGCAAAAAACAGTGATTTCTCTGTAAAATGTGTGGCTCCTTCCACTCCTCCTACACACACTGACATCACCACCACCAACATTATCATCACCACTAATATTGACATGGGGAAAAAAAACATCAGTACCACTGTTTTGACATGAGGAAGTGTGTAAGGTGTAAGGACATCTCACAAATTCTATTATGAACCAACACCTACATACCACAGTGCAGCTTTGCTTCTAGGATGAAATTGGTGCCAACAGCAAACCCACAACAGCCACCAGCAGCAGCCAGAGCAAAGGTGAGACATCAGCCTTCTCTAAGAGTGTGACTGGTTTTCAGAGACAGAAGGGACAGGGACATTCACTGCACACCTACCTTAGCGCTTAATTCAAGGAGTTAACCCAACTCAATTATCTTAATTATATCAAATAATCCATCAGCTGGTGATAACATTTTTTAACAGCTCTGCAACATTGTGGAAGATGTATCTCAGCTACACAAAATCTTGACATGTTTCACGCACCAGGAGCTAAATCAGAAGGTATTTGTTAACTTACTAATTTGTATTAAGCAAGAACAACATGGAGCAGGCACTAGCTTCCTACTGAGAGGATAGTCTTTTACTTTTGCTTTCCAACCGATGCAGCAGCCCAGTACTTTATCTTTCCATTTAAGGGGCATGTAAAACCAGCAGTCAAAAAAAATGAAACGGCAGCCGCTAGGCGCCCTCCGCACTGTGTCAGGAAACTGGGTCCATACGGTCGACTGTAATGACCCAGCGCCCCCAAAGATGGAGTTCAGGAGTTCAGTATGCAGTAGCGGAGTCTCAGGACAGGGCCTGGTGCGGAACGACTGCACTCACACAGGTGATGAGCATCTAGGGTTGTGCAGCCACATACCAGCGCCCAGATATAGCAGCGGATGTAGTCCAGAACGAAGTTAAATCCTGCAGGCTCCCTGGAACAGGCATGAGACATTACACAAGACTCATGTGCAGGATGCTGCAGGCTGGGAGTGTGGAAGCTAAGTAGAGGTTATAGAAGAAACATAACAAGCAAGGGATAGGGAGACCAGGCAAGAAACATAATAGACAAGATATATGATACAGGGCACTACATGGAACAAGACATGAACAGGACAGGACACCCCTCTACCGGGGATAAGGGACAGACTGATACACAAACATACAGAAACTAGCCCAGGACTGTTTGATAACTATTGGAGATTCCGTCACATCTTATGGCCATAGTATGCTTAGCCCACCACTACGCCAAAGTACTCCAATGACGGTGGGTCCTAACGCTAATCCCTGCTGACAGAGGTACGAAACAAACTAAACATGTAACCCAAACACATAGCACTGAGACATACCTTTAGACTGCAGACTGAGACAAACAGAACACACGGGAGGGACACACCTTATAAAGGATACAAAGCAAAAGCAAAGAGCTGAAGCAGAAGCAAGGAATGGGAGATCAGAACAGTGCAAAAGGAAATCCAGGAATGGATTCAAGCAAAACAGGGAAACTGAAACAAGAGTGAGATATGCAGCTCCGCAGCCTGGGTAGGATCATGACACACTGACACCTCCCCTGTTGCACCACTTTCTGCAGGACTGTAGTGACCTCCCTTTACTGGTCTTGTTTATCATTGTTAAAGGACAAGCAATCCAAGGCAGTTGGATAGACAGTCCGCTTACTTCATATGGAGCGCCATTAGCACACAGCATGCCCTTCTTTCATTGAGAGAATACTGGTGGCTGCTCATGTTTGTGGAGGATGGTACAACTGTAGGTGGTGTAGGCACCAAGGGTGACAGCCATAGAAATGGGACTGGTGGTGACTGACAGAGCAGCAAACATAATGAAATTAGTTAAAGATGGGAACTTTGTGGGTTTGCGTTGCACAGCACATATATTGCATCTGGTCATAAGAGCTACTATTGCAACTGAGAGGCAGTGCAGGCTGTCAAAACCAATTGACAAGGGCCATATGATTGCTGGGTAGTTTCACCACAGCATAAAGGCAAGCCAACAGCTTAGGGAGGAGCAGGAGAAGGTGGGTCTACCCCAGCACCATATACCTTAGTCACTCGCTGAAACTCCACCCTGGACATGATGGAACGGATCCTCGAACATCAGCAGGCTCTTCACTGCATGTCTTCTAAGCAGAACATTGAGGTGTCCAGCCCATTGGGGAGAGGGCAAAGTGGGTATTTTTTTGCGGTGGAGTCAGCGGGCAGAATATGCAAATGCATATGCGGATGCAGAGCTGCGCCTAGGTGGGCGCTTTGAATAGCAGGGGCACATCAGGTGGGGAGTGGAGTTTGTGCCGGCTAAGTCTGAATACCTTTTCCATCAACCATTTCTGTGTCCCTGTCTCTTTTCCTGCAGCTCCGCTTCTCTTGACTCTTCTTGTTCTTCTGTAAATTTAAACATATGTATAGTGCTTGAGCTTTTTATGTGGTGGAGAAAGGATATGGTGGGATAACTATGCCAAGGCAACAACAAATCTCTCTATTAAAGCAGATTTATTTTTACCAATTATTTTTCCCTAACTCTAGGTAATCAATTCTTTATTTTGCCTTGGAGTATAGCAACTCCAACTGATACACGTAGTTGTTGCTGCCTTCTGGGTACGGTGCCTCAAACCGTTATTTGAATCAAAGAAAAGATTCCCAAACAGCCTTAAGGTATATTATTACTGTTAAGAACAGTGAGAGAGAACATATGTAAAATTACTATTTTACCTTTTATTTCTAATTCCATAGGTGACCTATAAGTCCAGCAATATGGACGAAACGCGTCAATGACTACTACTCTATTAAGGATTTTCGTTTTCTTTTGTTTTTGTCCTGTGTCATGGAAGAATTTACTACTTTTAAACTTGGAAAAAAAAGTTCAAATAGTTTTTAATTTTATGTATGGTCTCTCTCACTGTTCTTAACAGTAACAATACATCTTAAGCTTGTTTGGGAATTAACAGGGATCAATTCATCCAAATGTTCCAATTGTTGGAGACATTTGGTCCCATGGCATGCTGCTGGATGTGTTTATCCACTGGTGTTGTGCTGCTTTTGCTGGTGCTGGTTCTGCAATGGAAAATCATGCCTGGCTCTATTCCTAAAGCTTTTATCTGAACAATCTGAAAACGAAATTTGTTGTTTGAAAGCAAACGCAGCAAAAACAAAATGGAAATTTCATCCAAATTGATTTTGATGGCTGTGCACAAATCTAGTGGCTATATAAACTATGGGCCTCCAATTAAACAGCAATGATCTAGTGTAGGTTTTCCAACCATTTAATATTTAGGGTCACAAACCATTGTAAAATAAAATGTAATGTATGGGATTTTCAGCCCGGCGCCTCCATATAGTTCCATTTAGTATTTAGGGCCACAAACCTGACTATTTGAGGGTGATCCCGAGGGAATGGCATCAATCCCGGGGTACCAATGTAGAGCCCAGGGTCCAAGAATGTTATGGTCCAAAAAGCGACTTGATCAGGACGTCGGAAACATCCCCGGGAATAGTCCATGTGATAGCCTGGCCAGAGTTCCATAGCAGCGGCTGGGTAATCCCCGCTCCGGCAGATGGGTAATAAAAGCAGGGTTCCCAAATGTGCTCCCTCTCCATAACCACCTCCGAGTGTTGCTCACCACAACCATAGTGTAACCCCAGAATTTGCGGTTAGGTCCCGGTCAGGTGCATGGAGTGTTCCTGGCCATATAGAGTCCCCATAGCTGGCTAGTCCATGAGAGTATGTTAGGGCTTTCCGGTCACCCTGTGCCCCCAATGACCACAGCATTACTTAGACATAAGTGGGGACTGGGCAGGCAGGCAAGGAGTTTCCCCATCAATTCATCAGTTCCCCCTTCCTAAACTCAAGCCTATCCCCACGTGTCCTCAGCCTCAGGGGTTTAGCGTGACACCATCTATGAGAGGTACACCTGCCCCAGGGCTCACCATGTAAGCAACAGTGCTCTATTGACCTTAACAAATTATAGTTATTATCTATTGTACTGTGTCATACATCTGGAACTTCAAGGGTTAATAGCATTAATCAAATGCATAGAAACACAATAAATACTTGTTTCTTCTAATAGCCTTCTATTGCAGTTAAAGTGTTCTCATCCAACCAGTCGATCTCTCGCATTAAAATGCTTTTGCTAATAGAAAGCCTGATTGTTCTGAACAGGTTATTTATATATCTGTCAGGTTTTATAGCCGGGAATCCACATTCTACTCACATGTTTCTCATAAACTTCTTGGAATGAAAACTTTTCTCTGTATCTAGGTGATCCCATGGCCTTGCCAGATTTTCTCAATTAGAATTGCACCCAGTACCTGACATCATAGATTTTGTTTGGGACAAGAAGATATCAGTTGCAAGATTATTGTACAAAGTCTCAGCCCCAGCAGAACTAAAGCTAACTCCAACTTTGTTTTCCCTGCAGTTGCAAAGTATCTCCAAACTGTGTCATGATACCCCCAACAGTGTTGAAACAGTCATCATTTTTTTTACCCAGCAATGTGTTGTAGGTCTCCCATCAAAAAGCCATATTTAATGTTGAATGACATGTTATGATTTGCATGGCTATTTAATATTAAGTGTTTTACCTAAGAGAGAAAAAAGGGATGCAGATGTGCACGAAAATGCCTAGCCTGACGCGGTAATGATTTTCAACATTTAGAGAGCCCCCTTTTGATCTAATGATACTTAATCATATCCCCTGTTGTTCCTAAGGGTCAGGGTTACATATCAAGCTTCAAATTTCCATAGATAAGGCTAGAAAAATCAACAGTTCATTCGGCCACGGCAGCTTACATTATTGAAGACTTAACTACTGCAGAACCTCTTGGATTCTGAATGTCTGCTTTAAAATTAGGAGTTAAACCCCCATAACACAAACAACTGGGCTGATATTATCGACAATATATGAATTTTTTATGAATACTCATTGTTCAGAAAATACTTGAATAATAGGAATTCCTTGGCTGCAAAGGTTGCAATCTTTAGAATATTATGTACAGTACAGCGAACAAATGTCAAATACAAGCAATCATTAACGTGTATGTATGTACAACTAAAGGAAGGGATAATTGCAGCGGAGGCACTGGTAAAAAAAAAAAGCTTACTGCAAAGTTAGTTCCATGGTTATACCTCTGGTACAAATAACGTACACATCCTCAACCTTGGGTTTTATTATTCCCTTGATAAAAGTGTAGGGTTAAATGTATGTGGTTTTCATAACCTGTATTTGTGCACAAAATTAAATCCAGGTATTCATAAATTACTTTCTGTTATGTTTACTACATTTTTTTTAAGTTAAAGCCAAGTCAAAAATAATACACACCTTACCAGCTTTATAAGAAACAAATCAAGTGATACGACATTAATCAACTTAGTAAAGAGAAGTTGGTTTATACAATTTAATGGGAGACTCGGCAAAGTTGAACATAAAATATATAACCTACTATAGTCTATAATAACTTTGGGTATGATCAAACGTAGAGTCTTGTGGGAGTCTCGAAGGGCCACTCCAGTATCACGGATAAAATCCTCAACAAAGAAAGTATTTTAAGGTACTTTAATATGCTTTTATCAAATATATAAAAAAACTGTAAATCAACCAATTAATCAATCACCTTCAGGAGAAGCTGCAGCTCCAGAATTACAGCACACCAATCAGTGACTGGAAAGCTCTCCAACTTAAATCAATGGGATTGCTTTTTATGTGTGCGCAGAGGGGGATTTGCCAGGAATTACTAGAATCCGATTTATCTAGGTCTTTGTAACATGGTTTATTACTCTAGCGGAAACAAGGAAAGAGGACTTGCTCAGATGAGTGCCATAAATATCTCTTGCATTCCACCACAGATATTTTTAGCAACATATTTCAACTTACCTATAAAAAAAACAGAGCATCATATATAGACTTGTGAATAATTATAAGTTAAGCCCTATTAATCAGCCTGTATTTTTAATACTTGAATAAATAAGCATGCTGGAATGCTCTTCTCGTGCAAAATTCAAGAACCTTTAATGACCTAATAATTTGCATCTGCTGCCATGATATATTATGTAGCCTAGTGAATGTCGTATAAGACAGGAATACCAACGCCTTAAACTCATTTTTATACACAGTATTTTTCTTTTTCTAACACAAATACATTAACTCTGATCACGGCCACTAGAAGTCGTGTTCTTGATTGGACACCTTACATGCTTTAAGTAGACCTCGGCTTGGCGTAGCACTGTGCTTACATCAAATAAACTATTTCCACAAAGCTGACAAATGGTCCCACCTAATTACAGGCAGAAATTAACCCCAGTGAATGCAAATAAAGAGGCCTGTGTTCTCCAGCTAATTTTCACACCAGCAGATGGTGCTAAGAAGTCCCATTTTTTTTAACAAACATCTCAAATTTCCTTAAAATCATAAACTGTCAGGAAAAGATAAATTGAGATACTTTAGCTAATTGTAGTGGAAAGTTCAAGCTGGGGTGATGCAAGTCATCATTTTATTTAGACTAGCTAGACAGGGATTGATTTTTTTTTCTTTCGGCTTTTAAGACAGATTGGCTTTCCCAGTAGGATGGTTACCTTCAGCAAGGTACTGAAAAGCATCTCAGGAATTCCGTCCATATTAACATTTTCAGATAAAGACGTCAGGTTGTTCTCTGGAAGGTTGATACTCTTTATTTGTTTTCTCTCCGTAGTCACTCAATTTAGCGGGGGAAATGCCTAAAACATTACACCTCACCTTGAAATTCCTTTGCAGATTTTTATTTAATTCTCAGGCCGTCATTGAGTGCCAGATTTCCCCTCCTTGCCTACCGCACGCTATCCTGCAACACACATGAAGAACTGGATGGAGAACACGTGAGACGATACCGGGAAACCAAAGATGACAGAATGCCATATGTTTCCATTGTCAGGTACCTTGATTATAAAACAAGGGTAGCTGGGGAACAGGCTTAGAAAAATATTACTAAGGTTTACCAGCCAGAGTTAAAAATTACTATTCGAGAGGGAAATGGTCAACAGAAAACAGTTAGTAAATGGAAAAACAATAAATTTGCTTTTGCATAGGGTTTTTGTTTACTTGTCATAAGTGGAGTACACCAACTGGTAAATTTTATGTTGGAGCAACAAGACAATGACATGGAGGTATTTGCTCTCGATTATGTGTGAATAGTGAACATAATCAGTCTGGAGCTTCACTAGTTGGGGGATTTACAGGACTGCATTTTGGGAAGCTAAATTTTCACACTGGTCACAGCCTAGCGGCCTACCAGAAATTTCCAACATTAAACAACAAATGCATAGAGTTGTAAAATGTAAGTGGACATGTTATATGCATAACTGATACATGGATTATTCAAAGGGTAGCCAACAGATAGCTTTTGAATCATGGCAGAATGTAATTGAATCTTCACACATGCATACAATCACAAGCAGGTAGAAAAAAGATTAAATCTTTTAACCTAAACATAAACACAGTACAACCTAAACCTAAACACAGTACCTAAACACAGTACCTAAACACAGTACCTAAACACAGTACAATGCAAGTGTCTATTTTCCTCTTGAAAGCAGGTCTTCTATTATTTATTATTATTATTACACAATGTGTGTACATGAATATGCATAACTGCGGATATAGTTTGCCTGTTACTAATATTTGGAATAAAACCACCTGAGACTCCAGTCAGAGGGTGAAACAGCTCTTGTCTATATAATATAAGGTACCTACCTATGCAACCAAAACATGTCCATACAGCATACAGAGGAAGTAGAGTTCTTCATTATATGGCCGTCCATCTTAGTTTGAGTTATGGCACCAGCTTATAACCTCTCTCCCATCTATCTAAGATTAAGGGAGTCAGTTTACGGCATCTGCTCCCTAAATTCACTGTGCAAAATCAAGGTTTTTCTATGTGAAGCGTTGAGTTGAAGAACTCAGAAGCAATGGGAAATACACTGGGAACGCACGCACAGCAATTTGGGGCCTATTAATTAAATGTCAAAGTTAGCTGTGTTTCAGAGGTTTACTTGATGTTGGCTTTGCTTGAACAACCCAGATTTCCACTGAAACCAATGTAATTGTCAACCAAATGCCAAGTCAATGGCACATATTTCTCCTCTCCTTTATGGTCTGCATCCCGCCTGCTACTAGACGCTGGGATATGGCCCAGGCCAGCTGTTTTTTTGCCACTTTTTAAAGATGTCCATGATTCCTGCTTGCCAAAATTAGCCTGAAATGTTTAACTCAAGAGCAGTTAACTAGATAGTAAACTAGATTGATTTAGTTGATTTTTGCAAGTCAGGTTTCTTCTTAAACTTGACTGACAACTTATAATGTAATAAATAGGCAAGCTTGTAGTAAGGGCGATGTGTACAAAGTCCATGGCTCATGGCTCAAGAGATAACTGAATTCTTCTGGCCACAATCACTTTTTACTAATGTATTGACCAACAAATTAGCACAATGTAGAGCTGAACTTTTTTTCTATAAAAGGTAAAACTTATTATTTTATATTTTCTGAGATTCTAAGATTATGCTGCCAAACATTTTGGTTTTTCTAGCGTTATCAAGCATAAACAAAATTTTCAAAAATAGTTTTAATTTATATTAGGCATTGATAAAATTGTACATTTACAGATGGCTTAAGTAACAGACACATATAATTGTTTAGACTTTAAAAGTAACTTCTGCTTGTTACATAGAAGCTATTTCAGGTAACTTATTGGAATTTTGTAACCAGCCCTTCTGTCACAAATAATATTTGTCCCCATTAGGTTCCATGATGCTTTTTGTCCATGCTTAATCAGACCATTTATAACATAATATTAGAGACTAACTTTACAGGGTGAAAATTGTTTTCATTGTGGGTAGTGTGATGTATATTTACATACTCTTAACATGCTAAGTGTCTGTTATTACACTTGAAAAACATAACTGTATTCAGGCCCGGACTGGGACAAAAAATAGGCCTGGGCATTTAAGCCTGAGCAGCCCATTTTTATTTATTTATTTATTTATTTATTGTTAAAGCCCACCCTTCATGTACCATCTTTGCATTTACTCACTCATTCACACAAATCATTAACACATTCATTAATGCAGTCTCACAAATCATTCAAGCAATTCATCCTCACATGAATTCATTAATTGTCATACGCATTCACACAATTCATCCACACATTTATTCATTCATTCTCATACGCATTCACACTACCTCGTCTCCCCATCTTATCTGCCCCTTCTCACTATGTTCCCCCTTTTCACTATGTACCCCCTCTCACTATCTATCCCCTCTCCCCATTTCTCACTATCTAACCCCCCTCCCTCACCCTACTTACCTTGTTGCCGGAGCAAGCAGCAACTGCGACCGGGGACGCGGCAGGGCCGGATTGACTTAGGGGCTGATGGAGCTGCAGCTCCAGGCCCCTACCTTAAAATAGGCTCAGTCAGGACCGGGCTGACTGGGCCTATGCGGCCTCTACGCCCGCATTAACACAGGGCCCCTTAAGCCTGCCGCAACTGCGACCGGGTCCGCCACTCTAAGGGGCCGGGAAGCCTCCACCAGGGCCGGCCTTAGGTGTCTGCAGCCGCACAGGGCTTAAATTAAAACATCTGGGTTTTTTTTTTTTACTTTATTTAACATCCTCCATGTTAAATAAAGTTAACAAAAACTTTAACATGGAGGATGTTAAATAAAGTAAAAAAAAAACAACAACAAAACCCCCCCCCGATGTTTTAATTTAAACCCTGTGCGCCCTGGTGGGGGCTTCCCGGCCCCTTAGAGTGGCGGACCCGGTCGCAGTTGCGGCGGGCTTAAGGGGCCGGTGCCCCTTATGCCCTGCGTTAATGCGGCCGTAGAGGCCCAGTCAGTTCGGTCCTGACTGGGCCTATTTTAGGGTAGGGGCCTGGAGCTCCATCAGCCCCTAAGTCAATCCGGCCCTGCCGCGGCCCGGCCCACCGGGCAAATGCCCGGTGTGCCCGATGGCCAGTCCGGGCCTGACTGTATTTAAGATGCCAAGTTGGACAATTAATTTATGAAGTTATCAAAATAGTTTACCATGCAGCAGTAGAAATATATCACCAGTGCCTGAATGAGACCCTTTGCAGGTCTTAGTCGCGCAAAAACTGCGGCACATACTGACTGACGTACTTGTAATGCAGGGTCACGCCAGCCCACCCACTATTGTAGCATAGACAGTGCGGCTACTACTATGCAGCCATAGCATTGCGCTGGCAATAAAGAGATAGAAATAATCACCCCCTTTCTTAACTTACTATGGTCACTTTCTGCCCTCCCTCTCCATTATGTTCACTGTTCAGCCAGTCTCTGAGCATATAGGAGTTGGCTGTATCCATACAAAGGTCAAAACCTTTTAGTTTTCTTGGGAATGTCCTATCGTTGCTTGCTTTTGTGTCACATGACAACTAAGTGTTCAAGAAAAATATGAATGAGGCAAATTTTTCTAGATTTAAGACTTTGAAAACCCTTTTTGGGAAGGGTTTGGGTATTTAAGAATACTAGGAATTTCCAACGAGACATTTAGGTACAAAATTGTCAAATCCAGGTGAAACTAAATATTGATCTTGTGGTCAATAAAGGTCAAAGCCGGAAAGTTTATACATAGTTTAATGGACCCATGGACAGTCCCTGTAGGTATTCACCGAGTGCCTGCATTCCTGCTAATAATAGGGTCCTCAAATCCAATTTTCTCAGTCATTAGAAGCATTAAAGTTGATTGTATAGAAGCACCTAGAAACACACTAATATAAACAGAACACTTAGAGACATGTGTACAGGCCCGGTGGGCCGGGCCGGGCTGCGGCAGGGCCGGGTTGACTTAGGGGCTGATGGAGCTGCAGCTCCAGGCCCCTACCTTAAAATAGGCCCAGTCAGGACCGGACTGACTGGGCCTATGCGGCCTCATTAACGTAGGGCATAAGGGGCACCTGTCCCTTAAGCCCGCCGCAACTGCGACCGGGTCCGCCACTCTAAGGGGCCGGGAAGCCCCCACCAGGGCACAGTGTTTAAATTAGAACATCGGGGGATGTTAAATAAAGTTTTTGTTAACTTTATTTAACATGGAGGATGTTAAATAAAGTTAAAAAACCCCCAAAAAACGATGTTTTAATTTAAGCCCTGTGCGGCAGACCCCTAAGGCCGGCCCTGGTGGGGGCTTCCCGGCCCCTTAGAGTGGCGGACCCGGTCGCATTTGCGGCGGGCTTAAGGGGCCCTACGTTAATGCGGCCGTAGAGGCCGCATAGGGCCAATCAGTCCGGTCCTGACTGGGCCTAATTTAAGGTAGGGGCCTGGAGCTGCAGCTCCATCAGCCCCTAAGTCAATCCGGCCCTGCCGCGGGCCCGGTCTCAGTTTCTGCTTGCTCCGGCAACAAGGTAAGTAGGGTGAGGGAGGGGGGTGCAGTGAGAAGGGGTAGAGAGGGGTTAGATAGTGAGAAATGGTGTGTGAATGCGTATGACAATTAATGAATTCATGTGTGGATGAATTGTTGAATGATTTGTGAGACTGCATTAATGAATGTGTTAATGATTTGTGTGAATGAGTGAGTAAATGCAAAGATGGTACATAAAGGGTGGGCTTTAACAATAAATAAATAAATACATTAATAAATAAAAATGGGCTGCTTAGGCTTAAATGCCCGGGCCTATTTTTTGTCCCAGTTTTTGTTTTTATTACTTATTACTGTAATCTAAATAACTGCATCACAAAGTATCTCGTGAACTAATATTATAATATATCTTACTTTCTAATATGATACAGGACTGTGCTGCACAGAACTGGTTAAAAGGGCGCAAAACTGGCCTGGATGGTCTTGGAATGCAGAATTTGTTACATAAGAAGCCTCTCTTTCCTTCAGCACAACTAAAACAAACTGTTTTTTCACCTTCTAAATCATAACAGCTACTCTCTGCAAAATGTCAGCAGGGCTGGTGCTCCAATTTATGTCTGGCAATATAAATTATACCTACTCCACTGCACATGGGTGGGACCGGAGAATTTTGCTGCAAACTGTTTACGTATCAGAATACATGCAGGTCTCCAATAGAAGCAAGACAAGAACAACAAAGTCCCACAACAGCAGCAAAGCCAAAATGTTTTCTCAGTAGTACTGTTTACAGTAGTTAGTACAGAATTTAGCAGCACATGGCAATAAGGGATGTTACAGGTTGCCTATTCACATTCCAGGTGGCAATTTAGCGGTAGTCATTTTATAGGATTGCTTATGTTAGAGGATTCTTTTTTGGGCCAAAAACCTTAATTCCCACACATCTGCATTTCACTGAATGGATCAGTGAAGCCTCAGTGGTGTCCATCATTCGGTATAAAAGGTTTACCTTACTGGCAACTGCAGCTGCCTAGTGGTAGGCAGAGTGGAAGCGCCTACAGATCACATACGCGTGGCACACATGCCAAGGCATTGGGGGTATGCATGCTCCCTGAAACATGCCAAGACCCATAAATGCCAATGGTACACTAGCTTGGAAGACAGGCTAACATGCCATTTAACTAAAAGACATATTTGCTTTATGTGCTTCACAAGGGTAGGGTGATAGGGTGAGTCTTGGTCCTTGCCACTGACACAACTACCAACATTCAGAGACAGGCACTGTGACACTCACACAACTCGCAGACTTAACAAGGCAGAAGCAGTGGATTTATTTGTACATTGTTTGGAGTTTTACCCTGGATTTCTCCTATAGGATAGGTTGCATTATTGGAAAAATAATTTTTGGGGTACAGTTTGGGGTACTGCTCTTAAACATGATCAAATGTTTATTCTGCTTTGTATTCTGCTTCTGCTTTGTATTTATTAAAATGCACACTACTTAAGTCAACCAGGGGCTAAGAAGACCTTACCCTATTATGGTTCTCTCTCTGCTTCCTGGCAAGTCATGTTGCCAGGTAGCTACAACCACACTGCTTCCGAGCGATGTCACTGCATGCATGCTAAAATTACTGTACATGCTCGGTTCACCTTTCTCTTGGATCCTATTCTTCATTTGTAGACCACTAGCATGAGATACATTTTCTTCGCCCAAAATGAACTTTCCGGGGGTTGTGGGTGCTCCAGGTATGCTTCTACTAGGAAGCACAGGGGATGGAATTATTGCTGCTGGGAAGTTAAAGAGCACCCCTCATTTTGTGGTGCCTCAGGCAGTTGCCCCTCTTGCCTCACCAAAGTTACGGCTATAAAGGAACAGTCTGTTTTGCTGCTTCGACACAGTGGGAGGGAGGAAGAATATTTTTTTAATCTGGTTGTTTTAAAAATTTTTATGGTATGGTATTTTGTTTTATGGAAAAAATTAGATTTAGGTCTAATTAAATTTGATTTTCCACTATTTCCAATGTACTATATGGCTTTTCTTAGAAAAAGGCTATAGAGTCCCTGACTTCTACGCACATGCATGTCTAACATTGTTAAGCCAGTCTCCAGGAGGAATGCACTGCCCAAGCATGTACAGACCATCATGTGTGTGCCAATGGATAAATATAACCACTCGGACACAAAATGAGGATAATAATGGCCACAGCAGTTATTCATAATACATAAAATAAGAGGACCTTGTCCATGCATAAAATAAGAGGACCATTAAATATATCAAAATCAAATTCTATGAAAGAAACAATACTATGTCCTACTAGGTTCTCCAATGACCGTTTGGCTGCTCCTACCACCATGTGAGTGCAGTATCATGCCCTCACATCCACCTTTGAGTATTAGGACTGTTTCTACTCCAAACCATAATCTTAGATTCTCACAATATTTACAAGCTCAGTTGCCCATCCTGGCTGTGATATGTCACAGTGAGAGAGAATCAATACTTACCGTGATCTAGCATTGAGCTGTAGCGACAATTCTCTCAATGGATCCATCATGTACTAATGGTGGAAAGGGTCCTTTCGACCACTGCTAAACTGATCTTCACATTTTCTGGCAAGGTCCTACTGCTGCTGTGACATAAAAATATCAAAGTTATTACCAGAACAGCCTAAATTTAACTGCAAAATGTATAGGTACATGAAATGGTGCATAGTTGTACTGGTTTGGAAAACAATATCCAGGTCAGTGAAATTCAACTTGTCCAAGAGTTACTTATTTCATTAACAAACATGAAGGCACCATTTTCCATGCCCAAATGAAGAAGTACAAGTCATTACTTTATGATATCAAAGTAAATCTCATCAAACCCAAAACCTTATTTATTTAAATTTAGAACACACCAGTTTAGGGACAGAACCACATTAAAATAACATGTGTAACACATACATTTCTGAACAATATAAACCAACTTCTAGTGATTCCTATCTAAAAGTAAAGGTAGAAACATTATTAAAATAAGAGAGGGTGGCTGTTACAACCTGCTCTGATCAGTAACTCTGAACTGTTACAATATCTCTGACATTCTTTCCATCTGCAACTTCACCTACATTTTTCATAAATTCCTAACCCTATGCTCTCCTAGTCGATAGATTGTTACAAATGCTTACATGGTTGGTGGACGCATAGTCTCAATGTCCTGGCTACAGGTTGTTCGGATCCCTAGTCATGATGTCCTTGCGCTTATAGCGCCATGGCTTTCTTTATGAAGGACCAACCTCAGTAATCTTCTTAAGCTAGCTTTGCAGTGGCGTAACAAAAATGCGAGGGCCTCCTTGCAAGATTGCTGTACTGCTGGGGCCCCCAAAATCAGCTTACATACACACTAACATACTTACACACACACGCACAGTAAAATACTAAAATACTTATACACACACAGTAACACTTATATACACACAGTAATATACTAAGATACTTATACACACACAAACTAACACATAGAGTAGCAAACTAATACACAGTAAGAAACTAACACACACATACTAAAACACACACTAACATACACACAGTAACACATTTACAAAGACTAACATCCTTACTGAAACACACATCCAGTAACATACTAATACTTACACACATACATAACATTGTTGGCTCAGGAGAAGGTAGGCCGGTGCCAGCTCTTCTGCTCCTCCACAGTCCTAACATGCTGCCTATGTCTGAGCACCAGGAAACGATTATCAATCCCGGCGCTGGGCCTGAGGGAGTGCATCGCCAGCCTGGTGGTATGCCCGGCCTGGGAGGGATTGGAGGAGCTAATGCTGGAGCCCCTCCAGCAAGGTGGAGGCTGAGGTGGCCTCCGTTACACCATTGTAGCCACGCTTCATGCAATGTCAAATTGGTGGGATGACTTCTGGGAATTCTCACTCATCTAATTATGCATTTTTGCAAGAGTAGCATGCTAGGGGTTGGCCGCCCATATTACATTGTGAACTAAGTAAAAGCTCCAGGCTCTGTCCAACAACACATCTGCACTTTAATTGGTATGAACGGTGCTTGAAAATGCATGGTTTGCAATTCAACACCAAAAATTGCTGTTGTAGATTCTAGACTACAACCACAAAAAAAAAAGAAGAGAGAAACGCCATTAAACACAAGAGAAATTTAAGAGTCCTGTACAGAGTATTAGCACAATTTAAACAGATACATTTGTATATATAAATTTCAAAAGGAAATCTCGAAAATATCCTGCACAAGGGCAGACAGGCAAAAACACAATATATTAGAAATAATTTGACACTTTCAATGTCAACTGGTGGACTGCAAGTGAAAAAAGCCACTAGGTCACTCCTATGCTGAATTATAGGACAGTGAATTAGAAGTTACAGTATATGATTCCTCCCTTGCCATCATGCCTAAGATTATGGAGTGTTTCTGTGGGAATTTGTGTCCATTCACCCAAAATAACATTTGTGAGGTCAGGCCCTGATGCTGGATGAAAATGCCTGGCTCCGATCAGAATTTCAATTCATCCCAAAGGTGTTCAGTGAAGTTAAGGTCAGGGCACTCACCAAACTCATCCAACCATGTCTTTACGGATTCTGCTTTCTGCACAGGGACACAGTCATGCTCAAACAGAAAAGGGTCTTCCCCAAAGTGGTGCCACAAAGGTGGAAGCATACACTCGTCTAAAATGTGTTTGTATTCTGTAGCGTAACATTACCATTAACTAGAACTAAGTGGCCTAGCTCAAACCCTGAAAAACAGCCCTAGATCCAACAAACATTACAGTAGGCATTGTGCATTTAGTAGGCATCTGCCAAACCCAGATTCAGCCATCACGCTTCCAGACAGTGAAGCGTGATTCATGACTCCATAGTTGGCTTATGGGCAGCTGCTCGGTCATGGAAACCCACTTCTTGAAGTTCCCGACGTATAATGCTTGTATTGGTGTTGCTTCTAGAGGCAGTTTGGAAGTCTGTAGTGAGTGATGCTACAGAGGACAGGTGATTTTTACGTGCACTCTGCGGCCCATATCCGTGAGTGGGGGGGGGTCTTCTGCTTTATGGCTGAGCTGTTGTTACTTCTAGACATTTCCACGTCACAATATTAGCACTTATAGTGGAATGGGGCAGATCTTGAAATTTCACAAACTGTCTTATGCCAAAGGTTGAATCCTATGACCTGCTTATAGTCACTGAGCACTTCAGTACGACCCATTCTACAGCCAATGTTTGTCTATGGAGACGGCTGCCTATGTACTCATCTTTATACACTTTTTAGCAATGGGTGTGTCTGAAATACCTTCTTTCTTCTTACCATATCCATAGTCACTTGCAAAGGGATGACTTCTATGCAAACATATATTTTTGTTTTTATCAAATATTTTAACTTAAATTAACAACATGACTATGTCGGCTGCAAAATATTTTGTTTCTATATTTTTCTATCATAAGGCAAAAGAGACATAAAAAATATATGAGCAGACATTCATATTACTACCTATACCCACATTAGCTATAGCAAGATTCAGCTCTGGCAAAAACCTGTGCTAACATCAATTAGATTAATTGATTAAATTCATTTTTCAGAGTTTATTCTGAAGTTATCAGATTTTATCAGAAACGCTTTTCTAAATTCGTAGGTGTATTTGAACAGTTAGTGAATCGTTTTTGGATCTTAGTGATGTGCATTTTCAACAAAAGCCTGTATTTCAGATGGGTCAATGAATGAAACCCAGCATTTTTTTCTTGTTGGTTAACCTCATTGCATTTGTATCAACATATCCAGCATCCGTAAAGTAAAATTTTTAAACAACCTTGGCTTCTCTGATACATATTATGTGATATTTTGGTTCACTATACCACATTGAGCTGATTCTTTACGGCAGTGCTAATGAAGTCCTATTTATCTAATTAAGCCATTTGCGCTATTAGTCACAGTGTCAGGCTTGGTGAGTAAAACATAGTTATTCTGTTTTTTTTTTTTAACCAAAAGGTAGTATGATAAATCCAGGTGTTTTTGTAGTAGATTATGCCAATGTAACACAGTTACAATACATACAAATGACATACAGCTGTCTGTAAACATTTATAATCACATTATGCACAAATGAGTACCTTTTAAAAAAAAGAAAGCAGTACACTACTGTCAATATAACAATACTCACTGAAAATAAATGTTCTTTACTTATTTAACCCATTTAAGAGGGTCATAGAATGGAACAGTCCATAATCCAAGTATGTCATGGAGTAGCTTGTAGAAAGCAAAATAAGTAGTGATGTATAAAGCCCTTTCTGTTCTATACCCGTGTCACACACCTTTCCACCATATTCTGTTTTTGTGGAATGGAACCTAATCCATGGAGTAAGTCACCTGTGCTGTGCACTTGCATTTATGATAATAGGGAAATACAGCTGTAGCGGCAAGGCCTTTGTCATAAAATAAATATGGCTGTAACGTCATACGATTGTTTTGGATCATTTGATATGCTTCCTTCATACAACTGCCAAATTCTTCTTGGCATAGAATTTTATTGTATGCCCTGAAACATGGAGTATGATAAACATTTAGTATTATGTGACAGAGGTGACAGCCTCATTTTGTAACCAATCCCAATGGGAATCCTTAAAAGCTAAAATAAAATTATGTTATGACGCAAATGCTGGCGTTTTCTGTGAAGACCCACAAAATACAATGATAAGTAGCCAGCATTAAATGGCAAAGGTGGTGACAATGTACTGGTTCTCCAAGAGCTAAGAGTATTCTCAGCAGAGTCACATGTGATCAAGATGTATATACCTGCATGACAAACCACTACTGGAATGTCATGTGCCAGTCTCGTCTGTTCAATGTGGATCATGGAAAAATAGCTTATAACAGATCCTGAGTATTCAATTAGGTTCTCATAGAGAAGAGTGGACAGATATAGTAATACCCAAGTGTATTACTGTTAGAAGTAGAACAAGGACATTTGCGGTGATGAATTATTATTATTATCTGTTATTTATATAGCCCCTACAATTGATGCAGCGCTTCTTACAATACATATATTCAAGAGGTTTGATAAAACTAGAATTGACAAACTGATACATTTGGGAGAGAATATATCTGAATGTTGTAACATGTAAGTGGGGTGATGGGATGAGTGTAAATTTCACCAAGATTATCAAAGGCACAGTCTTTTTGAAGCTGAAATATAGAAACACTTACGACACTTATCACAAAGCTGTAAACAATGGATCTGTATAGACAGGACTTAAATCACATTAAGCGCCACAACAAATCTCTGAAGTAACCTAGAAGTTTACCAAGACAGAACACATCCATCTTATGACGGATGCCGTATTTTCATCCTGTACCTAAGTGGATGACTATAGCGCTTGTAACTTGTCACAATTAGTTGTCTGTGAAGTATCTAACATCCAAAGTTATTAACTGGATGTGATATGCACATCAGCTGTAAATGGTGCATTTGTATATATATTTACTTAAAAGTAGGTATGTCAAACTATAGATTAGTCATTTTAATCATTAGTCCACCTCAGGAATATCCTGAAAACCTGGCCTTCTAACACAAACTTGACAATCATATTTGCACCCCATTTGTCTTTCCTTGAATTTCAGCTTTGGTACTTTGAAGACAGGGAGAGAAAAGAAAGAAGTTGTTCTCAAAAGCCAAAACTTTAATATAAACTAAAAAGGAGCAAATGTTGGGTTAGACATTTGAAGTGACTGGTTCGCAAAGAGATATGGAATCCATTACCTGTCATCACTGTTTCACATTCTGAGTTATGAGCAGCAGGAACAAAATGGACAATATATACCCATGAACCAGATTTACAACCAGATGGGGTAATACACTGAAATTATTTACAGACCTCTGATGTTGGAAATAATTAATTAGAATGAGAGATTACATGAGACACACCCTGTAAATGTATCTGGATCTAATCACACTTCTTAAAGCCTCATGTTCTGTTGCTTTACATAAAAGTGAAACGTCATGGAGAATAAATGAAGTCGTCCTCGAGTGCCTCCGAGTCACCATGTTAGATCTTCATACTGTCCATAAGTGAATTTGGCCTCTGTGTTACATAATATTTATACCACTGTGAAACAGGAAGTAATTCTTGAACAATTTCCTGTTCCTAGTCAGCCAGGTGTACTAAAACGTAAAATATCAATGGGAATATAATTCAAATATATTTTTCTCATATGAATTCATAGGGGTGCCAATAATTGTGCCACACATATATTTAACATTTTTTAGAGGGCACTGTACACGCGTAAGACATGGAGGGCACTGTTTACGCATAAGACTCCCATTAAAGAGGAAAGCTGCTCGTTTACTGTTAAACATGCTGGTTTCCTCTGCAGAGAAGAGTATGCTGCAGACCACACAAAAACTGATTAGCAGCTTCTCTAAAACTAAAATTAAATGTATGCTTGCTACCATGCTAACTTATGCTGTGGAAATAGGTAGGGAATTAAAGTGCCAGCATAAAAAAACCCTGATCCCTGCTGCCAAAAAATCATTAAATTAGGTTTCAATTGGAGCCCTTTTCTAGCATATTCTTTTTTTGGCCCAAACTGACCAGCCTAAATACCCACTAACTTTGGCTATCCTTGGACATCCAAAGTTGCAAAACTAGAGTTAGAGCATTAGCCTTTTCTGCTCTCCAAAGGCTCTACACCCATGGACCCATACTCAAGATTTGCACATCATCCATGAACATAAGCTGCACAAAAAAATCCTCGGGGCTGAACAGTGTCACCACATACACATGCGATTGTATTTTTTTTGTTTGAGTTAATATTTAAAAAACTTTACTTAGGAATACAAGAATCATCTTCTTTACTAGAAGTCTTGCCCTGCATCTCTACCTTGTGGATGCCATGACTGTTCACCTTTTCCAGTAACAGGAGGTTTGCAAATCTATCCACAGAGAGAGTAATAATGCCTTGGTCACAGTAAGACTTCTGTACAAGAAAGAACTTTACACTATATAAAGAACTATTTATAATGTATGGCTCTATGAAAAATATGTGATTGGTTTTCATGAAATAATTTTTTTACCCTGTTAATGTCTATGAATATAGATACATTCACCATTCTCATACTTTTTTAAAGGGTTAACAATCTCTGCTTAAAGAAGTGATCAATACACAATTTTTGGTTCCTCCCGATTCTAGACTTGGAGCAGGAACAATTCTGTAAGCAGATACGTGATCAAAATGGACATAGAAACACGGTGATTAACCTATTCGTGCAAAATGGTTACGTCATCTTACACTCCATACCTTTGGTATAAAACATCTGGAAGGCAGATTGTCCTCCTCTGACATATTGTTTCATTGTGTTTGTTGTACAAGTAGCGTAAAACACCGTCTGATATGTTCGTTATCAAAAGCACATAGCAATCATGCTGTTCTAATTTAGATTGTGAGCTGTTTTTTTTTTAAACATGTAGACATCTCTGGTCCACTCTCACAAACAGCATCTATAGTACAATGCTTGTTAATACTACTACCTAGCTGTTCAGGGATGGTGAATGTTAGCCCTTTGGAAATAAACAAACAAAAGGCCTCTGACGTTATTCTGACATTACTAGGTGACATCTAATGATCACTTTGCACGCCATCCTGTCTGAGTCACACACGCTCAGTTTTAAGAGTCATGGTTACAGTTATTTTGCACAGCACACTCAAGAACCAAAAATGTAACTTTTTTCTTGCTTTTGCTTACATTACCTGCTTATTATGAAATTGGAAAATTGGAGGAAAACTTGGTTAAATGCTGATATTCAATTACATTTTAATGTCTGGGTCCATCACTAAACTTTCCCTTCTCCAAGAGGAACTGCATGTTGCTATGCTGGGATGATCAGCCATTGAAATTGTTTTGGAAGCCTGATGGGGGGTGGAAGCTGCTCTAACTCCAAGATGTTATGCTCAAGGGCTAGTGAATTTACCACGTTATGAAAGAACGCAACATAATTCCTTACCAGTTAAGCTATTGTGACTGATCCAATGATGTATTTCTAGGGAGTTCTCTAGCAATCCTTCCTGCATCCCAATCGGAGCCCCAAGCTACTGTGTGATATTCCAGCAGTGCTTCCTCTGGCACAGATCTGCATTATGTGCTCCCTCTATGACAGTATACACTTTCCTTTAGCACTATGCAGAATGACAAATCTCAGCTCCCTAACAGGTGGCAGCTGTCACAGTGGCGCCCTAGGACTTGGCCTAAATATATCTCGGGACTCATCCATTTGCCTACAGGTATAGTTATCACAATAGTCTGCCCTGTTTGCTGATATAACATGCTAGGTATGAGAAACATTACTTGATGGCAAAACACTCTGTCTGATTACCAGTCTTTGATTTAACAAATCATATTGTAAATTAGTGAATGGTTGGAAGTTTCTGCTGAATATGCATTTGCCCTTTCCTCCGCCCCAACAGCTATTTTCCATGCTTTTTTTGCCAAATATATTTCATTGCACATGATATACTTATTGACAGCCAGTTCCACCGCTGGCTCGGAGAATGCTCAGATCCTACTGATAAAGAAAACCCTGATTTATGTTCAACAACACCCCCTGAGTGGAATAATAATTCATATTCATGTTTCTTTTAATTTTATAAGAGAATAAAATGCTTCCTTGCATCCTACACTATTTTTTCTTATTTTTGAACCTTGGATTGGGACAAAATTGGCACAAGGTGTTTGGGCAGCTATTCTTTAGTTTTAAATTTATATATACACCGTATTGGCTCGAATATAGGCTGCACTTTTTCCCCCCATTTTAAGTCTTTAAAGTGGGGGTGCGGCCTATATTCGGGGTCTAGCGCCGACACCCGGGACATGCAGTTCCGGGCGCCGGGCAGGCAGCAGGGTTAGGATACAGATCCCCCGCAGCGGTGCAGGGGACCTGCATCCTACTCTCCGATACGCAGGGATCTCTCTTGGAACTAGACGCTACCCCTTATAAAGTCAGTGACGTCACTGGAATCTTTATTATTTTTTTTATTTCATTTAATTTTATTTCACCACTGCAACCTAATGATATTTCCCTGCCGGTGGCAAAAAAAATACAACGTACTATTATGTCCTCGGTCACCAAATATCATTACAATACATAGTGCTCAGGGTTAAGGTCAATGTGGATAGGGCAGCATCAATTACACTTTGCTGAAATGGCTCATGTCTGTTAACAGAGGGGTTCATTCTCTAAAACTGCTCATGTCTGGTAATAGAGGGGTTCATTCTCTAAAACTGCTCATGCCTGGTAAAAGAGGAGTTAATTCTTTAAAACTGCTCATGCCTGATAATAGAAAGGTTAATTCCCTGAAAAAGCTCATCTCTGGTAATAGAGGTATTAATTCCCTTATACTGCTCATATCTGGTAATAGAGGGTCTGAAACTGCTTAAGTCTGATAATAGAGGGGTTATTGTATTCTGAAACTGTGCATATGTGAATCAGTGTATATATATATATATATATATATATATATATATATATATATATATATATATATATCTTATATGTATATCTGTGTGTGTAATCTCATCTGCTCCATTCTGTGTCCCTGAATGGCAGAAATGAAATGTGGTCACCCTATTGCAGAATGATGCCACCAAACAAAAAGTAGCATTTATGTCAGATTCCATTTATACATTAGGAATGCCCAGACTGTTTTTCACTCTTGCATCTGGGAACAATTAAACTATTGCTATTACGGGCTGTTTTATGTCACAAGTATATTTTCTTATTTGTGAATGACGTTTCTGTGGCATCTGTATACATTTTGTAATTAAAAACTCAGACAAGGCTACTCCTACTGCCTTCCAATTGTGGAAGAAGTCCTGTAACAAGAAGCACAAAACTCTCTTATAATGCCATATAAAACCGTGCCTCAGGGAAGATGTCTTTGGTTATTCATTTACATATTAGCTCAACATAATAAAGAGAAGTCAACAATCCTACTACAATGGCTTTTATACTAACTTAACTCTATTTAAGTTCAAGGCATGATGTCACCTTGCTATCATCATTTTTATACATGTTGGAGGTTGTTGTACTAGCTGACTACTGCAATAAAGGTTAAACTAACTTTAAACACAAAAGTGTTTTTGTAATTGCCATAACATAACTGGCCTGTTGTTTCTATTATTTTGTATAATAGATAACACAATTAATGTAGGAACGAAAATATCCTCACTAGGTGTTATTAGTAATGAAAAATGTAATTCTGTTTCACCAATCCATACATCTATTAAATAAACAAATTTATACAAACATATTTAAGCGATCATAATTAACTGACCCCGGAATTTTTTTTTTTGGAGTACCATTCAGAAACACCTTTTACTTTTCCTACAATCCTCAAGAAACACACTGGCATGGCCAACAGGAAAAAAGGTATGCAGCCTAAGGTACACACATAAATGAAACTGATATGTACATGTAACATGACAATTGAAAGAAAAATATACTAAATCATTTATGTTATAAACAAATCCAAAGCTAGTTTTCATTTACCAGCACAATTTATGTACATTACATTTTCTGCATCATTATGGTGCCTCTTAGCCAGTCATCTGGAAGGAAGCAATTAAAATGATTTCCCACTTATCCTGAATGATGTTCCTGAATGATGTTTTCAACCTAAATCAGAAGATCCACTGATTCCATTTAAGATAAAATCACTTTAAAAGTTAAAAGTTATAAAATAAATTACTTATTTTAAGGTTTCTTTTAATGCTTAAAATGTACTGACATTTTAAGCCTCTATTGGCAACTGTAACCCATTAAATAAAATATGTTTATTATAAAAAGCAGACAATGGGAGTTGCATTATAGAAGCTTTGAAAAAGTTACCAAAACTTGATTTTACTATCAGCACTCAAATTGTTAATGAAAATCCTATTTCATGATTATGTTTCATATCATTTTCCATGGTTTTGAAATTGTATATTTTTTCCATGCATCTGTCTGGGAGCGAGAACATAACGCATCATTTAACACTCAAATTCCCTTATTAGGCTGATGTTCTGGCAAAGGTATGCTCTCTTTTATCCGCACACGGAAAATACTTTCCATGACAAGATGCAATATTGTCTATGTGGAGTCTTCCAAGCAATGTTTTATTGAAAGGCAGATATTTTTGAGTGGAAAAAAGACTTCTAAAGTTCATTAATTTCTTACCAGCATGTGCTAAATACCACCTTTACAAATTCCTGTTTGCTTATAATTGATCATTTTGTTGAGCAAATTCCGACTTCACCAGAGGAGGAGATGCATTGAAGCTACATTTATCATGACCCCATCATTTTGTGTAATTACATTTTGCAAACACTAAACAAATGCATTGGAATATTCTGATACAGTATGGGCAGGATGGGCTACAAATTAATATCAGTATCTCAGTTGCTCTTAAATTATGTCTCCTTGAAATAGTTACATTGTAAATTCAAATAATAATTGTATTTTAATTGAAAAGGTAAAAAGCATCGTAAAGGGTGAGATATAAAGACGTTTTGAGGAGAGGTATTTGGGGACCCATGCTATATAAAAAAAAAGGCCATCTGTGGTCAAGCAGGAACTCTGTTAGACATATTGGACTTAAACATAATGGACTTCATTGGCCTCAACAATGTAACAAAAACACAGCAATCCAACAGCCTGACTAAACCTCTTGGAACGACTTTTTGCAGGAGCTTATAGAGAGTATATGGAAAGGTTGCAAGTTTCCCATCCCAATTAGCTGTAACAATCATTTCCTGTGGCCGTAGGTGTGCTCCAGCGTCATTTTTTATTTTTCCTTTGATCTAAGTGGTTTGGCCATTCTCACGGTGCATGTTGTAGTGTGATTAGATGATCTGCTTATGTGCATTTTGGCTTAGAGTGTTCTTTTTCTTGATTTTAGTCAAGGTTTTGAATTCCTCTATACATACTGTGTACAGGATGAGCATTCTGTATCTTCTGACTCCTAGGTTTAGTCATGTCCATTGACTCAAGCCCAATGTCTCTCTATGTAAAGTAAGCTTTCAGATTCTCTCACTTGTTGTGACTCATTAAACAAACTTTGGCATTTAAAAACATTAAAGGATCCTATGAAACAAAGATTATGTCCCAGCACCTAACTAATTACCTAGCAGCAGCAATTCCAACATGCGTCTCCCGACAATACACACAATAATGATAAACTGGAAAAAGAAAAATATACCAATGTGTGCTGCACTGCAAAATATAAATATAAATTCATTTTTTGTTGTGATGAGAGATGCCTCTTGTATGCCTCTTGCTAATGGCATGGCTCCAATGTACTGCCTGGTCAACGCCCCAAAGGGCAAAATGAGTAGCGGAATTGGAGTTGTGCAGTGCTTGTATACTTATTAAGGTCTGATGACTTATTTTACTTTTGCTGTGATACTGTTTTCTGTTTTCTATACTTATTGGATTTAATTGGAAGATATTTATTTTGGATGGAGTTGGAATTAAAGGAACGTCCTTAAAACCATCCACTGTTGATGTCCAACAGTTCCATCTTTATACCTTTAAAATATGACTGCAACTCTTCATGAATTTGTGAGTGCATAATAAGAACACTGGTCAAATTATTGAACTGAGACAATACTACAATATTGCACTTTTTTGTTTCATATTGCTAAATATTGATTTGCAAGAGGCATCTCTGATCACAACGAACGTTAAGTTGGTAAATACAATCCTGTTTTTAGATTTTGCACTGAAGCGTACTTTATTACATTTATTACATAAACGGCACAGCCTAACCTGCTGTTTCAATTGTACGGAGTCTATGGAGCCGGTAGCATCACTTGTATTGGCTGGTGAAACGAGCACCAGCAATCTGTTACATTAGGATGCCTCATCGTGGGATCGGGCATTCCCTTCCGGGAGTGCAGAGGGATCACAGTGAAGAAAGTGAGAAATAATTTTTCTCAATCTTCCCACAAAGAGAAAAAGTTAAAACAATAATTAAAAAGAAGTGTTCATTTTCTTTATTCATGAAAAAAAGAATACAAGTAAAAATCATTGCGACATCGCTGGCATAGATTACATATTTGAGAGATCCCTAAATGATATGCATATTACACTGACAACAGTGCAAAAAAACAATAATAATGATAATTAAGAAAAGAAAAAAACCTTTCTGTCCCATTGACCTAGCAATTTATGTAAAAAGTACAACCCCTCCACTCTTATTCACTACCCTGAATCTGTTGATCTGCTGCTAACGTCTTGGTACCACAACACACCTTCAGAGGTCTAGTGGAATGCATGCCTTAATGGGTCAGGGCTGTTTTGGTGGCAAAAGGGGACCTACACAATATTAGGCAGGTGGTCATAATGTTATGGCTGATTGGTGTACTGTATATAAATACACTATATGGAATAGTATTGGGACACCTGACCATTACATCAACAGGGACTTTTATGACATCGCATTCTAAATACATAGACATTAATATATAGTTGGTCCACCCTTTGCAGCTATAACAGCTTCTACTCTTCTGGAAAAGCCTTCCACAAGATTTTGAAGTGTTTTTGTGGGAATATTTGCTCATTCACCCAAACTATTAGACAAGACCTTTCTTCTTTGCAACCTCTCCTACACCACCCAGCCCTTTTCCCTACAACTGAAAAACAGCTAGCCATTCTTTTTTCTTCCTGTCACTCAACAACCTTCCCCTTGAACCCATCCCATCTTGTGAAGTCTCTATCCCCTCCCTTTGTCCATCACACACCTATTTAATCTTTCTATATAATCTGGAACTGTACCAACAACCCTTAAGCACGCACTAATCACGCCCATTCTAAAAAATCCTTCCTTAAATCCCATCTGTTTGACTAATTACTGCCCTATCTCTCTGCTTTCTTTGGCCTCTAAGTTGCTTGAATGGATTGTGTACAATCATTGACCCTCTACATTCTGGTTTCAAACCTCTTCACTATACCAAAAAGTCTCCAATAACTTGCTCTCTGCCAAAGCAAAATGTAATTTCTCCCTTCTAATACTCCTGGATCTCTCTGCTGCTTTTGATACTGTTGATCACTACCTTCTTCTTGACTCACTTTATTCTGCAGGTGTTCGAGATATACACCTCTCTCCTGGATCCGTCTAACCATTTCTTCTCTGTCAACTTCTCTGGCAAGACATCATCACCTCTTCCACTTTCTGGTTGCTCACCCCCCCAAGGATCATTCCTTGGCCCTCTGCTGTTCTCTCTTTATACTTAATCTCTTGGAAAACTAATCAACTCATTTGGCCCATATCTACCTGTCTTTTCCTGATCTCTCTCTGCTCTCCCGTATTACCAACTGCTTGTCTGGTATTTCTTCATTGATGTCACAACACTACCTGAAAAATTATTTTCCATCTCCACCCCAACACCTGAATTCGGTATCACCATTAGTAACATGACTCTCTCTAGGCATTTCTAGAGGCAGAGTGGCATAAAGGGGGTTAAAAGGCATTTTCAGAGGCAGAGTGGCATAAAGGGGGTTAAAAGGCATGTCATTGGGCACTCTGCCTCCAGAAAAGCCTTAAGCCCCCCATATAACACCCCCCCCACCCCCGACTTACCACTGCTTCTGGCGTCTGGTGGGGGCAGCGGGTGGAGGCCGGCATTCATGAAGTTAAAGGGGCCGGTGTGCACACACTGCGCCGCCCAATGGCCGTGCCTCAGCTCTTTGTCTCATCCCTTTTAAGACGTGGGACGAAGTGCTGAGGCACGCCCATTGGGTGGCGCGGTGTGTGCAGGCCGGCCCCTTTAACTTCATTAGGTGCCGGCGGCGGGAGGAATCCAGCTTGCAGTCGCTCAGCGGTTGTTTTGAATGTGAGTCTCCAGGCCCTGTGCACAAAGCAAGGTCCATAAAGACATGGTTGGATGAGTTTGTTGTGGAAGACCTTTACTGGCCCTCACAGAGCCCTGACCTCAGCCCCATTGATCACCTTTGGGATGAACTGGAACAGAGATTGCGAGCCAGAAATTCTCACATAAATACTCCAAAATGTTTGATATACATTACATATAGCATTATTTTTATTTATTATTAAACATTATAAAACATTTGGAAAAACATTAAAATAAAATACATTTTTGGTCATTATGACAAACCACAAAACAGGGGATCAGACCACAAAACAGGGGAGCATTAGGAATAATTATATCAGAACTCATAAAAGTCCAAAATGGACCTGAAGCATTTATACACTGCTTCAGACCAAGAGATGTGTGTAATGTTACAGCACAATGCAGTACACGTGAAATATTTTTTCTCATAGCTGAAATACCACACTTTTGCTGTACTCACATGAATGGAACACGTTTCTTCCACAGGATATACTGAGCATAGGCCTGTCTTCCTCCTACTATTTCTACAGTTTGCGTGTGGGGTGAAATTCTCCTGAAATGAATGTCTAAAACTTGGCAAATGTGATTATAAGTGGTGGAATAGTGAATCATTGAGTTCAGAGTCTGGGTCATTATCCACCCAAACACAGTATACTTCAGATAAATGGAAACAAACTACAATCCTTCAAATAGCCAAAAAACCCACAATAAATATTAGAACATCTTAAACATCTTGCAGGATTATTTTGGCAGCTTTGCCAGACAAACAAGATTTAAATTTATGACAGACTGAGGACTATTGGAAATGTTGCCTGAACCATGGGTTTAGGCCAGAACAAGTTCCCTTTTGGGAACAGAGCTGAGATGTGCAGTTATCTTGTTTTGCCACATTACTGTGAGGTCCTGTGTGACATACGACTGTCTGAGTCAGTGTGGGGATAGATGCATTGAACATAGCTGGGTGATTTATGAATATCCTCAGTGATGGGAATCCCTTTTCTCTCATTTAAAAGTTGTGCTGTGGTTTTTTTAAAGCCAGACATTTTTGTGATGTATGTAGATAGAATGATCCTGCTTTTTCCTGTGGGTGGTCATGTTTAACATACCTGGAAACATCAAGAAAATATTTTATTTCTACCAGAATTAGAGAGACAGAGAGAGGGAAAGAGAGAGATTAAAACGAGTATTAATAAAGGCTCAATCCTTATTCAGTATTCTTTGTTTTCTTTTTACTACTTTCGTTAGTTCAAACCACAAATGATCTGTTGGTTTGTGGTCCGGGAGTTTGCAACGAACATTGGTTATGTGTTTCCTTAATTATTGCTTTGTGTACTTGGATCATCACTGTGCTTAAATTGTTGATTATAAAGCCTGAGCACCTTAGATAAATGTATTTTGGCCACTTAACATGAAACCTGCCATTTAAAGGGGCACGTCAGTCATATGCCCTTAAATGCAAATGATAGCTGAAAACACTTTAAAAAAGCCTTTGTAAAGGTGAAATGCGTAGTGGGCTATTTTATACTTTTTATTATGTAAATTATAAATACATTGCTCCCGGGATCATTTTCTTTCTTATCAAGAAGGACACTTGCTGCTCCAATATCCTTGGTGGGGATCATACCACCTACGCCTGTAAGAAAGAGCAACCTTTAAATTGCTTTTACCCACAATTTCAACCAACAACCGGGATTGTCCCACACAAAGTGGCACTGTTTGGAGGCATGAAATTCTAACTATATACAAAAGGTCTAATGTCCTTTTAAGTATGTGGTCAACTAGCCCTAATTTGAAAGGTTTAGAGAATGTGAAGCTATTATTTTTATTGCCCGGTGGGGTACCCCAGTAGAGGTTATGTTAAACACATTTCAGTATATTTTAAGTACATAGAAATGACAAGAAAATGAGGCTGCACATATATTACTTTCTACTTGTGTATTTGTCTAGATACAGGAGAAAAGTATAGTTAAAATGATACCATTTATTGGCTAACTGAGAGTTTGATTGCGAGCTTTCGAGACCAAGTTGTTAGGTCCCTTCCTCAGGCATTAATGAAGCTAACCTGAGGAAGGGACCTAACAACTTGGTCTCGAAAGCTCGCAATCAAACTCTCAGTTAGCCAATAAATGGTATCATTTTAACTATACTTTTCTCCTGTTTTCTCAACGGCTAACACGGTACAAAACCTTTTTATCATTTGTCTAGATACAAAACCAAGTAATACTCTCTAAGGTGGCAGAATATCTAGTTACAACAGCCCTTAAGGTACTTGGCTTCCACTACAACATTGCATATCCAGGCAGTGAATTTGAAACAAACATTTTAATTCTGTTCTGCTCAGTTGTGGTTCCCACAATAAATCGTCTCAACCAGTTTCTATGCCCCTTCTATCCAAGTTCAAGGTACAAAGTAGGATACTACCTATAAATCTAAAACAGGATAATATACTGTACTTTTTTGTTTGATAAGGCTATTTTCTGGTAATCGATTAAATTGGTGAGACAATTTACAATAACACATAGCATAATGACAACAACAGCTCAGCTGGTAACAGAATAGCTAAATGCTAAACAGGTTGTAGATATTTGTACCAAAATAGCATAGATAGTCCCTCTATGGAGAAGACTCTTAGCAAAATATATGCAAAGCGGTCTTTGAACATGAGCAACATAGTGGTAAGTAGGGTTTTTTAGCTGTATGAGGTGCATCACTGTTAAAACCTAATTACTTTAAATATATATATATATATAGCAAATGTTTACTTGATTAAATAATTATTTCTGGTACGGGTTAGGGCATTCAATTATACTGGCACTGATGTATCTAATGGAGCTTTAAGTTTTTTAAGTTTAGCAAAATAGGTAGAACTCTAGTCATCCAGAACCATTGGAGTCTATTCAAACTTCAGAAAAAAATGGGAATATTTGATTCCAGCTCACAACCAAATATAACTAACACACCTCTCAGACACCAATGATTAATCAAATAGTTTTCCTTAGAAATAGATTCTATTCGCACTATGATTTATAATTTGATGCTTGTGATTAAAAATTCAAACTATCTGAATGAAGCAAAACTGACCACAATAGTTTGCATTAACCCCTGGGTAACACATTTGCCTTGAGTTAATGTTTCATCTCAGAACTGACATCTCATTTACACAAATAACAATCCCATTTGCAAAGACCGTGCACAAATACGATATTTTGTTTCCCATTTATGTTACTTGTGAACTATCTCATTGTGTCCCTTATCTGCTGTTTATAGGAAAACTTGCCAAAGTTCTCCTCAGCCCAAATGTATCAGCTCCCTTTGACACCTGGAATTTTGAAAGGATGTTAAAAGCACTTTAAAAATGCTATTTTTCATCCTTTGGTATTTTATACAACTATGAGCCCCGACTGATGAAATGGTCTACTCTGGGGAATGTGGATAGATGTTTATGCATTCTTTTAAAATAAAATTGCAATACAATAGAAATGAAACGGATGCTCACCAACCACGCTGCTCTAGCCAGATACATTTCCGTCTTTTCAACTTCACAAAATTGGTGGATCCAGTATTACCGTATTTACTCGATTATAAGACGACCCTGATTATAAGACGACCCCCCCAAAATCTGAATATTAATTAATGAAAAAAAGAAAAAGCCTGAATATAAGACGACCCTATAAGAAAAAAGTTTTACCAGTAAATGTTAATTCGTGTAAACTATGTGAACAATTGTTTTTTTCAACCTGCCCCCCCAGTTATGCCTTATACCCTCTAAATGCCACTGTGCCCCATGATATGCCTTTTGACCCCCCTATGTGCCACTCTGCCTCCAGAATTGCCTTATACCCCTATATGCCACTCTGGCATTTAGGGGGTTAAAAGGCATATTATGGGGCAGAGTGGCATATATGGGCGTATAAGGCATTTCAGGAGGCCGAGTGGCGCATAGAGGGTTAAAAGGTATTTCTGGAGGCAGTGTGGCATTAAGGGGGTTAAAAGGCATTTCACAGAGCACTCTGCCTCCAGAAATGCCTTATGCCCCCCCCCCCATTTAACACTCCCTCCCTCTCCCTCCTCCAAACTTACCGCTGCTTCTGAGTCCCCGGTGCTTAGTCCAGGCAGCATGTAGAGCTCTACACGCTTGAGCAGAAGTTGTCTACGTGAATTGCGTAGAGCTCTACGCGCTGCCCGGACTAAGCACCGGGGACTCAGAAGCACCGGTAAGTTGGGGGGGCATAACACAGGAGGAAGATCCAGGTCCCCTGCATCGCTGCGGGGGATCTGGATCTTAGTCTCATAGTCAGACCTATTTGAGGTCTGATTATAAGACGACCCCGATTATAAGATGAGGGGTATTTTTTAGAGCATTTTTGTTTTGTACGCCCACCAGTAAATAGTGGGTGTTCTACAGAGGAATTTTTATCCAATATAAGCACATGGGCTATGTTAAATAGTGATCCTAGTGCACAGTTTTTAAAGTGGTCTTATCACCATTACACCTAATCAAATATTACTTTTGATTGGACCATTCCACTGATTGCTGGTTGCTGTAGTAACTTACAAACTGTAAACACTGTACATAGTGAATTTTATAATGGTTCTAGGGTGACACCATGCAAACATTTGGTTGATAAACTCCATGTAGGATTCAAGAGTCTTTAGTCAAGGGTGTGAAAACTTTTAGCGGGCCAACATAGGAAAAAAAGAAGAAGAGTCAAATAAGCTTTCAAGGCCTCAAAAGTCCATTCTAAAAATAAAGGTGTCACCTTTATAAAGTGTACAAACTTTGAATAAAGACTCAGTAAACTCAATTGATTTGAGGCAGTTGTAGCTAAGCTGGAATTCCTACATAACAAAATACAATGATCACATTCGGTGCTATTTCTAAACATAATTTTTGTGCTATTTGATATTGATTCCTGTGGATATACGCCTAAAATATACACTAGGTTTTACATATTTACCTTGCAATTTAATGCAAATTATGATGACACGTGATGCAATTGCTAAATACCGTATTGGCCTGAATATAGGCACTCCCCCCCCCCCCCACACACACACTTTAGGTCTTTAAGGTGGGGGTGCGGCCTATATTTGGGGTTTAGTTCAGTTCGTGTCGCTCCCGGACGGGTGTTTAACATATACTGACAAACTGTATAATAGATACCAAAAATGTTAAAATACATGTATTCCTGTGTATTAGGTACAATACTGTTTTACCATTCCACAAATGTGTATTAAGGGTGCGGCCTATATTCGGGTGGGGCCTATATTCAAGCCAATTCATTTACAATGAATATGTTATAGAGGGTTACTTACTAAAGTAGGAGCTTAACGATGAGTTTCTGTTTGAACTGAATCTTTAATTAATGTTGACAACTTGTATTGAGAAAGTTACATTAGTTTTTTGGACTTCAGAGACCTCATTTAGAATCTTAATATGGTTTCTACTTGCCAACCATGCATTAGGAAAAGGCACCTCCAGTGAGCTGGTGTGACCAATTTATAGAGCTTGATTAGATCAGTACGCTTTCTTGAAATCCATCTCACTCCCTGTACTATGTCTTATTCATGGCTACCACAACCTTTTTTACTCATAAACTTGTAAATATTAGCTCTGCATAATAAAGACAGTGAAAACCTTTACATTCTGTCCATGAACCACCAGTTGGATAACAAAGAGAAATACATTTATATTTTGTAACACTGCACATTTTCTATACGACACAAAGATAATCATGGAGAGCTTTGACTTTCTACAGTATTTGTGAGGAAAATGAAATAAAGCAGACATCAGTAACCTTATTTATTACCTATAGAATGAGAAGCAAAGGGGTTAAAGTGTTTCATGAGCACCCTTTACTGACAAATAAGCATACAGATGCAAGAAAAAGATTTGATATTCTAATTAATTGGTAAGTAAAATTAGATGGTGACACCATACAGCGATTGTACACTAGATCTAACTTTCTTTGGTATGGTATGCTAGTAATATAGGAATACATTTAAGGCAAATGCTTGATATAATCTATCTATTGTGAAGTTGATCCAGGTTCGTAGAAGAATGCATTTAAATTGTTAACCACAATTGGAGGATTCAAGCTACACCTGTATAGGGTGTGCAACCCACAATCAATGGTGAAAATGCCTACTTTTGCTTGTCATCTCTTCCATTGATTATGTAAATAAAGCTATTGGGTGCATGCACATGGTCATTTATCTTCAAAAGAGACTTTGTTTAGCATGGCACATCACAATAATGCCACGCAATGTGAGCAGAGTTTTATATACCATCAAAGCAATACCCATTGCTAACATGCTCTCTGCAGCTCAGAATGTTGGCAGGTTAACTTGCAGCAATGGTCCTTCTTCAGCCCAGTATTTGCAAGACTGCTCAGAAACCAAATCTGATGGGTAAGTGCAAAGCTAGAAGGAATGACAGAGCAGCACATCATATAAGCCGGACACACAACTAAGAACTGTCCCAGGCTAAATCCACGTAGGAACTAACATCTTCGCTATCCCAGAAACTCACACATCACCTGGTGGGCATGGACCTCAGCTTTATTGAGCATTTTAGTATACCAGTAAGCTCCAAATAATAAATCGCAAGGTTTTCATCTGCAGATTCTCACACCAGGTTGCCATGAGCTCTCACCATAGGTGCCATCACCTCTCAAAAGAAATGATTCCTCATCTTCCTAATGTACCTCCCAACCTTTGAGGCATGCTGGCCGTGAGTATTCTGCAAACTGTGGCTACATGAAGATTAACAACAGAGAACACGAGAAACACTACTACAGCAATGGGGCGGAAGTCAGGAGTCACCCTCCCCACATGTTATGTCCCTGCAACAGTATTGCATCTTGCGATATGCCCCCAATGCCCAAAAGGTTTAAACTTTACTGACTAACCAAGCAGGGTTCTCATGACTTTGAGTGAATTGAACTTGGTGAACTGCTATAGTCAGGTCACTAACCTCTGCATACCATCAATGGTATTGTCAAACTGTTACATATGAAATGATGACATTTTGAAAAACTTTTCTGTTGGAGAGAGCAGGAGGACTCAGCGACAGACTGGCATTTAAAGGGGATAACAGTAGGACCCATATAATCAGGCAGTCTGGCACAGATCAGCAGGTGATCATTAATTGGGGAAAAACAGAAATTCTTCTGAATCCTAAACGTCATGGTAATAGTTTATTTCTACCAAATGAAGTGTAAGAAACAAAGTTCTTGGTTGGCTGCAATTTAGCCAGACTTCAAGAATTCACAGCCTCTACATAGATGGAGAACTGTAGTAATGTGAGGGATTCTAACACGTTCCACTATATGACATCACGCAGGAAGCCAGCCAGAAATGTAATTTTTTACCTTAAAGGTTTTCCAACCAGAGTTTGCCACCTGTAATATATTTTGATAACCCCCAAAAAGCAAATATCATTATCTTTATTCACAGTTAACTTCTTTTGACTTGCATAGATTTATGCAATGAAATACATTATATAGTGTGCCATATAACAATATTTATGGTATCTTTCATGTATATACCCCACACCACTGCCCCATGCAGCATCCTTTGTAAAGAATACAGATTATTACTTTAACATGCATTCTTTACACATGCACCACCCCCTCAAAAATACTTATTTTTAAGAGTAGTGGAATGCCTCCTTCATTGACTGACATTTTGTAGCACTGATTGGATGTACAAATAATTCAAATCCCCCTGGAATGCTCCCCTATCCATTGGTGGAGCCAGAGCCGGCCTTAGGAGTTGTGGCGCCCTGTGCGGACTACTCCTCTGGCGCCCCCCCTCACTACCCCCCCTCTCTGGCCCTTCAAACTACCCCCCCTCTCTGCCCCTTCAAACTGCCCCCTCAAACTACCCCTCCCCTCTGCCCCTTCAAACTACACCCCCCCCTCTGCCCCTTCAAACTACACCCCCCCCTCTGCCCCTTCAAACTACACCCCCCACTTATCTTGTTGCCGGAGTCCTGCGGTGAGAGCGGGAGGCATCCATCTTCTCGCTCTGCCGCGGTGCCGGCATTTCATGTTGAGCGCCGGAATAGTCCGGCGCTCAACATGAGATGCCGGCACCGCGACGGAGTCACGGAGAGTAAGGGGCGCCGAGCGGTTGCTGAGAACTTCATGAGCAACTTAGATTAAAGCATCGGGGTTTTTTTTAAACTTAATTAACATGAATGATGTTAAATAAAGTTAAAAAAAAAACAAACAAAAAAAAAAAACGATGATTTAAGTTAAGTCCCGGGCAGGCGCCCCTGCTACCATGGCGCCCTGTGCGGTCGCACAGGTCGCACACCCCTAAGGCCGGCCCTGGCAATTAGCTTAGGGCACGGAAAAAAGCAAATGCGCACGGGAGGATGCGCCCATGTATTTGGAGGGACCCCCAGGTATTTGCAAATGGCACAACATAAACAATTTAAGCGACCATTCATCTGTCAAGTGCATTCAAGGGCATATGATTGTTGGAGCGTTTATTTAACCTTGCCATTGTCTACCCTGACATATTATTAAAACTTTGCCCATCTTATGTGGCAAAGCATGAACTGATCTAATTTTTATTTTATCTATATTACTAAAAGCATCATCCAATTTAATCCATTCTTCCTTAGACAATATTACATCAGACGTTTGACATAATAATGAAAAATATTTGTTTTCAGTCCACATGTTTATGAGAACATTTAGCTGTTTGATTTTCCTTGTACCTGCCATTAAATAATCATGCACAAAGCAAGACAAAATACAGTAATGGCAGTATAGTATTAGAATATTTGCATGATTATTACACCTTATTACATTATTTCTCTCCATTTGTTAAGTTACTATTTCCCTATTTTTAATTCTTTGGCTTTGGCTGCCTTTGTAAGGGTAGGGGGGAGACAGATAACATCAGGACAATATATTAACAGATACGCTAGCACTGATACCATAGGGTAAAACTGTGTTATCTAATGTTTATACAAAATATCCACAAAAACTGCGACTAATCATATACTAATGGGGCAGAGATTTAATTGATTGTTAATGAGGACAAGAACCAATTGATTCACCTTATTTAGTAACACATTGAAAATAAATAAATATTTCCCTACAAACTTGAATTACTTTAATAGTTCCACAACATTCATTGGTTTCAGTGACAAATTTAGATGGCTCTACTCCGAGCCTGTGGACAGTACAGCAGAAGATCATTTTGAAGGCCAATCCCTTCTACAAAACCTATCTTTACATGTAATACCTAATGAAGACTTTGCATTAGGATCATTTAAATAGGATACACCTAAATTCTATAAGTTAAATATTATGAGCCAAATAAGGCTCTTTCATCACTGGTCTGTTACACGTGTTTAGCAAATGTGATACAGTTTATCTGACCACATTCTCTTCCCTGAGGTGTGTCTTCAACGCCCTGGCACTCTCTAATGGTACCATTCTATAAATACATATTTTGACTTAAATTTCCCAGAACATTTGGTTGCTGCATAGCAAAGATTAGCTGTTTATATAGCTAACACCGAGACATGATAGGCTCTGTGCCAAAGAATCCATTCAATGTTTTTTTTCCCTCCTGAATATAGAGTTATGACTGTTTCAGGTTCTAAAGAAAGAAAGAACAAGATGGCGAAAGCAAGTTTCTCTGCTGCTGATTACTGTAAAATAAATTTACATCATAATCCGGTTTCTTCCACAGTATACTTGTTTTTTCTGGAAAGAAAGGAAAGTGGTATGTTCTGGAGGTATTTCCATGAAATTTCCATTGCTGTAACATTAGAAAACAAATGCAGATGATATTTTCTGTATAATCCGCCTACAATTAGATATGGGTAATTTAACTGTCTCATTTGGAAATTTCAATGACACTTTCTCATTTGCTTCAGAACCTTCTGCATACAGCTGCGGTAGACTGGTTAACCCAATTTTTGCTCAACAAAAATAATATAAATACTATAATGTTTAACAATAAACAAACACAATTCCTTAATAAAACCAAGCAAAATTCCCCCCAACTCTTTATTTTGTAAGCTTTGAGTTTTGAGGATCTCAATTCTTAAAGAAAAGTTGTATATGTAATGAAAATCTATCTATCTATCTATCTATCTATCTATCTATCTATCTATCTATCTATCTATCTATCTATCTAGCCATATATAGATCTTAAGTGTAAGGAAATGCAATCCAATATTTTCGGATGTTGTTCATTAATATTTGGAATGTAATTTTGATTTTATATGTTGGCTGGATAATGGCAAATATTATACATCATGCCCAAGCATTCCAGTAATTTCTATTTCTGATTTGCAGACCATTTTTGTGAAATAACATAACACATTTTCCTTATTTTGTTTATGCACTGTGCTTCTGCGTTCATTCATATATATCAATGGAAAGAATACCTACGTATAGTAAATCAAGCAATTTTATTAACATAATGTGAGGGTTCAGGAGTGACAGTGGTCAGGTCCTGACTGGCTATCTGGCACACCAATCACTTGCCCAGTGGCTGACAGCGCCACACACTCTCTACAGAGTGCAGCCAACAGCTGGGTATGGCCGGCTGCATGCTACATGAACATGATATTGTAGCGTGTGGGTTGCACATATCAAGCTGTCGGTCGTGCTTACTTCATCATGCAGCCACTGGCCTTAAATTGCAAGTCTGGCCCTAACTGTGGCCCAAGGTTAAGAAGGAAGAGAATTACAGATTAGTATTGCTACAACCACTTCCACTTGGTCCCATTGCTTCTCTGCCTACCCATGTGTATGAACTAACTGAGAAAACCTACATTACCACAGCATATAAAATACAACCAATCGTTAATTTGAGTCCGCCTAGATGCATGGCTACATTATGATTATTACATTTTATTTTAGGACACCAGCAGATTCTGTAGCAATAGTACAATAAAGGAGGACTACTAAATAGCGTTTAAATTGAAACATGATAAAATAAAGCCCAGCAACATATAGAAAGAAAGAACACATCTGAACTGGTTCTTTATTGCTTCCAAAAGGTGGTAAGGAATTCCATATCTGCAGGCCAGATGAAAATTATCTCATACTAAATGTTATGCAAACTACCCAGGAATATGCAGGAACATTTTTCTCGGGTCTCGATGCCACTGAGTGCACAGGAATGCACTGTGAAGCGTAATAAAATGCTTCTAGAGAAATATACAAAGGCGAATTTGACTGAATACTTTAAAATAGTCAATTTACATAAGAATATATTTTTTTTGGCCTAGCTAGCAACTCAAAATCCCTGTTGCTCCTCTCATCGGGTGCACATCATACCTGGAAATATGTGTATATTTAAAGCTATGTTTTCTGGTAAAATAGTTACAAGAAATAAACATCAGCCTACTTAAGGGTTTTACAATGAAGTATCAAGGATTGGGCTAGAGGAAATGTTCTTGGAAATATATGCTCTTAACTCTATAGGTTCAAATGGTGTCAATAACATTAACCTTAACAACTGAAGTTTGTTTTTTTTGCTTGAAAATTCAATGTTTGGAGATTTTTGAGGGCTACAGAAATGAAGGGTTCTCCTCTCTTTTTCCCTCCCTTTTTATTCTGCCTCTTTCACTTCTGCTTCCGCTATAACAGCCCCTTTTGCCAACCATGATTGGTTAATTGTTGTATTATAAAGAAAATTACTTTCTTTCCTGGCTGCTCCAATTTTAGGGTGAATGAGCAAATTCTCATGGTCACAATGTCTGTGGCTCACTACTTTATATTTTAGTCATATTTAATGATATCTGAGCATGCCAGTCCTTGCTTTCTTTAATGGTATGATAGTTAAAATAATTGCTTGAGTTCAGGTATGTTATTAGAGTCATTCAGCTGCCACTATTGACTATTGGTATATTAAAGTATTTAATATTTAAAGAGCCTTAGGGTCACCTAATTCTCAAAACTCAAGTTATTGGTGTGCAAAGAATGGGGCTGTTTCTATGTTTCCTGTGCTCCCTAAATGAACAATATCTTTTGTTCTTAAGGAATGTCATGTGACTACTATGCTTTGCCTTAACCCATTTACCCAAAAGGCTGTACTATGCCATTCTTAAAAAACTGCCCAGAACACATTAGGATAGCATTGTAGGTCCTTCCCTCTTTTGACAGCCGAAAAACATTGGGCGTTCATTGCTGGCATTTCAGGGAGGATTGAATATAAGAGGCACTAATCTACACACAGTGTTGTACAAAATTTCTTTCCCCTCTTGCAAAATAATTTAGAACAAAAAAAAACCCCTTTGCTGCCCCCAAACAAACCTACCTATGTGGGTAGATGTTATACAGAACCATAGAATTTAATTGCAGATAAGAACCAGATAAGCCCATCTAGTCTTCCCATTTTTCCTGCTGTAACGATTCGGACCTTAATCATGTCATGGTCTTGTTTTTGATTCATGATAGCTTTGTTCCTATCCCATGCATGTTCAAATTCCCTCACTGTTTTTGAAGCTATCACATCTGCTGAAAGACTGTCCTACTTATCTGTCACCCACTCAGTAAAGTAAAGCTTCCTTGCATTTACTTCTAACCTTCTGACTCTCTAGTTTTAGAATATGACCTTTTGTTCATAAGTTTTACTTTAAAATTAACATCCCTTCTATATTCGTGTTTCTGTCACATCTCCTCTTTCCTCCAAGCTATACAGTATTTGTTCAGTAGCACTCCCAGTGAAGTCACTGAATGAAGCAACAAATAATTGCAAACATGCAAGCAAAACACCAGTATTCAGATAGCATACAGTGATTAACTAATGCTACTCTCGTTGATTACAATGAAAGCTTATGTTTACTAGAATCAGACTTTTAATGCAGTGCCGTAGCTAGCTCCTTTTGTGCCCGAGGCAAGAATGGAATATTGTGCCCCCCCCACTATATTTTTACAAAAGTTATTTTATTTACACTGCCCTTACACACAAATGCCCATATACACACATATACACTGTCCTTACACACACCTGCCCATATACACACATAATGCCTGTCAGTACTCCTTTCTCCCATCATCTACCTCCTTGCTCAGGATAACCTCTTCCTCACTATCCCCTTTCTCTTTTCATCTCTTACCTTTCTCCTCTTTCTTTTTACTCCTTCTCTTCCTCTCCTTATTTTTTGTTGAGGGAGCGCAAGGTCTGTGTCTGTCGCTTCAGACCTTTCATTTGTTGCTCACTGGCATCGCACTCTGCACAGCAATTGATGCTGAGTGCCGGGATATGATGTTATGCATCAATTGCTGGCACACAGTGAAGCAGAGGTCTGATGTGACAGACCTTGGGCTCCTTTAATGTCAGGCCAGTTGGAGGAGTGTCTGTGATCTCCCCAACCCATGCCTTCCAGCTTCCTGCTTTGTGCGGGACAGCCATTATTTTTCGGGACAGAGGTAGAGCTCAGCAAGACAGAGGGATTTAAGACCGCAGACCTGATTGCAAGGTTTCAAGTAGGTAACACTCTGTCAGTTCTTACATAAGTGACTTAGATCTTTTCAAAAAACGAAATACTCTGTAGATGTTAGTGATACCATCAGAGTCCTAAAACCAGGAGAATCAAATAAGCATTTCATACATTCAGAATTCATTTTTACCTAAAATCAAAAGATGGGACATTGGGGGCTCTAAAATCCTGAATCTACCTCTGACCATGACCTACAAACTCTCTTCTAATATTGCAATATTCAACAATACCCAATTGTAAGAATTTTCTTACTCGGACACAAAATTTGAAATGATGTCTTATTAAAGACTCACTTTGTTTCTTTATCATACTCACTGGCTCCTTGTTGCTTCATTGGCAACTGCCCTATTACCAATTCCCAATGACCTCTCTAGTAACACCCATGTTGGGGTGTACCCCCAAATATATCCTTTGGTTAACATCTTTCTTGTATTAATGCATTTCAGAATGAAAGAAACTATTCTCCTTATTTTACTTTTTCATACTTAAGGTTAAACCTTCCTTTTTACTACTGGGTCTATTTCAGATGCACTACCTGAAAATGATTATCCAGTTGGGGGCCTTCAGGTACCTTTTGTGGTCCTGAAAATATTACATTTTATTTTAAAAAATGATATGTAATCAAAATGTTAATTAATGTTAATGATAATATACATTTTGATTGAGTTTTATGAAAAGGCTATTGCTACATATCAGTGTAATTTCAAAAAATAAAAATAATTTAAAAGCATTTCTTTCCTTATGAGACGGGATATACAGTATAATGCCAGTATGTTTAGCATTCAGTTCTGAGAACCTTTCTTGGAATTATGCGACACAGAGCAAACACTAACAGACAAAATTTCCTTTCATTTTTCGTGTGTTTTTGGGGGTTTCAATTTTTTTTTTCTCTCACATTGGTCATTTGTCTGTCAATCTGAGCTCTCAGTCTCATATCCAGCCACAGATGTCAGGAAAGATCTTGGTTACAAGAAAAAAAAAAATACGCAGAAAGGAAGAATCCGAGTTCTCACACCTGTGAAAAGCAGCAGAGGAAATTCTGGGCGGCACGAACATGGCCGGGGAGCTGAGTGTATAAATACACTGCCGGCCAAGGTCACGGAGCAGTGAGCTGGGAAGTATCAAGCAGGGGATCCCTCCCTGTAACCACAAGATATTTAAGAAACGTGTGAGCCGTTTCTTGTATGTTGTTCAAAGCCTCTCTAACATACGCCTGGCCCATTGGAAATACCAACGGATTTATTTCACACTTGCCATCTCAGCCTGAGACTCCGGCAGTCTGGTAGCTGCTCTCATTTCTTCTAAGGGAGAGGAATTACAGAGTGATGGATATATATATATATATATATATATATACACACATTACATAGACAGGCATATGAATTTTAAAGTAGGACCAATTCATCCAACATAAGTGCAAACTCCTATTTTAGAAAGAATCCCTTTTGAGTAAAATGTATTTTTAACAGCAACATTTCTGTTTTTTACCATTTAAAATGGCAACTACTCTATTATAGTTTGGCATTTCAGGACAACCTAAAAACCACAGTATGAGGCAAAAAGTGTATTTGACCAAAAGGAACCATTCACCCATCCATGATAGCAGTTATGCAGCGACACAGGCGGTGCTACATTAGCCACATCACAAAAAATATACAAAAATAGAGGAGCGCCAACCTAAAAAGCATAAAATACATAAACATTCAGATCCCCTGGTTGCTGTTAGCATATTAATGACCAATAAGTACACAAAACAAAGCAAGAATTCAGCACAAACACAGCATACCGGAATCCACAATATTTATGCCTTATATAACATGACAACTACAGAACATAAGGCATACAACGACGAGGAGGTAACAAGTAGGGCAATGTGGCTAGACCCCTTGGGACCCGGGGGTTCATAGCTGCAGTACTTTTTTATGCAGTACATTGGTTGGTCTATTTCCCTAACTGTGTGGGGCTAATAAAGACTGAACATTTGAAGAAGGCTTGGGGTCAGTTCATTTAGAAAGATATACACTCACTGGCCACTTTATTAGGTATGCCTAGCTAGTCCCGGGTTGGACCCCCTTTTGCCTTCAGAACTTCCTTCATTCTGAGTGGCATACTTTCTACAAGGTGCTGGAAATAGTCCTCAGAGATTTTGGTCCATATGGATGTGATGGCATCAGGCAGTTGCTTCAGATTTGTCGGCTGCACATCCATGATGCAAATCTCCCGTTCCACCACATCCCAAACGTGCTCTATTGGATTGAGATCTAGTGACTGTGGAGGCCATTGAAGTACAGTGAACTCGTTGTCATGTTCAAGAAACCAGTTTGAAATTATGTGAGCTTTGTGGCATGGTGCATTATCCTGCTGGAATTAGCCATCAGAAGATGGGTACACTGTGGTCATAAAGGCATGGACATGGTCAGCAACAATACTCCGGTAGGCACGTTTAAACAATGCTCAATTGGTACTAAGAAATGTCCCCCACACCACCACCAGCGGCCTGTACTACTGATACAAGGCAAGATGGATCCATGCTTTTATGTTGTTTACGCCAAAGTCTGACCCTGCCATCTGAATGTCTCAGCTGAAATCGAGACTCATCAGACCAGGCAACGTTCTTCTAGCCTTCCGTTGTCCATTTTTGGTGAGCCTGTGCGAATTGTAGCCTCAGTTTCCTGTTCTTAGCTGACAGGAGTGGCACCCGGTGTGGTCTTCTGCTGCTGTAGCCCATCTGCTTCATGGTGCAACTTGTTGTGCGTTCAGAGATGGTATTCTGCATATCTTGGTTGTAATGAGTGGTTATTTGAGTTACTGTTGCCTTTCTGTCATCTCGAACCAGTCTGCCCAGTCTCCTTTGACCTCTGACATCAACAAGGCATTTTCGTCCACGCAACTGCCACTCACTGGATATTTTCTCTTTCAGACCATTCTCTGTAAACCCTAGATATGCTTGTGAGTGAAAATCCCAGTATATAAACAGTTTCTGAAATACTCAGACCAGCCCGTCTAGCACCAACAACAATGCCACGTTCACTTAAATCCCCTTTCTTCCCCATTCTGATACTCGGTTTGAACTTCAGCAAGTTGTCTGGACTACTTCTACATGCCTAAATGCATTGAGTTGCTGCCATATGATTGGCTGATTAGCTATTTGTGTTAACAAAAAATGGAACAATTGAACAGGTGTACTTAATAAAGTGGCCAGTGAGTGTATATATTTGGTAGGTATTGAGGAATATGTATCAAACATTCTGAATTTACTTTCTCTTCAAAGCATTGCAAATCATCTGATAAGGCACACTGTGACACAGAGCCAAACACAAACATCACCAGCTTAACCAAGTACATACAGCCATGGCATTTGTGCACTGTCAATAAAAAAACAGCACACCTGAAAATGACAGCCACACACAATAGAAAGAACCAACATGAATCACACATCATATAGTAAAAGGTTGAAGTTGTGCCCAGAACAGGCATATTAAGAACTTTTACCCCCACTTCTTTATCATAGCAGACAGTGGCTGTGTGGGTGGCAGAGCTGATTTGCTTGTATTGAGTCTGATACATATAGAACAGTCTGGCATTCCTCCCTTACACTGATCTCATGATGTTTTCATTAAGTCCACATGTGAACCTGTTCCCAGAGCTAGATATCTGCAACAAGACACTTGTGAATGTTTATAAAATACCTTGCAGAGTATTTCTTTTTTTCTGAACTATTTCAATATCATCATCAGGTCTTCTGCTAACAATCTAAATTTCCATATTCTACTGTAGTTACCAGGAGCGTATCAACCAAGCGTTAACAGGAATTCCACAGTGCCTAAATTAGCAGGAGGACTTGATTAAGAAGGGCGGCTTTATAAAAACAAAAGGAATACCCATTTGTGGGAAAAGACTCAGCAAAAAAAATTGCAGGCACAAAATTAGGAGCCCCTTATTTAAATTCCAGTGAACCGTGAAAAGAACAGAATTAAACGCAAAGCTGTGTATAGAAATGTCAAGAACTATGTAGAAAGAAATTGAAAATAAAATGTTCAGGATATCGTTTTCTCCTCCCATTAGGGATTTTGTTTGAATTATGTAAAGAGAAAAAGAGATTGCGTTACTACAGTGTCATACACAGAACTGAACAGTCTCTAAAAGTTTTAAATTGCAGATAACTGTGCTAAAAAAACTAAATTTGTTATTAGCTTTTTTTTTTTTTAACTAAACAGTGGCCATATTCTATTACCACCTAATACATAAGAAATGTTCTATGGTGTGATTGGTTGGAGAGCTTTCACTACCAACAGGAGAAACTTTTTGTGTACTGATGCATTGCATTGCAGTACACAGCCTATATAGTAGAATGCCCACATGGCTCCTTTAAACCAAGATACATATAAAATGCCCCCTCCAGGCCACCAGTCACCTGTAGACTTTTTAAAATAAAATGCATTATATAAAATAAAATGATACAATTATCAACAGCTTGAATCCAGACATCCTGTATAAGTGTTCTATATGTCTGTTATATGACCAAAAGTATATGACACCAGACCATCACACCTATAGGAGCATGTTATGACATCCCATTTCAAAATAATGGCCATTAATATGGAGATGACCCGCCCCTTTGCAGCCATAACAGCCTCTACTGTACTCAACAAGATTTTGTACCCATTCAGCCAAAAGAGCATTTGTGAGGTCAGGCACTGCTGTTGGACAAAAAGGCCCAGCCTGCAATTGACGTTCCAATTCCTCCCAAATATGTTGAATAGGGTTAAGGTCAGGACTGTTACTGTATATGTGTGTACATATGTTAGTGTGTGTAAGTATGTTACTGTGTGTAAGTATGTTATGCCAATGGGTAGAGAGGCAGCGGTATGTGTGTGTGTATACGTGTACTGTATTGTTATGTTAGAGTCACTATGTATATAAAGTGTTAGAGTCAGCGTGTGTAATATATATATAGTATACACACTGACTAACACTATACATACTGTTGTAGCATGTGTGTGTGTGCGTAAGGTGTGTGTTACTGTATGGAATTAGCATGAGTGTGTGTATCTGCATGTAGTGTTAGAGTATGTACATATTGGTATATAGGATTGACATAGAGGAGTTTGTGCATCAGTGTATGGTGTTAGCATGTATGTGTGTTACTGTAAGGTGTGAGCATATTCTGTTAGAATATGTGTGTCTGTTATGGTATGGTGTTAGAGCGTGTACGTGTATAGTGTAAGCATGAGTGTATGTGTTTTAGTATTTGGCATTAGCATGTGTGTGTGGGTGTCAGCCTATGATATTATCATATGTTGGTATGTCAACGTATGGTGTTGGAGTGTCAGGGGTGAGCCTAGGGTTATTGGTGCCTGAGAAAGGGGAGAGGTAGAGCACGAAAAAGACTGTGTATGTATGTATGTAAGTGTACAATGGTAATGTAAGTGGGTGTTAAAGCATGTTAGTATGTATGCCTATAAGTGAAAGGGGCCTTGAAGAGATAACGTACCCAGGCATGACTAACCCTAGGCTTGCCCCTGTTCTCATAAGGTGTGCCTATGGAAGGATCTTAATGTGGAGCAATTGGTGGAGCAATGGGTGGGACATGGGCTGGGCTGATGGGAGGGGCATGGAAGCCCAGGTGGTATGCATCTACTGGGTCCCCAGACCTCTGAAAGCAGCACTTGTGGGAGGTGGACTGAGCAGACCCCGTGGAACTGTATAACCCACAATCAGAGGGTTGGTAAGGGTTCCATTAGCTATAAAGTTGGTCACACATACCCAGTGGTTAGTTGCTTTCCATGAATAACAGCTTTAGTTTGCAGTTTAACACTTAACCTTTTGCTCCAGAGATATTTATATAGTATAGCAACTTTCAGTCAATCAGTCATGGAGGCTTTACTCCTAAGACTCCACTGAAGTATGGCTCAGCCGCTAAGCAGAATTGTTTCAATATAACTGCAAAAAAAATGCATCAAAATATTCACAAGAAAAATCGACCAAATTGGATCTTACTTTATTTAGGCACACATTTGCAATGACTACTTCTATTGACTTTGCAAACTAAAAGGTATGATTTAATGCCATAAATTGCTCTTACAGTGTTATCAGCCATAGCGTTATGACCACTGACCGGTGAAATGAATAATACTGATAATCTTATTATCATGGTACCTGTCAGTGGGTGGAATATATTAGACAGCAAGTGAACATTTTGTCCTCAAATTTGATGTATTAGAAGCAGTTAACATGGAAAAGCGTGTGACGGCTAGACGACTCGGTCAGAGCATCTTCAAAACTGCAGCTCGGCAGTGGTCAATACCTATTAAAAGTGGCCCAAGGAAGGAAAAGCGGTAAACAGGGTCATGGGCGGCCAAGGCTCATTGATGCACATAGAGGGCGGAGGCTGGCTCGTGTGGTCAAATCCAACAGACGACCAACTGTAGATCAAATTGCTGAAAAAGTTAATACTGGTTCTGATAGAGAAGTGTCAGAACACACAGTACATTGCAGTTTGACCAGTCAGGGTGCCCATGCCGACCCATGTCTACTGCCGAATGCACCTACAATGGGCACAAGGACCACCACTGAGCACCTACAATGAGCACAAGGACTGGACTACAGAGCCTCTTTTAGCAGGATAAAGCGCCCTGCCACAAAGCAAAATGGTTCAGAAATGGTTTGAGGAACACAACAACGAGTTCAAGGTGCCGATTTGGCCTCCAAATTCCCTAGATCTCAATCCAACCGAGCATTTGTGGCATGTGCTGGACAAACAAGTTCGATTCATGGAGGCCCCACCTCGCAATTTACAGGACGTAAAGGATCTGCTGCTAACATCTTGGTGCCAGATACCACAGCACACCTACACTAGTAGAGTCCATGCCTTGATGGGACAGGGCTGTTTTGCCGGCAAAAGGGGGACCCACAGAATATTAGGCAGGTGTTCATAATGTTATGGCTGATCAGTGTATGTATAAGCAAAATTACCTTAATACAAATGTTTGTTGTGGATGCAACATTTTTAATTGAAATAGTTACAAATATTTATACATGAGATGTGTCACATTTTAAAATGACCCTCGATTCATAAGATATGCCTCTTATGCAAATATTTTGGAAGGAACTAACACAGCTTCTGGACCATCCAATTTGTATTCATGTGAAGTTACTTTCAAAATTAAGTAAAGAAGTGTTTTAGTATCAGGTAAGGATGTGAAATATAACGATAAATACAGTTAGATGGAGGACCTGTCAACAATCAAAGAGGCTTTGGGTTTTAGATGGTTTTTTTTTAAATATATCACGCAGGACAGCACTGATTAATAGCCCCAGGTTAAAAGACCCCTTTGGCTACCATAAAGATCAACTACTTTATTTACTTTTTACCCTAGTGATATGTCTATTGCACAATGTTATTTAAAGCTACCTCACAACTTACATCAATTGTAGAAAGTGTGATTGTGGAAATTTTTTTTGTATTAGTAACACAAAGGCGTGTGAGAGGATATACTTTATACTTGTTTCTATATCTCTCCTGCAAAGAATTGGTTAAAAATTAAGTTCTATAGCCCAGGGTGCCCCCTAGTGTTACAACTAGATCCCTCGCAATATAGTGCTAATACTATGGACAGGTAATTCTATATATACTGTATATAGTATGCTCTATGCTAGGTGCAATAAATCTGTCAATCTTATAAGGTATTTGTCTGCATCAGTCACCCAGGACACGTAGCTACCATTTTCCTTATGGACACGTATGTATGTATCTATGTAAGCATTTATTTTTCTTGTTTTTTTTTTCCTTTATATGAATAGTTTTGGTTAAGGAAAGAACTTGAGGAACCATAGCTATGCATTTGTCATGTGACCCGCATACAGAGAGTCCATTTCATTTGGTGTAGTTCTGTACCTGGCATTTTGGAAGAGGTGACATGTTAGCGTACAGTATCACAGTGTACCAAATAGTGTAAGTTTTATGAATAACAAGAATCCTTGCTGATTTAGTATGTATTCATTTGGAATTTCTCTGTATAAGAATGATGTTGTACAGTTCAACACAAATGAAGCCTGTACAGAGATTTCTATGGAGGGCAAGGAAGGTAATATCATCAAATGACATGGGATAAAAATTCTCCTTGCATGCAGATGTCCAAAGGGGAACTGCTAGAAAATTACACTGTACTACTCAAAGGGAATATATTACCATAATTACAATAATCTAATCATATTTACATTTAAACGCAGCCTTATGTGTCATAATGAAACCTTCTGCTTCATGTAAATGTCATCATGGGAAAACTATATATTAATGACCTCTTATTTTTGAATATAATTCTTCATGTGGCTGAAGCAACTGCCCTCCCCCAGTTTATAGGAGGATGTGATGGCACATTAGCTAATTTTGTTGAGAAAACATTGTACTTCATATGCATTGGCTCACAATATTGTTTGTGTATAATAATTTTTTTTGTTTAAATCTGTTTATTGACAGTGGTACAAATATTAAACAGCAGGATAATAGTACACCGAGTAAGTGTCAGAACAAACAGAATCAATGCAGACATGTCATAACGGAGATACTTCGATATACTGACAGTGACGTCATACATGGGCAAGTTTCATATGTTTGTGTATAATCAAATTTTTCTTGTTAAGGAAAAAAGTCTCAAGAAAATCTTTTGTTGCACTATAAGGATTTTTCAGAGTTATTTTGTACATGTATAAAGTCCTGGTTACATGTTCTTTAGGATGTGTTGGAGGAACCCTGAAGTTCACATCAATGAACCATCAATGAACCAGACTTTCTAACATTACCCAATGGGTGGAGGATGGGGCAGGAGGGCATAGAGGACTCTATGCCAAAAAGGCTATTATATTATCTTTAAACCCCATAACAGTGGGCATGCAAATGGATCTGTGCTTCTCCCAACCAACTTAAGTTGAATCTGCTCAGTTGCGTTAACCCTTAACTCACAAAAGAATCATAAGATTAGCCTAACATAACTACCAACATTTGCTTCCTTTAAATAAGCTTAACAAAAACCCAGGGGTCTGCTCAGGGCATTCTGGTAATCTATACTGTTATTTGTGAAGAGGCTAATGGCATAACATGGCATCAAGTAGGTGGACATGGCCTAGATACCCATCAATGGAGGCGTATTCCTGAGGACATTTCTGCATGATAGGGGGCTGTGCGCAGTTACATACCCTGACCCACAGTGCATCATGGTGGATGAGACTTCAGTACTTTTGTTCTGGCAGTGTTCGTTTGGACAGGCTTTTCTTGGAAACCTGAAAACAAACTTAAAGACTCGGTGCAGCGTTCTTCTCCTTCCACTCTATTTTGTATCGACTTTTTCCAGGAACACACAAAGGGTGCTATTGAAGAAGAATGGGACCTAATGTGTTAACGATATTTGGTGGTTTGCTAGGAACTGTCTGATCCTTAGGAAGAAGCAGTCGTTGTCCAAAACTGTCCCAGACCGATCCTTAGCTTGCTCATAGACTATTCCATCATTCACACATCTTCATGTTCCATTCCTACAGCAATACCACGGTAACAGATTGATATTTTTGCTATATGTGTATCGTTTCATTTGATGACTGTACACAAATGTTATGTCTGTATCTGCAAACACACACACCAGGATAGGCTCTGCCACACTGACACCCAAACACACCAGGACAGGCTCTGTCACACCGACACCCAGACACACACACACACACCAGGACAGGCTCAGGAACACCGACACACCAAACACACACATCAGGACAAGCTCTGCCACACAGACACCCAGACACACACATCAGGACAGGCTCTGCCACACAGACACCAGACACACACACCAGGACAGGCTCTGCCACACCAACACCCAAACACACACACCAGGACAGGCTCTGCCACACCGAAACCTGAACACACACCAGGACAGGCTCTGCCACACACCAGGATAGGCTCTGTCACACCGACACCAAAACACACACACCAGGACAGGCTCCACCACACTGACACCCAAACACACACACCAGGACAGGCTCTGCCACATTGACTCCCTAACAGACACCAGGACAGGCTCAGTCACACCGACACCCAGACACACACACCAAGACAGGCTCTGCCACATTGACACCAAAACATACACACCAGGACAGGCTCTGCCACACTGACACCCAAACACACACACATCAGGACAGGCTCTGCCACGTTGAAGCATAAAAATTTATTTTCTAAACTGCTTTGTCATTAACTGCCCCTTTTGTACTTTTGCCCCCTTGTGTATTGATGCCCCAGCCAGGCCCCCTTTACTGTTAATTAATGTGTCCCCCACCCACCACAACCTTGTGTTTTGCCCCTGTTTGTGCATTTATGCCCCCACACCCTTGTGTATTGATTTATGTGATGCCCCAGCCAACCCCCTCCCTTGTGTATTGATGCCCTCACCCATTTTGTATTGGTCAATGTGATGCCCCCACTGCCATGTGTATTACCCCCAGTCATCCCCCCTTGTTTATATTGATTTTCTAATGCCAAAGCCCAGCCCCCCTTGAATATGGGACCCTTACTATCTTTTTGGTAATACTTACATTTTAGTTTTTTCCTTCTTTCCTGCTCTTCTCTCAGGTGATGACCCTTTCCTTATCACTAGAAACTCTTTTGTGAGCCCGCCACCTTGAATGTCACGTGTCCAAAGCGGCAACCCAGCCACGAAGTTCAAAGCATACCGCATCCGCCGGCCGCCTAATGAAGTTAAAGCCCCACCACCATGCCCCATTACATTACTGCTGTTTAAAGGCCAAAGTGATTATGGAACACAATGACATAAGACTACTAACAATAAGATAAACATAACCATACAACACATCAACCAAAATTGGCATCCTTGAAATAGGCTTAACTGTAAGCATGGTCAAAACTCAGGGGTCTACTCAAGATGTGCTTGTCCTCTTGCCTGCTTTTCATATTCTGACATCCTCCAAGCACAATTCCACCCATGGGAACCAAACCTCCCTTTTTATTCTAAAGCCCCTCTATATCAGCGGCCCCAGAATAAAGAGACCAGAGGGGGCATCTTGATGCATCACGCTGACCTTTTGCATTCATTCAAATGCTGAAAAACGGCCGCATGAGCAGATAGTTTGCAGTGCACACCAGAAGGTAATGGTAGAGATCTATACACGAGTATAACATTTCAAATGAAGTTTATTGTTCCTCTTGAGGAGCCATGAAAACAAACAAAAGAGTCCTAATCTATTTCAAATGCTGGCCTGTCCTTCATCTCCATAACCAATATTTTCTCTCTGCTTCTGCTGCATGGTGTTGCCTTTTTCTAATTTTAGAAGTGTTGCTTTCGTACTAAGATAAATCCTGGAAAATGTTTTTCAAGGAATAACATTTCCTGGAAAACATTTGTTAAACTGAAAATGTGCCTGGACTGTCACTAATGAAATATAAGGAATCACCCCTAGAAAGATTTTACATAATGTATGCTTTCTGTCCCAGAAACACAAAAGGACAGTTAAACTCAATTACTTGCTGTTGTACTTTTTATGTAAGTTTGTATAGAATCTACTGTATGAGGAGAGGACTGTTCTATATGTATTTCTGTTGATGAATTCCTAGCTGCACTCTGTTTTAGGGTGGAAGTTTGCTGGGAAATAAGACAATCACAGGAAAATTAACAGAACTGAGAAAGATCCATTTCTTCATGTAAAATAGTGTTTAGGTTGGCAACTGTGGGTACACAGGGCATGGGGTCAAAAGAACATATGACACATCCCTTCTTCACTATGATGTTAGGATTTCAGGAGCTGCCATTTCAAACTCGATAGTGTCTTATGCCTCGGAATGGCATTTTTCAAGTATTAGTGTAATTTGCTTTGGCTGAAGGACATGATCTCTAGCCAAAGGCCTATTTTTGTCCTAAATCAATATATCTTTACACTTATGTCCAGAATCAACAGGACTTAATAGAGGCGCCTGCCATGTGTTTTAAGTACTGCTGCCAGACGGCCTCTGTGTCATTCTGAGGTGTCAATCCATTAAGGTCTAGATTACTGTAGTACTACATTTGCTGCTAAGAATTTGAAAGCAAAAAGTGAACTATTATCTATTGGTGACATCAAGTTAGTGTTTCATATGTAAGATACATGTTGTTTGTGTAACCTCCTCAGTTCTGTAAAACATAGTATGTTTTCATGGAATTGGGACCGTGCCAAAGAGTCATTTATATTACTCTATCAACGTGATTTCTTCCTACAATTATTGACCGTTTTACGTAACAGAGGATCTTCAAACATTCATTAATGTGTTAGCTGATGATGGGGCATTTTCTGATTGGTGAATCTTGTGTGTCATTGTACACTCCCAAGGAGATGTTCTGTGCAAATATTGTGCAACTCTTGTGTATGGGTCCTTGGGTTGGAGCATTTGGAAAGCAGGGTGGGCAAATGCTCCAACTAGAGTATTAAAGTAGACTGGATGACCAAGCTGGGTTTGCAGGATCCAGTCTAGGACTCTGATAAAGCCTACTCTAGGCGAAGGTGCTGGGCATTAAAGCCCCCTGCACAGAGAGACTGTCGTGGGGAGAAGAAGTTCCCCTGTGCTCTCAGGGAAAGGGGAGGCCCTGAAGAAGTTCTACAGCCAAGTGTGGCAAACCTGGCTGCGCCAGTGTTTACTGTCTGGTTTTCAGAGCCTGGTTAGCTGGGTCTGGCAGGAAAGTGAAGTGAGTAGTTGCACTCATCAGTCTGGGCCAGCAAAGTATAGCCAGAGAGAGTCCTAATTGGGAGCTAGGATTTTCTTTAGTGATTTTGTGTTGTGTGTTGATTTGTGCGCTTGCAAATAAATAACATGGTTTGCTGCAAATCGGTGTTCATGAGCATTATTGCTCTAGAGGACCGTGCTTAGGATCTCTAAAAATGACATTTATGGCCCTCATCTAACAGGGTTTCTCACAGTTGCTTAGCAGTTTAATCTATAATCTGTCAAACATTGATAATCTCATGATCCAGAGAACCAATATAGGCTATATAAATGATTAATTAGGGTGCTCCATGATTTTGGGAAAAAAGCTTGAAGATAAATTCTATTAAATTAAGTATACGATGCAGTAGAATCCACGGTTTTTAAACATAGACAGAGGACCATTGAAGTGTCTGTAGTGGTGCCTCTGCTCCAAAGGCTATATGAAGCAGTAAGGTATACACTAATATACATATGATTACGAATACCTCATTGTTATCTACCATGGTTTGTACAGTGGTATATTTTCAATATACAGATGATAGAAGCATCAGGAGTATTTAAAAATACTTGCACTTTCAACTTAGTTATGATTGTTTCTAACTGTAGTCTGCAATGTGCACCTACAATGAAGTTTTTGGGGATCAACTCAGTTTGTCCTAAAAATAATACCCACAAAATTTGGACTTTTAGAGTGCATTGAGAACTGAGTTTAGACCCACTGGTTAGTTTAAGTAGTACTTTAATATATTGAAATCTCATTCAGAAAGACCATGTGTATTCTCCCAATGAATGAGAGATATACCTTTGTACCTGTGTTATAAAAACAGCCTGTGATTGACATTACATTTTGAATTGCATAACACTGCAGTTTACAAAAATAGGACCAATGTTTTCTTCTTGGGGGGGGTTGGAGACATATTTTATTTTGAAGGTCTTTGGACAAAAACACTGGCATAAGTTTTTCCCCATTATTACTATTATTTGCCTTGGCTCCAAATCCTCTTACTGGAATTGCTTTGTAATAGAAGCATTCCCTTGAGAGATAAAAACATGTGATTTATTAATACTCAGTATTTTCTTTAAGAGATAAGTCCTGGCCTCCTTGCTGTTCTAGATCACATGTGGCCTGTGTTTTTGTATTGTCTCCGTCAAGATTAGAATTAATGTGATTTAATATTTAATCAACCATATAGTTGGATGAATTTGGAATTGTGATCATTTGAGATGGGAATGCTATAAAGGTCTTCAAGCAGAAGGAATTTGGCATTGAAAGCTCATTTAAAAATAATTCTGTTCTCTGACTCACATATAAAGTTTTTGGATCATGTGAGCCACAAGCAAGTTACTTTGTCAAACAAATCTTTTTTTTCATGGCCTGCAGGCTGTGCATGAAGTGACATTGTTCTCTTTGGCCTAACAGTATATTGCAAATTTATATTTATCATTGTATTGTATGTAGTTTTATCTTTACATACTAAAATATTGATATTACTGTACTGGAGGATAACAATAAGCATATTTAAAGGGAGAAGATAGAAAATGAAGAAGAAGATGCAGAGGTGGTTGGCAGAAGCAGAAGTGGTCGGCAGAGAAGGTAGGGAAACATTTAGAGAGCATGAGAAAGAGTGAACGAGAATGAGAGTGTGAGCGAATGTAGGCCCACAAATTTTAAAAAAACGCTTAGCTTTTTGCTTCATTTTTGTCTGATTCGTGGGGGTCTGGCCTCGTTTTTTTACGGATCAACAAGTCTAGTAACGCTTAATGCACAATATGAGGCAGTGTTTCTCAACCACTAGTTTGATGCCCTTCTCCTAAAAAACTAAAAGGTATTACTACAAACTGCAACGAGTACAAAGAAATCTAAAATAAAAAGGAATGAACACAATTGTGCCCATTTAGAGGTTCTATAGGAGCAACAGTTTCTTAGCTTAACAAATCAAGGTAGCATGTGAAACATTTGAAAAAGTATGGTTCGGTATGAGTGTAGATTGAATGATGTCTAGTCTCAATAATTTACTTTCCAATCCAGAAATTGCCCGTCACCCTCGACTTAAATAATATTTCACATGAGAACAAGAGTACAATGCTGAAGCACCAAACAGAACTCCACTTGAAGAGACTGTCTTTAAACAGTAAGACCTGCAGTTATTTTACACTGAGTCTGAGTCTGTTTTGCCTCTCAGTATAAAAATAAAACAATCCTTGTTAAATGAAATTTAAGAAATTGTGTAGGTTAAAATAACAGTTATCATTTCTAGGGGTGGCAAGATCCTTTCTCTCAACATCTGCTTCCAGTTTCTTTGCCACAGTGTGGAGTCCCAACAATGGTATCATTTAATTTCTTTATTTTGTGCAAGTTTCAGCAACAGTCTGACAGCACACACAAAAACGACCCTTGCGTTCTGTGTGGTCCCAACACATCGATACTTATCTACCTGAATCATTGATCTCACTTAAAGAGCATCCAGATGCTGATCTAAAGCCATATAAGGGACATTGTGATCTCCTGACTCCCCGTACTATGCTGTTCCTGCTCAAAATATTCTATGATATAGCAGATAGTTTTCTGTTTCCTTACATTCATGACAGGCTTCAATGTCAAGTATCAACGGCAGGTTTGAATTTCACTTTAATGTACACATAAAATTATTTTATGAACCCTTTTAAATATGGATTCCATTATGGATCTTTATAAAGAAAAAAAAGTCTGCATGTATATATATGAAATGAGTATAACTGGACTATGAGTACTTAATTTAAAATGGAGAACATAATATGTCCCACTCCCAGCCGAACCCCCAGTTAATTACAAGGAACATAATATTATGTCCTCTGTTGATTAATCTTTTCACAACCTTGTCCCCTGGTATCAGCAGGAGACAGCTTAAATTGTGCAAGTGTTACATTATGAGGGTTTTAAGTTCCCCTCCAGTAACTTTACTGCACAATATGAGAAATACCTTGCAGGGTCTGTAAAGACTCTGCTGGGGTAACTGTGATCAGGGAAAGCAGCGCTCTAGAGTTAGACCCCCCGACGGATGAAACTCTCACTCAGAGCGCTGGAGCATAATTCTGCATCTCAAATAGCTGTGAGGCAGGGAAAAGGCAATGCATACGGGGTATCCTGCAGAATTATTCCATGCATTTGCATGAGGGACCACGTGAAAATGTAAAAAGGACATAAAAATGTGCATATAAGGTGAGTTTCTGTTAAAGATTCACACAACACAAGGCATTCAGACTAAAATTGTCTCTGATTTCTCATGCCAGCACAAAGCCCAACAGAATTAACCTGAATTGTTCCTGAATTTAACACTTCACAACGTCACCAGTACTACCATCCATTTACTATAATAGTTAAAAAAATATGTATATTAAAAAGTATATGTTCAGGCACTTATATTTTTGCTGTTCTAAATGCTAAAAATATAATGCTTCCTCTATATTTATAGACTGATATCAAGGTCCGTCTTAGTACCAGCCTGTTATGCGGCGACTAGAACCTTGGGGGTGTTGGGCAGTGGAGTATTCTTTCTAGAGAGATAGGTCAGAAGTGGTGGCAGCCCCTTGGATACATTACCAGTGCCGGATTGCCCTTTTGGAACTGAAACCCCTGTATCCCTCCTCCTGATTGCCCACCTTTTTAAAGCCATTATGTTTTGTGCAAGCACGCAATAATTGCATAGAAAATAATGCTATCTAAAATTAAAAATCGTGGGTGGAGGAAAAGAGTATTCATGCCTGGGGTCACATTTGGTCTAGGGGAGTAATACCCCTAGATTTTGCTTATCCTTAAAGAGGCAGTCATGCCCATTCTGTTTTCTAGGGAACAATGAAGCACTCTTTCCAGCATTTAAGGGGGAAACGTTGCTCTACACTAACCAAGCAGCAGCCTCCCTATATAATGGGTTTATTAAAAGCATTTCCCAATTCCAGATGGGTTCAGCAATGTATTCAAAGGCACCCCTTTTGTGCATTTTGCATGGACGCCTGCTAAATAACCTGGGGTATAAGTATACAAATGTCAGTACATGCAGAATTGTTTGCTAACAATGATTAAGGTGTTAACGGGTTACTATACTCTTTGCAATATACATATTTTGTTCCATTACAAATATGGTTTATCTACTGAACAGTTAAAAATAAATAAGTTTTGTTTCTTTCTTTTTCTGACAATGGTTTTCCAGATTTCCACTCATGGGTTGAAGAGATCTTGTTTCAACGCAGGGCTGAAGCTAGTAATAGCATAATTTTGGATTATGAGGAACAGATGAAAGATGTGTTAGGAACATACAGTTTTACACTCAAACTGAGCGTGTTTAGGAAAGCAGATCATGGAAAATGTGAGCATCAGTTCAGATGGGATTCGATACAGACTTCAAGGAAAATTAATGATATGCTTATATACTACTGTGCTAATCATGTGGAAATTTGAACTGTTCCTTTACAGAGTACAGGTCAACAAAATATTTTTTATTAACATGAAACATTATTAAGGGTTGATAAACAGGCATGAAACGTGCATGAAGCTTTCTCACATACACACATTATGTAAATATATATTTCACTGTTTATTTTCTATGCTAGCACTGTAAACATGGTCTTTAACAATCAGGGGACTGTGCAGGCAGAAGCAAGTTAATATATACCCTCCTGAAGATTTCTTCCACAGGTTAGGTGCCTCTGCTAAAGATATAATGTTCAGCGATATCCTCTGAATACAGTAATACCCTACACATGGTCTTTTTATGTTTTAGAGGGCCAAATTGCTCTTCTACATACTACACAGTTTCACAAACTCTTGAGTTAGTGTTAAGTATAACCGGTGTTTGCACTGAACGCTATAACACTTAACCTGTCAGCACAAAGCCAGCAATAAAGGCTTTGGTTGAGAGGCAGAGTGCATGCCCTTGCATCAGCGAGGTAGTATCCCTGCTAACATGGCAGAGCTGGCACTTTCTGGCCTGAAGGTCAAGCAAAGACAAGTGGCAGAAGTATATTCACCTTGGGAGATGCCCAGCACCCCCCAGCCTACCCCTCCGCAGTTTGCGTCCTGAGGGAATTAAATGGCACTGCACGCTGTGTTTTACAGATGCACCAGTACCTTTTAATTTCCGGCACAGCTTTAGAGCGTAAAAAGGATGGTTGGAGAGATGAAAATTCTCCCATATAACCGGGCCATTGTGCAGCGAGACACGAGAGGGATTAAATGCCTAAGAGGATGATCGGCTCCCCTGGTTTTATAGAGGGCGGAATGCCGCTCCCCCCCTAGACCTGCTGCCTTGGGCCTAGTCTGCCTAGGCCTGGATTTGTCACTGCCAGATGACCCCCCAATCCTAAACACCCACCACATGTAAAGACGTGTACACACACTCACATTGAACCTGAAGCATGTTGTGTACTATCCATGCACTTGGTTCCAGCTATAGTGCTGCTACTGCATCAGGTTATCTAATCCAACTGTGCTGGTCCCTAATTAAGGGGTTAATAGAGGTTGGGGCCATGTCTTTGGACCTCCCCTGCATGTGTCACTAATGCACCCTATATGCATCACTGACTTTATCAAGCCTTCTCACGGACACCAGCATACACTCTGCCTGTCCTTGGTTGGGAGCGTGGGGATGTCTGCCCATCCAGGCAACAAAAGTCTACCAAGCTGTTGCAGTACTACAACTTCCATGGCTCTCATCTGTTGTGAATTTCTGGTCTAGGGCCACCTGAATAATAAATTATGATTTTATATATCTGCCTTTTTATTAAAACCGTTACAATATTTGATATTAACTCAGTCAGGAGAACCTTTCTTTTGATGAGTTTCGAAGTACAAAATATAAAGGTTAATTATGTTTTATCTGATACATCTACAGTGATATTTTAGTGATTATTATTTACTGTGCAATTCAAATATAGTCCAAATTTGACTGCAAATTTATCTATTTTTCGGCTCATAAAACACAAAGAATTTTGAGTATTATTGAAGTTGAAAAAATGGCAAGCATAATTTCAAACTGGCTGTTTTCCACTACAGCTGCTCTGAGAGTCATAGTGCATGACTGCTGTTGGTCCGGAATATGAGAATGCTTGCAAGAACCAGCACATATAGCCACAGCATCTGTTTAAAATGACACCTCAGCTTATGTTTGCATAATCTTTGCTTTGGTCCTCTTTAGCACTTTACTTTCTACCTAGAGGTTGTGGGCTACAGGAAAGTTTTTTTTCACTCCAATTGTCATTTGTTCAGTCTGTCTCGAAAAACTACCGTCTCCATTCGTCCATTCCTAGCACAGGATGCAACTAAGGCTCATGCCTTCCTTATCTCCCATCTTGACTGTTGTAACTCCGACTTAGCTGGTCTCCCTCATACCTGTCTTGCCCCTCTACAATCCACCACGAATGCTGCTACTGTAATTCATCTGTTGGATTTGACCACACGGGCCAGCCTTTTACGCCCACGTGCATTAATGAGTCTTGGCCACCCATGTCCCCGCGTTGCTGGGAGTACGGAAGCTAAGCAGAGTAACAGCAGAAACATAGCAAGCAAGGGGGACAGACCAAGGAACAGGAAGACTAAGCAATAACCATAGCCAGACAAGACATACATGTACAGGACATAACAAAGGACAGGGTAATAAGGCAAGGAACACAGGAATAAAGAGCCGGAATCCTCGGACGCTTCTCCTTTAGGCAAGGATAGGACATCTTAACTGGGACATGGAGAGAGGAGAGAGGAACCGAAATCCTCAGATGATTCAGGGAAAAGAGGGCAAAGGTACATACGAGACAGACAAACATGAATACAGGAACTAGCCTAGGACTATGTGATAACAATTGGATATTCCGGCACATCTTTTGGCCATAATATGCTTAGCCCACCACTACGCCAAAGTACTCCAATATTGGGTGGGTCTTAGCACTAAACCCTGCCTAAAGAATTACTAAACATGAAATCTAAACACAGAACAGAGATCAAACCATACCTGAGACTGCAGACTGACACAAACATAACGGGTGGGGCACAACTTATAAAGGAAACATAAGCTGAAGCCAAGAGTAGGACTGGAATCCAGGAATCAGAGGTTTAGGACAGAGCATACGGAAATGCAGGAACAGATTACAGCAAAACATGGGAACTGAGGCAAGGCAAGGAAACTGAAGCAAGGCATGGAAACCGAAGCAAGGCAAAGGAACCAGAGATGAGCAGCTCTGCAGCCTGAATGAGGCGTGACTTAGAGCGGCCCTTACACATATACAGTATACACAAGTATTATACACATATATACATACACATACACATATATATATGTCCCGTAGTACCGACATCTTGTCTCCTATTTCTTCATGGATTTCACCACGCTACCTGAAACGTAATCTTTCTAAAACTGAAATCAGGCCCGATGCCTTGGGGTCATCCTTGACTCAACCCTCTCATTCATCCCTCACATTCAGTCTGTCTGGACTCTCTCCTCTGCAGTCTATCCTATATGCTGCTGCTGCACACTGCTCTTCTTCTACTTTCCCACTCTATGGAATCCTCCACTGGCTCCCTATTACCTTTATAATTACATTTAAGATCCTTGTACTAACATAGAGTATGTGAGTTTGCATTCAGAAAAACCTGATTTGATGTCACTTTGTTCTCTAGTGTCTCTATATAGACTTTGATTAATCAAAGTGTCTGGCTGGGTGAGCCATTGTTTATCTCAAGCAGTATGATAAGGAGTTAGTGCATTTGTCTAGTAGATTGGACTAAGGTAACACAGCTAGGACACATACTAGTAGCTAACATGCAGCTGCTTGAAATAAATATAGTATGCAAAAACAGTTTTTATTTTTTTTAAAAAGCACAATAGTTTGGAAAAAAAATGTATTGGTAATAAATAAAAGGTGGCAGTTTCCCTTTAACGTTTTCTATTAGCCAATTTTATGCACAGTGTACAGCTTATCAATTGGTTCAATCTAACAACAAGAGGGAGTTAGTCCTTTCATTACAGCAGTCTAGAAACAACACATGCTTTCAATCTATCAGTTGTATCACTAGCAGCTCTTAACTTTATAATTGAGAACACTAAAGCATATGGGCATTTCAAAAGTGCAGGAATCTTGGATTACAGAGTTTCCTAGGCAGGTGAAAAAACACATAATCACATGGTTCTATTGGTTAGAATAGAATCCATTTTTCTAAAACATCTGTATCTGTCATGACCAACAAGAGATCTGGTATTGTGAGAAGGAGACCTGTATGCAGTGGGGTACATAGTAGTAGACATCCAGGACAGAGACAAAGATAAATGTAAACCTGCAGGATCCAGGTTTAGGCCTGGTCTGTTGGTACAGGTGCATACATGGATGGAGGCATGGCAAACAGGAGCAGAGGACTGTGAATCATAAAACAAAACAACAATGCAAAAGAAGCATACAGACTTCACATAACAAAAACATGTAAAGCTTTTGTTTATTATATTGCTATAAGATGTAAGCTTGCCACTACTCCACAGTACTTCAGATCACGAAACAGAAGTAAGTTTCTTAATTATAGCATGTAGGAACCAGCAGACAACATGGTGGGGCAGGTTAAATACAAGGAACAGAGAAACGCAAAATAAGGCATAGATATACAGGGAACATGCAAAAAACACAGAGCCTGGCTGCATATGAGACTGCGCTAACCACTGCAGCCCATTATGTGCTTGTTGGGCCTTCCACCAAATAAGTACATTTCATTCTTTTGTCACTCCTGCTCCCATTCCCCTTTCTTTTATATCCTCCTCTTTCACTTATGCCAGTTATTTTTGGTACCACTAAAAGGCCTTACAATTCCAATCCCTGTTCATGCATTTTATTATTAACACTGTAAGACACACTATATTAATTAAGAATCTTTTTTCAGCATCGCTGTAACTCTATTTGCTCGATTATAAGACAACCCCCCAAAATCTGAATATTAATTTAGGAAAAAAAAGAAAAAGCCTGAATATAAGACAATCCTATAGGAAAAAAGTTTTACTTGTAAATATTAATTCATTTAAACTATTTTTTCAGATTTAATAAAAGCTATGATTGAGAAAAATATTTTTTTGTGTTTTATTTCCTTTTATTTGCCAACCTGCCCCCCCCACGTATGCACATCTGCTCCCAGGCTTGCCACTCTGCCTCCCTGATATGCCTTATACCCTCCTATATGCCACTCTGTCCCATGATATGTCTTTTAACCCCCTATATGCCACTCTGCCTCCAGAAATGCCTTATACCCCCTATATGCCACTCTGCCTCCAAAAATGCCTTATACCCCTTATATGCCACTCTGGCATACAGGGGATAAAAGGCAGATCATGGAACAGAGTGCATATAGGGGGTATAAGGCATTTCTGGAAGCAGAGTGGTATAGAGGGGGTTAAAATACATTTCTGGAGGCAGAGTGGCATATAGGGGGTTAAAAGACATTTCTGGGGCAGAGTGGCACTCTGCCCCCAGAAAAGCCTTATGCCCCCCATATAACACCCCCACACTTACCAGTGCTTCCGACTGCCTGGTGTCTGGTGGGAGCAGCAGGTTAGTTCCGCCGGGGATTCCTTGACTGAGCACCAAAAGGTCATGTGACGCTGGTGCTCCGTCATAGAAGTCCCAGGCGTAGCGGGGGTTGTCTGCGTCCATCGAGCGGATGTTCGTCGGCTGCCAGAGAAGAGAATTCCCCGCATGGCTGCGGGGAATTCTCCTCTCTGGCAGCCGGGATAGGTATGCGCAGAGACAACCTCCGCTGCTTCCGGCCGTGCTTTCGCTGGAGCTCAATGATAGAAGCCCCAGTGGAAGTGCCGGCAGCAGCTGAGGTTACCAGACAGGAGGATCCAGGTCCCCTGCAGCACTGCGGGGTATCTGGATCTTAGTCTCATAGTCAGACCTCTATTATAAGACGAGGGGTATTTTTCAGAGCATTTGCTCTGAAAAAAACCTCATCTTATAATTGAGCAAATACAGTAATTGTAAAAACAGCAGACAAGAAACATTTAGTATGGGTATTTTTTTGTTGTTGTAAAATATTAAACTTACCTGTGTATTAGGAACCCTTGGTTAACTTAGAAGGCACGATACTGAATCTAAAACTATCCATAGAATTACAAGTAAATGCCATATTTCTTGCAGAAATAATCCAATTTGAAAATTGCTATTGTGGTTTATTTTCAATAATAGATTTGAAACAAGTTCAGAATAGTAATCAAAGTATTTTTTGATTCATTTCCATTAAAAATATTTGTCCTTTGTAATCAGACCAAGATGTGACAGATATTGTGCATCCCATCTCTAGGCTCTGTTACTGCATTATAGTGGTGGTATTTGCAAAATAACATTATTTAACACCATTCTGGTACGTTATAATTAAATATTATAAAATGCTAATGAAATAACTTTTTGGGGGGGTTTACTATGCCCTTGCTCCCGCAACTGCAATATATCACTGATGGCAGTTTGGGCAGACTTTTAATAGTAGTGGTAATAATCTAGCTAAAAATATAAAGACTGAAATAACCCTTAGGGCACAGAGAGGTGAAAGGTGATGTGGATAGTAAGAGAGGTAAAAAATAAATAAATGACTGTGTAAGAGGAACAGACTGGGTTTGTAAATCTGCCCTTTCATTTTAAGGCTGTTGGTCGATAAACCATACATTTGCCCGGTTGCACCCAAAGGACTTGCATCGCTACTTAAAACATTTTTGTCAGCACAGTCATGCATATGAAAAATAAAGAACACATCAAATTCCCATGAGGCTCAGCCAGACATACTACTTTCATGCTGCTGGCTGAGCATCATGGGAATTGTAATTCACAGCTAACATCTACTGTTAACTGCACATGACTAGGCATTGTGGGACTTTAAATTCACAACTAACACCTGTCATATCATCTGCTGTTAACTACAGTTCACATGAGGCTCAGCCAGACATACCGCTTCCATGATGCTGGCTGAGCATCATGGTTAGTGCAGTCAACAGTAAAGCTGCAGATGCTAGCTGTGAACTACAATTCCTATGATTCTCAGCCAGCCAGGTGTCCACCATAATCAGGCCCGGACTGGCCATCGGGCAAACAGGGCGTTTGCCCGGTGGGCCGGGCCGGATTGACTTAGGGGCTGATGGAGCTGCAGCTCCAGGCCCCTACCTTAAAATAGGCCCAGTCAGGACCGAACTGACTGGGCCTCTACGGCCGCATTAACGCAGGGCATAAGGGGCACCTGCCCCTTAAGCCCGCCGCAACTGCGACCGGGTCCGCCACTCTAAGGGGTCGGGAAGCCCCCACCAGGGCCGGCCTTACGGGTGTGCTGCCGCACAGAGTTTAAATTAAAACATCGGGGGGTTTTTTTTTTAAACTTTATTTAACATCCTCCATGTTAAATAAAGTTTTTGTTAACCCCGATGTTTTAATGTAAGCCCTGTGCGGCCGCAGACCCCTAAGGCCGGCCCTGGTGGGGGCTTCCCGGCCCCTTAGAGTGGCGGACCCGGTCGCAGTTGCGGCGGGCTTAAGGAGCAGGTGCCCCTTATGCCCTGTGTTAATGCGGCCGTAGAGGCCGCATAGGCCCAGTCAGTCCGGTCCTGCCGCGGGCCCGGCCGCGGTTGCTGCTTGCTCTGGCAACAAGGTAAGTAGGGTGAGGGAGGGGGGTGCAGTGGCAGTGAGAAGGGGCAGATGGGGGTTAGATAGTGAGAAATGGGGAGAGGGGATAGATAGGGACAGGGGGTACATAGTGAAAAGGGGTACATAGTGAAAATGGGCAGATAAGATGGGGAGAGGGGGTAGTGTGAATGCGTAGGAGAATGAATGAATATATGTGTGGATGAATTGTGTGAATGCGTACGACAATTAATGAATTCATGTGTGGATGAATTGCTTGAATGATTTGTGAGACTGCATTAATGAATATGTTAATGATTTGTGTGAATGAGTAAATGCAAAGATGGTACATGAAGGGTGGGCTTTAACAATAAATAAATAAATAAATATGGGCTGCTCGGGCTTAAATGCCCGGGCCTATTTTTTGTCCCAGTCCGGGCCTGATCATAATGCTGACTTAGTATCATTGGAAGAGTAGTCAACAACAGCAGAGATTTGTTTAATTAAAAAAAGGCTAATGTTAGCCTCCCAGGACCTTTACACACACCTGCCCATAAACACACATATACACATACAGTGCCCTTACAAACACACATATACACATACACTTCCCTTACACACGCCTCTCCATATACACTGCCTTTACACACACCTGCCCATAAACATACATACACGTACAGTGCCCTTACACACACACACATATACACATACACTGCCCTTACACACACCTGCCTTTACACACACATATACACGTACACTGTCCTTACACACACACATATAAACATACTGCCCTTACACACAACTGCCTTTACACACACATATACACGTGCATTGTGCTTACACACACATATACACATACACTGCCCTTACACACAGCTTACAAATACCTATACTGCTCTTACACACACCTGTCCATACACACACAAGCTTACAAACACATACATTCATATACAATGCAATTAAACCCCGTTCTCCCCATCTCTTACCCCTTCCACCATCCTTCATCCTCCATCCTGTGGTGGACCTCGCTTTACTGTTCCCTCATTACTACGCGCAGGCTATTGCTGCAGGGGTGACGTCATATCCCCGCGCTCGGCATTGTTTGCCGGCGCGTAGGGATGAGGGAGCAGTAAAGCGAGGTCTGAAGTGACAGGCCTCGTGCTCCCTAATGTTGAGCCGACTAGAGGGAGATCGTGATCCGGCGGCTGTGTGACCCCCCTCCCCCCGCAGCACCTGAGGTGAGAACGGCTCTCGCCTCACCATAGCTCTGCCTCTGCAAAGCGGGACAAAGGTAGGGATTAGCAGGACAGAGACCTAAAATCGGGACTGTCCTGTTGGGGGGCATGGTATTACATGAGGTGCAGCAAAGCAGTGAAATCAGAAAGGAAGAGAACAATGAATGAAGAGTATGTTTTTTGTGGTGATATGAAAAAAGCACAAATACTAGTAATTCTATCGCAAAATGCTGTAAAAAGATTGTAAAGGGCAACCCAAGCAAGATTCACCTCCAATAAGGGCTGGTTCACCCTTTAATAAGGGATTATTTAATCTGTGAAACCAAATTTCCTTTTTTAACTAGATGTCAGTTAAGCTAATGTATTTGTAGAAACAGAAAACCAAAATCAAAAGAAAAGGGAAAAAATATACTGGTTATGAATAAAGGCGGTACTCCAGGCGGCACGAGAAGAGAGAGAGAGAGAGGGCGCCGAGTGGTTTTATCTTACCAAGTTGTCAGTACCCGCTCGGTGCCCCTCTCTCCTCTGCGAGCCCTCTAGCTCAGTCTCGGTGCTGGCTTGTAATGTTGAGCGCCGGAAGATGACGTCTTTCCGGCGCTCAGCATTACAAGCCGGCACCGAGACTGAGCAGGGAGACTCACCGCAGGACTGCTGAAAGGTAAGTACGGGGGGGGGGCGGCATTTTAAACTTCGCCCCAGGCAGCATTTTGTCTTGGGCCGGCCCTGCCTTCACTCATACTATGTTTCTGGGATGGATGGTCCATCCTGGAAATTTCATGCTTTTTTATTCATTTTATTTTATTTTTTGTATATTTTTGTTAACACACAGGGAAAGTTTTAGGATGAACTTTCTTGGTAACTCAGGTGGTTGAAAAATGCATTAGTACTGGCAGCTACAACTTTGAGACTTTAGTACTTATTTGTCAGCATGCTATTGACTCTTTGACTCCACGTTTGAGTGTTATATGATCTGCTAGAAGAGACAAATATGTCTAATAGGAACTCTCCATTTTTTAACAATGAAGTGGTTTGAGGCTAGCTTAGATAGAGAGCCAAGAATCTAAAGGTCCTTCAGGATTTGGGCTGGGTTTACTGATGAGATGGACAACACACATAAGGTCTGGGTGAAACCCACATTCCAGTACACTTTGTTGTATTATACAAGACTCATACAGAAAAACCCCCCAATCATACTGGACACATGAGCTATCATCCTCGTTTGTCTAACATGAGCTTATCCTTTATTTATCCTTTATTTTCTTTTATCTTAAATTGTTTATTTTTGTTTGTTACATTTGTTTAATAGTAGCTGGGGGGCATGAGGGAATGGCTATTGTCTATCTAGTGTCTAAGGTAGTGTCTAAGGTAGGAAACTTCTCACATAGCCTTATGCTCCAAAAGCTGCAACATTGTTGCAGCCACCCACCAATAGCATATTGCTACCGTCAAGCATAGGCCAGCAGTAATGCTTCATTCCTAATTATTCTGGGGGCCCCATTAACAATATTTTATTGTCTATGACTATAGGAAGATATTTTTCTCAGTATTGTTTGACCTTGTGTTTTTTTCCTTTTTACCTAGTATTTGTATAGAAGATGCTCTAATTCTTTACATACTCATCATTGAGATCGATTTTCTACACGTTTTCTGAGTTAATTTGAGCAACAAGTGGGAACAAAAAGTATTTGTTCTGGTTTCCAAAACCAAATTTTAGAAAGAGGGCAGCATACCGTTTTAGTCGTATGTTGATAGCAGAAGGAAACCCCAGTGATTACTCACAGACTGTATGTACTGTTAGTTTCTAATGTCCATCTACACTACAGCACAAGGAAACTTTCAACCACCACCTCCTGGCAGTGAGATACAATTTGTCACAATTTCAACAGCAAATATTGGAAAATTTCAGAATTTAGCCAGGAGATAATATTACCAGAAATTTGTGCACATTCAATTGGGGTATTTAATACCACATATTCAAATGGATTAAACAATAAAAAAAACATTTGTTGTTAAAAAAGCAATATGTTGAGACAAGGACAAAGTACAAAAAAGATGGTCTGCAAAAAATGCAGACCATATTTTGATGTAACAAATAGAAAATCATGTGACGGAAATAGTTGGGGGCAGGACATTATGAGTTAATATGGCATTAAATTAAATGACGTGAGCAAGGCTGGAGTAAAGAGGTTTGGGCCCTGGTCTCCTGCGGTCTTTTTTCCTCCTTTTCTATACTTTCCTCCTTCTTTGGCAATTTCTTTTGCTCCGTATCTTTTTTCCACCTCACACTGTCATCTTTTCCTCACTTTTTTCTGTTCATGCTTTCCTGCCTTATTTATATTTTTTCATCCTCTTTCTAATTTATATTCTGCCCCCACACACATACATATACAAACACATGCACACATATATACATACTTGCAAACATATACACACATATATTAATACACATACATATTGACGACTGTAATGACCCAGAGCGCCCAAAGATGGTGTTCAGGTGGCACCCTGACATAGCAGCTGATGTTGTCCAGAATAAAGCAAAACTTGATATCCTGCAGGCACCCTGGAGCAGGCATGAGACATGGCACTAGAATCATGTGCAGGATACTGCAGGCTGGGAGTACAGAAGCTAAGCAGAGTAACAGCAGAAACATAGCAAGCAAGAGGGAGAGAGCAATAAACATAGCCAGACAAGACATACATGTACAGGACATAACAAAGGACAGGGTAACAAGGCAAAGAACACGGGATAGAGTAAAGAGCCGGAATCCTCGGACGCTTCTCCTTTAAGAAAGGATAGGACATCTTAACTGGGACATGGAGAGAGGAGAGAGGGACCAAAATCCTCAGATGATTCAGGGAAAAGAGGGCAAAGGTACATAAGAGACAGACAAACATGAATACAGGAACTAGCCTAGGACTATGTTATAACAATTGGAGATTCCGTCACATCATATGGCCATAGTATGCTTAGCCCACCACTACGCCAAAGTACTCCAATATTCGGTGGGTCCTAGCACTAAACCCTGCCAACAGAATTACTAAACATGAAATCTAATCTCAGAACAGAGATCAAACCATACCTGAGACTGCACACTGAGACAAACATAACAGGTGGGGCACAACTTATAAAGGAAACATAAGCTGCAGCCAAGAGCAGGACTGGAATCCAGGAATCAGAGGTTCAGGGCAGAGCATACGTAAATGCAGGAACGGATTACAGCAAAACATGGGAACTGAGGCAAGGCAAGGAAACTGAAGCAAGGCAAGGAAACTGAAGCAAGGCAAGGGAACCAGAGATGAGCAGCTCCACAGCCTGACTTAGAGCGGCCCTTACACATATATAGTATACACACGTATCATACACATATATACATATGCATACACATATATATATGTCCTGTATTACCAACATCTTATCTCCTATTTCTTCATGGATCTCACCACGCTACCTAAACGTAATTGTTCTAAAATTGAAACCAGGCCCGATGCTTTGGGGTCAACCTTGAATCAAACCTCTCATTCATCCCTCACATTCAGTCTGTCTGGACTCTCTCCTCTGCAGTCTATCCTAAATGCTTTTGCTGCTGCACGCTGCTCTTCTTCTGCTTCCCCACTCTGTGAAATCCTCCACTGGCTCCCTATTATAAATAATAATTATTTATAATTACATTTAAAATCCTTGTACTAACATATAAGGCCCTCCATAACACTGCTCCTCATAAACAAATACTCCCCTACTCGATCTTTATGTTCTTCCCATGGGCTAAGGCTCTGCTCCTCACTTATCACCTCTTCCTTTTCCCGTCTACAATATTTCACTTGTGCTGCCCCATATCTCTGGAACCTACTTCCACCGAACCCTCTGCTTTCACCCTTCCTCCCGACATTCAAGAAACATCTCAAAACCCACTTCTTCCCCACACTACTTCTACCCCACACTACCTCTCACTCTCTCTGTTCCTTATGTTTGTCACCCCATTCCCTCAAGATTGCCAACAGGGCCCTACCTACCTAATGTATCGGTTTGTCTTAGTCTGTCAATTCTAGTCTTTTCATATGCCTTGTATTTATGTATTGTAATAGACGCTGTGTAAATTGTTGGCCCTGTATACATAAATAATAATAATATACATATACACACGTATCTACGTATACACACACACACACACACACACATATATAGGGAGGGGATCATGCTCTGCTTCAGTATGTCACAGTACATGTTGGCATTCATGGTTCCCTTAATGAACTGTAGCTGGCAGCACTCATGCAGGCCCAGACCATGACACTCCCACCACCATGCTTGACCGTAGGCAAGACACACTTGTCTTTGTACTTCTCACCTGGTTACTGCCACACGCGCTTGACACCATCTGACCCAAATAAGTTTTTCTTGGTCTCATCGGACCACAGGACATGGTTCCAGTAATCTATGTCCTTAGTCTGTTTGTCTTCAGCAAACTGTTTGCGGGCTTTCTTCTGCATCATCTTTAGAAGAGGCTACCCTCTGGGACGACAGCCACGCAGACCAATTTGATGCAGAGTGCGGCGTATGGTCTGAGCACTGACAGGCTGACCCCCCACCCCCTCAACCATTGCAGCAATGCTGGCAGCACTCATACGTTTATGTGACTTCATGTAAAGGTATGGAATAAAGAAGCAGAGGCTCAGCAGTTCAATGGTGAGTTTATTTTACACAGGCAACGTTTCGACACACAGGTCTTTTTCAAGCCATGAAAACACAGTCCAGTGCACACACTCCAGTATTTATGCAAAAAAAAGGACGGACACACCTGCCCATAAGTAAAAAAATCAATTAGGACAAATACTGTCTCATAAATATATCTATATTACCATAGCAAAAAAGTGTACACAGCTGTTCCTGTAGGTCTATTTAATACTATTCCTTCTTTTGGTCTTTTGAAATTATGAAATATTTTACAGGAGCAGCTGTGCTGTCAGACCCCTTTCCAATATTGTCTATTATTGTGTTACAATTTTATTTACAGTGATATTTTTAGATTATAGTGGGTCTATATTTGAAGTACAGTGTTGTTTTTTTAAACTTGTGTACACTGTTTTGTTATATATATATATATTTTTTTTTTATATTTTTTTTTTGTGAGACAGTATTTTTCCTAATATATTTTTTACAGCTGTTATGTATTTTTTTATGTGATGATAATGTATATATTGTTATATATGGGTTTATATATATATATATATATATATATATATATATATGGGTTAGTCCCAGAGAGACTTAGGAGTAGGGAATAGGGCAGGAAGCAGGGAAAAGAGGGCAGGGAGTAGGCTGAATAAGCGGTGGTGGGCATGGGCACATGCCGCCTCGCTGCCTGGAGAAAGAAGAAACTGACTTGAAGGTGTGGAAAGTGGACTTTACCTGGGGATTCTAGGTCAAAGCCAGATATTCATAAGTATACATGCATTTTACTGATGACTGCAGGTAGCAACTCTGTAAATGCAAAATCAAGATGTCTTAATGAAAAGCTGCTCAATATTGAGGAAAATGTGCAAACATAATGGCTTTGAAATTATGCTCTTCCATACAAAAAAATGTTAGCTTGCTCTCATGTAACTTCTTGGTACCAGTATGGCCCTGGAGAATTCCCTTCTTCTCTGGTGAACAAAAAATTGCATTCATCCCCACTGCATAGACAAAAATAGGAAAGTATAATTATACTAAAATAATCAATGAACACTTCCTCTTTACAATCCTCTGTGAAAACTAAACCAAAGTATTTATAGAGGCAGTCAGTTACACCCTTGTCCTCGTCTACACAATTTCCATCTTTCGTTTTCAGTCGAACTATTCTTTTTTTACTTGCATATCTAAAATGTTTTATCTTCATTTTTATTAACTGGGCATTTTGCCTCCTTAAGTGTGGCTTTGTATTTAATTCTATCATCCAACATGTTAAAATCCTACTTTCTGATATTAAAATAATAAAAAAAAAACTGGAAGGCAAATGGTCTCTAATAATGTAATGTCAGTAAATTAAGTTTTCTACACCCACACTGTGCAAAAAAGGGGCGGCATCTCTTGGGTTTAGGAAGGGTATTGAGACCCAAATCCATGTGCCCATCTTTCATTACCTGAGCTCAGAATGTTTGCTAGATATGGTTGTATCATAAAGACTGAAAATGTGTTTATCATAAAGACTGAAAATATGTTTATAAATTAAACTGTATACACACACAATGATTGTGTGAAACACAATGGTGTCTAAAATGTGAAAAATTGGAGGACAAATACATTTCTGCGTGTTCAAAAGTAATTCCCTCTTTCTCATTTTGTGTACCCACACAAATTATAAATATATTTTGTTCAGTACAAGTAGGGCTTTCTTTTCAAATCACATTAATCTGTATAATTTAGTATGAAAAAATATAAAAAGTAAAATGGGGCAAAGTGCATAGTTTTACCTAGCACTTTGTAAAAAGTGCTAGGTAAATGAGAAATAAACCCCCCCAAATATATTCATACCCCTGTCCTGTTTGGATACACTTCATATGCCTAGGATTTTTGTCTATTTTGGCAGTTATAGGGTAAATATTAAAAGGTGGCCATATTTTTATTCAAATTGTAATATTTTCAAATGTTGGTGTTCTTAGCCTCTAACTTCAATGGTGCTCACAAATCTCAAAACTAATTCATAAAACTATATGTTTCTGAAAACTAAACAACCAACGGTCATATTAACATATTAACTATAATATCTTCTACATTAATATACTATAATATTAACATATTTTATGCATCTATTTTCCAACCAAGGTCATCCAACGCTAGCTGTAAAAAAAAAAACAGCAATGTCCCACATGCATAGGTCTGGCATGTTTTTTCACCCCTCATGGGGGGGGGACTGGAAAATGCAAATTTTTTTAACTTTGTGTAATGAGGGGCAATACTTTCTATACAGTTTTTTTTCACTTTCAAAACAGGGGAAACTCTTGTGATGTCATGATGACACGTTACTTTTAGAGGTAGAAACGTCTACAGCTGTACACTAAAGAGTGTGATCACCAGCAGGGAAGCATGCTAGAAGAGCCGATCTGGGTTTCTACGGATCCATTTTGTCTCTCTGCCAAAGTGAGGATATCCCCTGGTGATGGCACAGAAAAGAGAATGCCAAGTGGAAGTTTGGGCAGTTAAATTCCAATAATGTCAAAGCGCTCATTTCCAGCTCCATCACATTAGAGTTGATTTTGGCCCCAGGCTGTCAATCCTTAAAGCAACACAACATAATTGTACATCCGACATGAACTGCTGCTGCTGCAATTTTGTGATATGCTGTTATGTCCATCATCACAAATGGGTTAAATGGGTTAAATGTATCATATACGGAGCAGGTTTCTAAACCTGTCTCAAACAGAACACACTTTTTTTGGACCTCCCAGCTGATGTGAAAAAGTGATGGAGCAAAAGTAATGGAGCAAGCAAAAGTGAATCAATCAGACTAAAAAATGTCCAAAACCAAGTATAACTTAATTTCCAATAAAATTCTCAGATATCCTATTCTTTAAAATATAAATGTATGGTTTTCTTCTCCTGTTTCTTACCTAAGAGGCCTAAAGGACCAGTAAAATATAACTATAGCTTTATCACAATAATAAAAAAATAATTTTGAGCCATACAGATGCACCTAAATGTATTTTTAATTCTTGGAGCATTTTCAAGAATAGATAACTAAAAAATTGTTATGTTATTAAAGCTGAAAACACCAGGACTCATACCGTTGCCCCTCCAAATCAAAACCTTATGTCTAGCAAAAAAAAGATATTATTTATTGCAGATTGTATTCTTGCTCTCCCCCTACTCCATTCTCAATAAATGTCTCCTGGGCCTAGTTTGTGTATTCCTTATTCCCCTTATTAACAATCGTGCATTGTTGCACCTGTTTTGCCTTCAGCTCTGTAAGGTGGGTTGTAAGTGGGTAATGTCTTCAACACCAGCATAGATTAAATAACCCACTGAAAGTAAAAAAAAAAAAAAAGAAAAAACTTTTTCCAGTGAAAGATGGAATAAGTTGAAGGGAGATATCTTTCCTACAAGAGAAAATAGGAAAGCACTCTCAAGCATCGAGTAATATGATTTAATAATATTTGGTTAACTTTTAAATCATTCTCAGAAATGACCAAACCAGGACTACATTCCTACCACGGTTTTAGTTTTTTTTCTAAAATGTAGCAGACCAAATAATGTTTCTATGCCATGTATTATCCTCAAAACCTGGTTTGCAGTTTGATGGATTAAATGTGCTGTTCCATCTACACTACAGAATGCTAAATTCAGCATTAGACAATGAACTATTGAATGCCAAATTCTATTCCAGAAATAACAATGTAAAATTTTTACCTAATTTATCACTTTTGCCAGAATTGCAAAGCCCGGTCTGCCTAAGCGGCGCTGTAATTGTCCATTGCTGGACGTTAGATAAGTATAGGGGTCATTCAGAGGTCCTGGTAGGCCAGGGCACTTTGGTTTTAGCGGGCTTTTGTAGCTAAAACCAGTTGTAATGTCGTCAGGCAGGTAGGACAGGTAGCACAGCTGGACTGTAGTGAGAGTATTTAAGCGAACATTTTGTGGCGGGAAAAGGAGTACCAATCAGCTGGGTTCGCGGAGCAAGACATGTTTGTATTTCAATAAATAGCAGCGCACAAGGTTGATTCTCTTACCTCATTTTAAAATCTTGGAGGGCTGTTGCTGAACGAGCGTCCCACCCTCCCCTCCTTCAAAATATAATTCTTATGTTATACTGTCGTAGCTTTTATAAGGGTAAAGGTCGCCTCTGGTTTGAGGTGGACAGAGGCTTATACAATCTGGCTAAGGAAGGGCGGATTGTATTTTGTGATATATTTAATTGTTTGTTATTATGTTAAATGGTTAATGTTTGCTAATGTCTCTTATACCCACTAATAAAGCTACGGCCATTTGTATCCAATTTAAAACTGTGTCTGTGGTTTCTCGTGTTAATATGTAAATGCAATGGACAACACTTGCCAAGAGACCACTAGAGTTGTATAGACGGAAGGGGTTGTATGACCCAGCTTAGCACCCGGTGAAGCGTGGAGGAGAGTTTGTCTTTCATTTTGGAGGGGCTTCAGGGAGGTTTCTTTTGTGATTTGGTGGGACAGGAATTTATAAATTCAAGTTATCAAATATAAGAATGTTGCGTAATTTGGTAAATTAATACTGTGGGCCAACATCAAATCCGCCTCCGGGTCTTAATTCAATGGTTTTAATTCTTTCTAAGACATCTGCAGCTGGTGGGCCCAAACAGGTAGTGCATGGGTGATGTGACAAAATGCAAGCAGTGATTGTTTTCATAGAAACAGAAAATTGGAACTGGATTTGGCACCTTAACACCTTTTTATTATTAGTTTATTTCTTTGTTCCCTGTTCCAAGTGGACAGAGATCCCATAGAGCTCCAAGTAGCCTTCTCTGGGAGATTCCCAGGTATGTTATGCATAACTGCCATGCCCTCCCAATACCATTGCTTCTTGACTTGCTAGTGACCAAACACACCACTGCTTTCTATTCACAGTAGATTTTGGTGTGATAGTGGTTGCAAGGTACTGGCCCATTATATTATAAATGCAAAGCAATAGGATGAGATTTACCTTCAGTCTCACTGTTTAGTGAATAAGCATTTTATTATTCTATAAAAAATGTCGGTGCGCTAAGCTAGTCTCAGGCTCAAATAATACAAATGTGAAATACGAGGCCTACCAAACAGGTGTAAGCATGCTGCAAGAAACAGTGTATTGGCTGTACAATGTAGAAGCGCAGACAGTTTTTTTTTTTTTGTATACATTGTACAGCCAATACACTGTATTTGCAGCATGCTTACACCTGTTTGGTAGGCCTCGTATTTCACATTTGTATTATTTGAGCCTGAGACTAGCTTAGCGCACCGACATTTTTTCTTTTCCCTGTTTGCACATATTTGAGGTTGTTGGCTCCTCATCAGTTGCAGCTTGCTCTCCAGGGGTTAATGGGGAGGAGGTTTAATTGCACCTCCCCCAACACATTAATCTGGTTTTGGTAGCCGTATAAACTGCTTTGTGTGTCCATTATGTAGGAGGTGAGAGTAGGTTCTCACCCTATTGAGAGTGTGCCTTGACGTGGCGGGTGAGCTTAATTATGCTTTGGCCAATTCATATAACCAAAACCTCTCATTTATATTATGTTTCTATATTTGTTGCCAACTTTATTAGGGTAAGAAGCGCAGACAGTTTTTGTTTTTTGTATTAATCTATACGTTACCTGATCTCTTCTAATCAGGATTATTGTTAAATGAGGTTGGACAAACAGGTTTTGACCTTCAGAAGGTACAGTGAAGTCAAGCAGCTGAAACGCAACTCATCAAACCTTCCTGATAACTCTATTTAGTTAATAGACCCCAATGTAACAAACAGACAGACAGGCGCAATCACTAGCTTTGCCTCTTAAGTCTGTCCTTATGATAGCTTACTGCGTAAGGTGACCCTGCTGAGCCCCGTCTTCATGGCCAGGATTGGGTCTAAGCCTGGCCAGGTTTGGGAGGCAACTGCCTCCTGCCCTGCCTGCCCAACAGTTTGGATGCACCACTGTAACACATCTCATCCACTTGTGGGGAACCTTTCCTGTACTAACTCTTTCTACCTGTTTTTTTTAATTAATGGTACTAAATTGTTGAATGGTTTAATGGCTCATACAGAATGCATACATTTCCTGGCATTTGCATTTCATAATAATCACTGTTCTTATGACTTTACATGGTTTACTTTTATAGTTACAGGGCACACAAAAGCTAAAAAAAATGGTTTAACGCAGGTTAGAGTAATTTTACCACTGCAGATTACTCAGCTATTTGACCACAGAGGGAGGAAATATGTTGCCTCTTATTCTGCCAGAACCGAACCTCCCATTTTGGTTGCTATATGTAGCGAAAATATTATCACTATGGTCTGAGATATGACAAAAATTTATATATTTTTTCCACTCTAATATTTTCCACTCTATAGCATATACAGTATGTTTAAGTATATGTAAGCACATGCAACTGTAAGACTCTGTAATGTCTTATTTCATCACTTTTCCTGAGAAGTTTGTCCGATTTTGGCAAACTTATTTAACCATATTATCATAAATGGGAATATAGTAGGCTATCTGGAGCGGTCCCTCTTCTAAGGGAATGGGTTTGCATGGAAGCGGGGCTAACTGCAAAAGAGGTGTGGTCAGCCACATGGAGGGACGGGGCTAGCTGTAGAAGGACAGGGCTACCCACATGAGGAGGTTAAATTAACAGAAAGTAGGAAGTAGGAGCTGAAGTGGGGAGTGGGTGTGGCCAAACACTGCTGGAGAAAGTGACTCAAATGTCTTCTGGAAAGTTTCCAGGTATTAAATATTAAATAATACACATTCTCTATGCTAGAGATATCTTTATGACTTCTTCATGGCCTATAAATTCATATGATTGCCTCTCATTTAATTGTTAAATTCTGTGGACACCTGTACGACATGACATTAGGAAACATTAAAACAGCAAACATTAGGCACATAAGAAACATATCTGTTTTGGTTTAACACATTCACTAAGTATTTGCTTTTGTGTTTTATTCATCTGTCCTATGAATCCATCAGCCTCTGGATGAAAACAGATGTATGTGTTTGATTCTCTGAAAGCTAAAAAAAATTGGATGTCAAATGTGTCCCCTGGTGGTTAGAATTTCATCATGTGTACCAACTCAGTGAAAATATTTTTCCTAGCTCAAAAGCTACTGATATTTGGCAAAGGAATTATCTCTTGGGTCTCCCAGCATAACTATTATATATAGAAGGGCATAGTCAACTTCCAGCTGTTCTTGGAGTACATTCCCAGTAAACCTCCATCAACAACTAGCCATCTGTGGATGATACAGACTAATAACAGATGAAGGTCCACATTGGGTCCACTACTGCTACCAAATACAGTTTGGATTGTACAATACTGTTTTCATTGGTCCTATAATAGTCTCTCCATCATCAAGTGAACTTTTAGCTGTCACCAAAAATGTTGTTTGTTAATGGACTTTGTTGTGCCCATTCAATCATAATTTCATTAGCCTCATTGAGGAATAGCATATTAGGACCATCTACCAATTATATTTGCATGTAAATGATAGACCAATGTTCTTCAAATTAATTTTTTGATCTGAAATGAATTGATTGATACTCATGCTCATGGACTAGGGCATCCTCAGCCAACAAACTATACCCAGTGGAAATTATGAACCACTTACGTTGCTGTGAATGACTTTAAGTACAAATTAATGTTGTTGGTACTTATTTAGTTGTGGTAATTCCTGCACCCTCTACAGTCCAAATGTTTTTTGTGTACTAGGACCTTGCCCTAATGAGGCAGCTTCCCACCACATTTCAATCAGGTGCCTGTATAGGAATTTACCCAGTGGGCAAGATGACATATATTATAAATCACAAATAGCTGTAAATTGTCTATGTTTATGGTTTGGAAAATAGTTAACTTCAAAGCACTGAAATATAAATAATATTCCATATATATTTTGCTGTTTATTTAGACTGTGTACAATGGTAAGGGCATTTATAGATCATTATCGTTTGTTTTTGATAATCAATAAATATTTTGGTTTATTGTGTTTTCTATGTAGATATTTCTATGCATAACCGTAATGAACACATTATTTTATCTGGCTGCATCTTAATACCACTGGGTCTTTTTTCTAAATGATTCCTTGTTTGCACATTTCAAGTACATTGACTTTCTTCATTCCATGTTAAAACAGGCACTTATGTTCAGAAGGAAGGATAACCTATGTAAAGGACAAAAACTAATTGTAATAAATCAAAATGGGGAATTTAATGAACACTTATATTGTCTGTCTGCTTAACACTATTATCATAATTCCAGGGTATGCAATGGGACACTGAGTTCTGAGTGAGCTCTTCTTGTGCTTTTGGTCTCAGGCCAGCTCATGCTGAGCATATATCGCAATAATAATTTCACTTGGCCATGTCTCTCCATTGGAATCTCAAAATAAGGGAAAGCCATTGGCTTTGTCTTTGGTTGCTGGTGTGCTTCCCATAACACAGACTGGGAACAATTGAACACATAAGGTTTCCTTGGTATAAAATATATATGAAGACCGACGCTGTACAATGGTGTGTGTATTTATATATATATATATATATATATATATATATATATATATTGTCTGGGGTGGAATATATTTTAGGTAATCTGCTCTATTGGAGCTCTGCATATGAACAAGAAACAACTGAAAAAAGTGAATCCGGCCACAAGTTTGAGATGATTTTAAACAATTATTGTTTTGGATTAAATTTCATATTTAATTTCCAAAAGTAAGACTTTGGCTTAATCTGTTATAGTTTAAACAGGGTAGGAGTCCAAATAGGGGAAGATTACGATCAAATGCTAGTCTTGGGTGTTTACAGAATGCAGCACAGAATTCCCATCTTTAAATGGTCTTTATTTCATTTTCTTATCCTAACATTTTATACTCTGTTGTGCTCTTCCTACCCCTTGAGTTTTCCTCCCAGACCTTATTTCTCCTCTTGCTATAGCCCTTGTTTTATCCCTCCTATATCTAATCTTATTATTTTGTTGTACTTTAACTTCTCCTTTTCTATACCCAAAATCCTTTTCCACTGAATGCTCACAACATAATGTTCCACATTTCCCCCAAAATGATTTCCCTCTTTTTCTATTTGCTTTTCCTACTTGTTTTTCTTTCACTTTGATGTTTAGATTTCCTCACTTCCCATTTTCCTACTTTCTTATATATTTAGTTTACATTACTGAGGCTTTTCTTACTTGAATACATTTCATTACAAACCAGTAATCTCCTATGGCATTTATCTTGTTCTAGTGTCCTGGATACCAAAATTATTGAAAAGACTGAGAACTTGCATTTTGCCACCTTTTGTTTCTCCAACTGTGGCTCACATTCCACTTTTGCTCCCCAGCACATTTCATGCTGGTTCTTGGGGCAATAGAAGGTGTGTTAATTATAGCAGAGCATTAATTAACATAATTTTATTTGTTTTGTTACTTTGACAGTTAGCCAGAAGTTTTCAGAAGCCACCAACATACCAGGAAACTTTTGGGCTACTGGCTATCTGGAGCCTACCTTTGCGCAAAGTGGACACGACTACCCGCTGATGGACACCCCCTATTTCAGGGGAAATGGGCAAGGAATGGGTGTGCCAGGACCCCACTCCCACGACCTGGAGGATTCGAGCGTCGACCTAGGGGAACAATACTTCTCCCAGAGACTCCAGGCGATACCTGGATAGTTCCCAGGTATGGCCACTAAAGCTTTGAGCTAAAGGGCCACATAAATGTTAGCATTTCTACAAGATTTTTCAATGTTTCTGTACAAATTTTTGTACGTTAATCCAGTAGAGCATTTTTGAGGTCAGGCACTTATGTTGGATTGGAAGCCCTGGCTCGCAATCTCCATTCCAATAGAAAAAGGTGTTCGATGGAGTTGGAGTCAGGGCTCTGTGCTGGCCAGTCAAGTTCTTCCACACCAAACTCATCCAACCATGTATATGTATATATCTATATTGTGCATCACAAAATATGGACAAAAGTATTGGGACATACCTCTTAATTATTGAAATCAGGGTTAGGCCCAGTAAAAGTCTAATGCTTCAGCATACCAAGACATTTTGGCAAAAAGTCCCACAGAAACACTCCAAAATCTTGTGGAAAGCCTTCCCAGACAAGTGGAAGGTGTTATATCTGCAAAGGGGTGACCAACTACATATTAATGTCTATGTATTTAGAATGGGATCTCCCTGGTAGTGTAATGGTAAGTTGTCCCAATACTTTTGTCCATATAGTGTATGTTGTTTTAGATCACCTAAAACCATATTCCCCATGAGCTAGACACTAACCTAGGGTGACAGAAGGCAAGGAATTGGGCCCACTACAAATTAGGAAGTCATTGTGTTTGTAGGTATCTGATATGTAAATAGGAACCTGTTGTTGCGTATGTCACCACTCCAAGGAGATGTCTGGCCAGATAATACCTTCCTACTTCCAATAATTTAGGAGGTCAGCAGTAGAAGGCAGTGGCAGTTCTTCATGGTAGGATTTATTCGTTTCAGAGGTGCTAGTCTGGTTTTGGGGAGCTTAGATTGTACCCATCAAAGAATCAAGGGCCTCTGCCCAAATGACTGTTCCAGTGGATCTAATGCTGCTGCGATATATTTTGGAATTTGACATCTAGGTGGGACTACTGGTACTGCTGGAAGTTTCCAATTCTAACTCCAGTGTCTCTCTTTCACTACCCGTGGTCTTTTTGTGCAGCATCTCACACCCCTACAGACAAGTATTTCCTTTTAAGGCCCAACATGTCCTTTACCCTTGTGACTGAGTACACCCGCCAGACGCTGCTTTTTTCACCCCATAGCCAGGAAAAGAACACTTCAAATAGAAGACAATCGGCAGGTGGAGCTAGCGTCAAAGACAGCAGGAAACACCACTCCTCAGAAACCTCAGTGGCACTGTAGCATAGCAATACAGTGCTTTACTGTCCTGACAAGGACAGCACAGAGAGCTACCCCAATAACAAGACAGAACTCGTACTGAGGTAAAACAGGAACTGACTTTATTGGGAACAGTACAGATATCTATACACACAACATAATTGGATCAGCAGTATAATCCCATCAACTACCAGAAAGCCCGGCGCCTCCAGTTCTATGGCCAACAATGGGCCATGTTAAGTTCAAAAATGCATCTTGACGCTGGGACCATGAGCGTTGGGACCCCATTGTATTGTTAATCCCTTTAGGGACCCTGTTGTCTCTGGTAGGCAGATTAAGGGGGCAGTTTGTATCCCAATATCTTGATTTACGTTAGTGTGTGCTTTGCTGGCTATATGTTGCTGGCTATACCCTACACTGAGTCTCTGCTAGTGACTGGGAAACCGGGGAAAGAGTGTGTTGTCCCAGGCTAAGGGTGCACAAGTCAGCAGAGGTAGTCGGATGGAGTATCCAGCTCCGTGACAGCTTGTCATTAGGCAAAGCTCATTTTAGAATAAACTCAATTGTATTTAAGTAGAAATTGCAACACATCAAGTCGTTAAACAGAGTGAGATTTGAAGGTATCAGTCGTAGTTAGTAAAAACTGATAATTGGTTCAAACCATTTCAGTCATCAAATATTTGTAAGAAAAATGATTATAGCCATCATAGTCCAAAATATGTCTTCTGTGGATGGTTATATCTTCTATTGCCCCACCTAAAGGGAAATCTGAGGTCTCGAAAGCTTATGTAAGCAGGGGAGGCATGGCGGGGTGGGTTGCCTCTGAACTACTTTAATTTAAACATTATGGGACACTTCTAGAAGCTATTTGTGTGTTCTATAAAATGTATGTTTCTTAGTACCTGTTCATAGTATGAGCTCAATATATACAGTATCTCACAAAAGTGAGTACACCCCTCACATTTTTGTAAATATTTTATTATATCTTTTCATGTGACAACACTGCAGAAATGACACTCTGCTACAATGTAAAGTGTAAATCTGCTGTCCCCTCAAAATAACTCAACACACAGCCATTAATGTCTTACACCTTGGCAACAAAAGTGAGCCCAATTAGCCATTTCCCCTTCCCGGTGTCATGTGACTCATTAGTGTTACAAGGTCTCGGGTGTGAATGGGGAGCAGGTGTGTTACATTTGGTGTTATCACTCTCACACTCTCTCATACTGGTCACTGGAAGTTCAAAATGGCACCTCATGGCAAAGAACTCTCTGAGGATCTAAAAAAAGAATTGTTGCTCTACAAAAAGATGGCTTAGGCTATACGAAGATTGCCAAGACCCTGAAACTGAGCTGCAGCACGGTAGACAAGACCATACAGCGGTTTCACAGGACAGGTTCCTCTCAGAACAGGCCTCGCCATGGTCGACCAAAGAAGTTTAGTGCACATGCGCAGCATCATATCCAGAGGTTGTCTTTGGGAATTAGACGTATGAGTGCTGCTAGCAGTGCTGCAGAGGTTGAAGGGGTGGGGGGTCAGCCTGTCAGTGCTCAGACCATATGCCGCACACTGCATCAAATTTGTCTGCATGGCTGTAAAACCAGAAGGAAGCCTCTTCTAAAGATGATGCACAAGAAAGCCTGCAAACAGTTTGCTGAAGACAAGCAGACTAAGGACATGGATTACTGGAACCATGTCCTGTGGTCTGATGAGACCAAGATAAACTTATTTGGTTCAGATGGTGTCAAGTATGTGTGGCGGCAACCAGGTGAGGAGTACAAAGACAAGTGTTTCTTGCCTACAGTCAAGCATGGTGGTGGGAGTGTAATGGCCTGGGCCTGCATGAGTGCTGCCGGTACTGGGGAGCTACAGTTCATTGAGGGAACCATGAATGCCAACATGTACTGTGACATACTGAAGCAGACCATGATCCCCTCCCTTCGGAGACTGGGCCGCAGGGCAGTATTGCAACACATCACCAAGACTATCACTGCCTTGCTAAAGAAGCTGAGGGTAAAGGTGATGGACTGGCCAAGCATGTCTCCAGACCTAAACCCTATTGAGCATCTGTGGGGCATCCTCAAATGGAAGGTGGGGTAGCGCAAGGTTGCTAACATCCACCAGCTCCGTGATGTTGTCATGGAGAAGTGGAAGAGGACACCAGTGGCAACCTGTGAAGCTCTGGTGAACTCCATGCCCAAGAGGGTTAAGGCAGTGCTGGAAAATAATGGTGGCCACACAAAATATTGGCATTTTGGGTCCAATTTGGACATTTCTACTTAGGGGTGTACTCAATTTTGTTGCCAAGGTGTTAGACATTAATGCCTATGTGTTGATTTATTTTGAGGGGACAGCAAATTTACACTGTTATACAGGCTGCACACTCACTACTTTACATTGTAGCAGAGTGTCATTTCTTCAGTGTTGTCACATGAAAAGATATAAAAAAATACTCACTTTTGTGAGATACTGTATATATATATATATATATATACATATATATATATATATATATACACATTTTGGTCCAATAAAAGCCAGTTTTTTATTGCTTTATATTGCTTTTTTGTAAAACGTTACCAGTATAATTAGCTTTTGATACCTCTGTCCTGACTGTTTAACTTGAAAAATGAATAACATGTTTATACAAGATAGAGTGCTGAATATTTTCATCTTTTCTGCACATTTCTTTATAATTTATAGGCATGTGTAATGAGGCATATGACATAGCTGAATGATGTTGGAGTTCTAAAATCCTAGCACATTAAAGTCAAGTAAAGCAGAGACAGCTCCGATTTCTGTATCATACTTTTGCATGAGTGAAACATTACATCTTAAGAGGAGCAGCAGCACCAAAACATTAACGTCTTTGTTGAAATCACAAGATTAAGTAACGAGCCACTTTTCCATTCAAGAGGTTTAAAATAACATCGCTGTTCCAAGATCCATCGTGACAATTGTCACTGAAGTCTCTGTATTCAGTCATAAGCGACATGGAAAATGAATGAGTACAATGCTAAATTTATGGTAAGAAAATCATTTTTAAGGCTTAGCTATAGAGTAAGCTCAGATCTGGTGGACTTTCAAAAACTTGAATGTCAGACTTTTACCAAAATTTACCACCTGATGGGACTAGAACTATAGAAATGGGGTACTTGTGAAACTACCCATGGTTCAGTGAATTTCAGGATTTGAACCCATCTTTTCTGAATGTCTCATGTTTTATAAGACCTAGGCACTGTATTAATAAAACAGGTTCACACATTTGACTCTGATTGATTATAATGACACCAGAACTGGTAGAAGGACTCTCCTTTACTAAAGCAGCAATGTATTTGGAAATAATGAAAGGTTCCACAAATGCTTCAAGGGCTTCCAAAGGGTCTCTGGTCTTCAGTCGAAAAGGTTGTTGTTTAGTTTTATTGTACGCTGATATTTTACCCTCCATCTCATTTTTATTCTAGGTTTCATGAAACCCTAAATCTATTGATCAACATTCGTGGTTATCATTTTGTTTATCTGCCCCTTTTATGTTTCTTAGATGCATCATTTGGTTGGATGTGAGAGGAAGCTCTGATATAATTACAATTCTGTTTTAATTTATTCTAAAAGTTTAAAGCGGCCAATTATAAGATAATACTTTAAAGGCACAAACATATAAATACAGTATAGTTTTAATTGTAGCTCACTGACAACTAAATGCAAAAAAGGGACTTGGAAGTTATCATTTTGGATTATTTAAAGGTTTGCCATCAGTGTAGTGAAGCATCAGGGAAGCCAGAAGGATACTAAGTTGGACGAATGCCACTTTATAGATCATTCATGAGACCTCATTTAGAAGAGGGACCACAGAAAGCTTGGAATGGGCATATAGCTATCCTAAAGAAGAGTAAAGTGTGATTTAAAATGGGCCAATTGATAAAATATACAGTAATAAGATGCAGCACTTACAGTATATGTTATGACTGTGTACACATTTTAGGGGGATTAAGGAATTAACATCTGTTCTTGGAAGTGTATTCATATAACAGAGGCACTGGTATATTGGTAAGATGGGTCAACCAGCTCTCTCCTCATTTCTAAGTCTTTTTGTCTGTGTTTCTGTGAATGACAAGTCAAGGTCCCAAAAATGTCTTTACCCCCCCAGTGGCCAGTTGTCTCCCCCTCATAAGAAGTAGGAGCTCCACAATTTACTAAAATATCAAGTGGTTACAGACTATATATATGTCTAATCATATAAGTGGTTGGACATAAAGCCCAATAACTCCTTTTCTATTCTGATGTTTTGCCCTCAACATACTTGGGCTAAGAGCTATTTATCACCTAAGGCACTTGATGCTTACATTTTAGCATTGTCAGAGTTAATTTTTTTAATCTCTGTTTCCACGCTTTAATGCTGTATTACATTGGCAAACATTTTATTTCATGCAAATGTTTTGTTCAGTTTTGTTGTGGTGCCATAGCAACATCCCCTCTCTCAAATATGTGCCTGCCATGCATTTGACATTTCATTTATTTGTTTATTTTTTTCATCTTTGAAAAAAAGAAACTTATGATCTCAACTCTTGGCACGCCAAAAATAATGAACTACCTGAACTAACGAACGAGCGACTTAAGGAATGCAGCTGTGTACGGGTAGCTAGAGGAAATATAAAATTAATTAGCAACATAATTTTGGTCCTTGCTTACCTTGTAAATGTTCTTGAATGTTTGCACTGGTAAGATACCCTTGGCTGACGTTTTGCTCTCTAATTTCAAAGGACTTGTAGAGCTATGTTTTTTCTAATGTAACTAAACCACTTAAAGATGTTGAGGGCTAATTCATATGGGGGTAAATAAAGTTGAAGCGATTAATGGTTTTCAACATGTTTCTGTATCAAAATGGAGAACTCGTGTGCATCGTGCTTACTTGAGTTTAATGTTCAAGTACTAACTTGTGACTTATGAGTTATGTCGCTAGCATACCACCCAAGTGTCTTGGTTTGGGTGCTGTCCTGCTGCCCTTTATAGCTGGCCCTTTCACACTCTGTGGGCAGTGGGGAGTAGGGATCATGGGCCAGTTGGGGCGATCCACTGAGCTTTTAGTAAAATCAGTGCAGCACAGACTTCCATTACAGCTGCCGCATGGCCACCTCTCAATGCGAAGCTTAGCACCACAAGCTGGATCTTTGGTGATATCAGTGCGTGGCCATGCCTGGGATCATGCCCATTCCAGTCTCACGCGCTCTCTGCCACTAGTTACACACCGAAACACTGGCATCTCAAATTAAAGATATATTGTGGTGTGCGTTAGGGGCTGGATAGACACAGTAGGGGTTAAGATTAAAATGTTAACTAAAAATGCTAAAAAATTTAATTACTCAAATTTTACTTAATAAGTAAATTGGTGTAACCAGTAGCCATATACACTGCCTAGCTGGGAAGAGAAATGAAAAGTGGACCTTACAAGCAAGTTAAATACCTTATATGAATGTAAAAAAAAACTGTAACGAGGCAAGTATTCAGTCCCAGTGCAGCCAGACACTTCCATTCTGTGAATCTTTGTCGTACTGTGACTGTAGTCTGGTAAATGTCTTGCATCGCAGATCAATTACGTCACCTCGAGTCATGCAGTACTCCACTGGCCTGACTTTTTTAGGAAGATGATGACAAAGAACCTCTGCCTCACCCTTTATTTTGTGTATTGTGTTACATCTCAATAAATACATGAAAAAAATAAAAACTTCTGTGCCAAATAACAAATGAGTTATATGTAAAAAATACATATAATGCTGTGAAGGGGTGGGGCTAGTCATGCACAGGGGCTGGAATAGCCCCTCAGATGCCTTAAATGAGGAGGGAGTGGGAGGGGGAAGGGAGCAGTGAATGGGCATGACCAAATGCTGCTCCCCTCCCTGGAAAATAAGGAATGGGACCCTGGTAATCACTGGGTGTCCACTGCACCTTTGCATCAAAGCCTGTATGAGATATGTAGACTTTTCTATTAGAGCCTTACTGCATGTAGCCAACAACTCTCTACAGGGAAGTAACTAGAAACCACGGGGCCCTGGTGCGAAAAATTGCCACAGACCCCCTAACTTTAATAGCTGGTCTGTGCCATCATTGCACCCACACAACTGATCTGTGCCTTCTTTGCCACTTGCCGCCCCTTCCAACATACAAAAGATGTAAAACATATTCACTAACACACACGCCATCTCTTCCTACTCACACAATTATACATGCATGCTCACACACACACACACAAGTACACATGCATGCTTAAACACACACAAATACACATCCATACATACATACATACATACACATATATACAAACACATATACATGTATCCCACCTTCCGCCCCGCTTACCTCTCACGGCTCCTGCAGCTTTCCCTCTGGCTGCTTGTGCACACTGTACAGGCAGCGTCACATGACATCACGTTACCCCGATACGTTCCTATCTCTCTGTGCTGGTTCAAAATAGTTTAGAAAGGGTCCTTCCGACCTGGATCAGTGCAGTTGAACCAGTGAGAGGAGACAAGAAAAAGGGGGTGCACCAGGCCCCCTAGAGGCACTGGCCCGGTCGCAGCGGCGACCCCTGTAGTTATGCCAGTGACTCTATGCTTGTGGTGGTGACACAAGTCCTCTACTGTAAAGCAAACATACTAAAGTACACTGATCGCCATATTGACATGTCTTAGAATAAAATACACATTAAAACAGAATTTATGTATGGAGCTTATGTATTGAAAGGTATGGGCTGGCAATGTATCCATGGGTGAAATTTAGTCTGTATCTCTGTAATTTGAGGAAGCCCCTTTCTTGTTGTCTTTGTGGGCTTTCTTGTTGTCTTTTTAAATTGCATGGTTATTATGACTGTAGGCTTCAACCATGGGCTGGAAATTACTAGCCTGCTACTGGAAGCCTGCCATCTAGTTTCCATTATGCAGTGCTACAAGCATTTATGTTTCTTTATGTATAAGGCACAGAAGATATTTTTCAGGGGTGAATATAGCTGGCTTTGTGGACAGTCAGGTCAAACACCAAAAAATAGTTACCTGTGCACTGCCCCAGTCAGGTCAAAGCAAGATATTTTTATCCATCTAAACTCTTAAGACCGGCCACAAATATTTTACTTTACTATAGCCTGTAATAATTGATAAATCTGCCTGTTTCAGGAACGTACAAAGAACAAAATCTGGACAAAATAGGAGATCTACTGCAAAAATAGTCAACATGGGTGCAGAGCATTTGGGCACTTAATGCTTCTATGTCAAAAGAGTTTGACTGGTGCAATGTCAATATGGCCATTAAATTATATTAAAATAAAAAAGGAGACAGATAAAAGGCCACAGTTTACTGAAGCCAAACTGTAATAAACTTATGAATCAATTGATAAAACATTAGGTTAAACTTGCTAACTGATGCGATCTTGATGATTGGTTGATGTCCCTGAGGCTACTGACATAAGCATAGCTACCAGTGTAACTTCCTCTACACTGTGGATGCCGCACTTGCCACTAACCATTGATCCAGACTACAATGAGTCCCGCTACTTAGCTACTAATGCTAGTGCCCTCCCCAAACTAGCTGTATCTAGACAATACACTGCCTGCCTAGTAGGCTAAACTTTAATGACTATTGCCCTAAAACTATGAAAGGCTTCATATATTTAATGACCATTCCATGCTCCGTCATGCAACCCTAGCATTGATTCTTAATTCCAGGCCTGTTCTATAAGGAGCATGAGATGACATAAGATACTGAATATGTATGTGTACACACTTTAGTATCTCTGCACTGAAAATGAGCTTATATGGGCACAGTTAGTGAAACACGTTCTTTGAACAAATGCTTTATTCAGGTGCAGCGCACACCCACAGGTTACAAGGTTGAGGAATTAAAGAGTTTTGTTTGGGAATTTACTTTCCTTTGAACTTCAGAGCCAGCTCACAATAATACGTGATGTGTTCCACTGCCTTGTTTTGTTTTTCAGATATCTTCTTTAATACCAGTCATTCAAAGTTAGAATAAGCGTTTATACGCAGAGGAAAGGTCTTGAACCTTATGTCAGCAAGCTTTTACTGAGACAATAGTTGACTGAAAATCTTGTAAGTTGTAGTTAAACTGCAGCAGGAGAGATACCACAAGTTATTTTGCCCACATATATATAAAGAAAGGGTTAATACTTAAAGGACTGCTATTTATAAAAATAGAGACCAATTTATCTCCCTATTAAGGCCTGCCTTATTATTTTCATTTTGCAAAGCTCCTAATTACGAAATCCAAAAGGATTCACGGCGTAATAAAGCCCTCACCCTATCCCTGCCTCTAGGTTGAACAGGGACCATCTCTACACCATAAAATCTCAAGGATGCCGGAGATCCATGGCCTGCCAGATGGTAGTGGACAGCCATAGCATTGTGTTTCTCTCTGTCAGTCCCAATAAATTTAATGGCATTACGAATAGCCAATTTATGCTCAGATATACGTTCCTTTAAAGGTCTTTGGGTAGATCCTACATACATTTTGGAACATGGACAAAAAAAGAACATATACCACAAAAGCAGTGGCACAGTTAATGAAGGAGTTAATATAAAACTTTTTACCTGTATAGGGATGATTAAACCATTTGGTATTATTCGTGTTGTTACACCGGCACAACTGCCACATTTGTAATTACCTTTAATGAGCCACATACCCTTTTGGTAAATAGGTTTTAAATCACTGTGAACTTTGGACTCTTGTTTAAGAATATGCCAATGGCGAAAAAGAGTATTTAGAAGTTGGCCTGATAAGGGTAAAAAGGTTGTGATATATCTGCAAGTGGGGTGTTTAGGTACTTCCTTAGAAGACGTTTTACTACTCTGAGTGTCTCTGGACTGGATCTGCAATAAAGTTTTTTTAAGAATATCTTCAGGATAACGTCTACTTTTAAATCTAGATTGTAGGGATTGAGTTTCTTTTTCTTTAATAGAGGGGTCTGTACATAGATTTCTCACCCTCTCAATTTTGTTTTTAGGAATATTAGCCTCCTCATCAATACCAACATGTAAATTGGCAACATTAGGGGCCATAACAGCCCCCATAGCTAATGCCGCTGGTTTGGGCAAAACATTTTGTGCCAAACTGAAAATGATTGTTAGAGAGAGCAAAATGTAAAAGTTCACCCCAACAATACGGATTTATGTATGGGTAATGAGTTGTTTATGGATCTAAATAAGGATTAGTATCCAAAGGGCAATTAAATCTATTATCCAAGAGCTGTCTCTCACATTCAGCAATGTAAATATTACGGTCCTGAATGACAAGAGCTCCCCTCTTATCGGCATGGCTGAAAATGATAGTGTCATCATTTGTTAACTCCTTAATGACAAAGCCCGTACATGTACGGGCTCAAAATGCATTGTTTTCAATGGGTTTAGGGACCACCCATTGTCCTTAAGGGGTTAACCAATTTAAAGCCATTCGTTCAATTTTTGTAAGATCTTGAGTTAAATATCTGTTATGAGAAGTATGATGTAATCTGTCAAGATCTCTAGACACGACAGACTCAAAAATCTGAATAGCTGGGCTAGTGGTATTGGTATTTGATTTTGAGTTGAAGTTGATCATTAGTGTTGGCAAAAAAAACCATTTCAAACGTAATAATCTACAGAATTTAAACAATTAAATTTTCATATCCCCCAAACGAGGAATAGCCACTGGCACAAAAGATAGACCCTTCTGTAATACTTTAAATTCAGCAGCATCCAAAGTCCTTTGCGACAAATTCACAACAATAGAGTCTGATATCGAGGGTACCTCAAATTGCGTCCCCACATCCTGCTTGAGTTCAATCGCCGATAATCCTGGTGTAGAGGGCTGCATGTTATGGGGAGGATTTACTCGACCCTCTCGAGCGTCACTCTCTCTTGTGTCTGGAGTTAAATGTTAGTGAAAACGGGGAGCTCGGGAAGATGTAGAACCTACGCCTCTTCAATTGATGACAGTGGCAACTGCATCACAAGTGACTCACTTCACTGGTTTAAATGTTACCAGGGAGCCACATACCTTCTGTGCCAACTCCCTACTTCCATTTTTTTCTATTTCCAGGAATATCCTGTCTTTTCTTGTTAATGCCCATACAATTTAACCAGCTGCATGGTTGCTCATGACTTTTGTCTTTCTTTCTCATTTGGTAGTTGTCTGTCATGCCACACTGTGAACCATCCATCATCCAAATAGGTGGACATTTGTGGCTTTTTGTGGAAACAGATAAACTGGTAAGGCAGTAGTCCAAAATCCTCATATCAGAGCCTATTGTACACTACCCTCCGCCATTTACATGTTGAGTGAAGACAATGGGTGTTAAAACACAGCCACAGCTAGAGAGTTACTTGTTACTTATTTTAAATCCAGTTTTAATAGCTGGCTTTGGCTAAGAAGGACACTTGTCAAGTCCTATAATTTGGAACTGATTCTTTTTTAACACTGATTCAATATGTGTTTCAAAGTGCGTAATTCTATTAAAATTTCAAGATCAATACATATGCCCAGTAATTCTCTAACCTGCTCTGAAGTGGTATGACACACTTGGAAACTAAATATTTGTGCACCCTTGGCATCATACCATATTCTGTTTGTGTTCCACCCAAAACAAAGGAGGAAAAGGACACGTTTTGATTGTTTTTCATGTGCTAATAGTAACTAATATGATCATTGGTTGCCATTGTATCCAAGTGTTAGGTTACCAATCTATTCATTATGCAGCATTACGTCTGTTGGTTATTATGTGTTTATAAACAAAGGATATTTTTATGGGAACAGAGCAGATTCATGGACCGCTCAGCACTCAGGTGTCATAGCTCACCAGAGTTTCTGGAAATCGATTTTATTGACACGAGTATGCAATGTGTCCTGATTGGAAGTTCACATTGCTGTAGCTTTCATTTAGGCCAGGTACTAAAACTAGAGCAAGGGGCACTCAGCTTAAGTGACGCAGACTTAACTGGAGGGCTACTAAACAGGTGTGGTCCTATTTTATCACCACCCTTACCCCAGGCTGGCTAGTAAATCTGTTTTAATAGACTTTATGCCACAACCACATAAATGTAAAGAATACATTGCTTTCACCCTCAGCAGGAATAAGCTGGGCAAAATTAATATAAAGCAAATTCCCTGCTTTTCTTTCCTAATTTTCTCATCCTGACACATAATATACTTTCTACTTCTCTGGAGGTTGAAGTAAGTTTATTGAAATAATGTCACTATGTTAAAACTGATGTTAACTATGCTGTGAATTAATGTAAATTTAACCTAATCTTACTGGTTTTCAGAATGACCACATCATGATTAGAACACATAAGAAATGTTTCATTTCCTTCAGTTCCCTTTTTTTTATTTAACATTTGTCCTGTAGAAGTATAACCTGATATAAATAAATTATGGTGGAAGAATCAACCAAATAATTATTTTATGCAAGCCAATCGGGTTTCTGTATCCATAAAGCTAAATTATGTATACCTTCCAATATAAAAGAAGACCCTAATCCATGGTATTTCCAAATTACATACCTCCCAACATTTTGTTTTAGTGGGTGTGGTTAGAGTTATAGACAAGGCTTTACCCAAATTGTTCATGTGGCTTTGTGACTTATTTATACTTATTTCTATAAGAAAGTTGGGCAATTAGAAGAAAACTAATGTATTTTCTTAAATAATTTAGTTTATAACCAAATTTCTTCTAGTTATATTTTTCTACATATAAATTCATGCTAACACACACTTACACATACACACTCACATACATTGTCACTCCCTCGCTTACTCTCCCACTCTCTTATATACTCCCTTACTTGTCCACTGACAAACTGTGGGATCATGTAACATCGTTTTACATGACCCTGTCGCATTCCATTTAAGAGGAAATTTGGACATATTTAATAATTTAAGTAACATTTCTATATATTATTATTTACTCAGCAATTGCAAATCTGTAGACCCTAGTTGCTTTATTCTTGAAGTGTGTGTTGGCAAAAATATTTTTCAAACTCCAATTAATAATTCAGTTTGTTGCTGAATAAATGCCACTGTAGTCACATAAACCCCTATTAGAAATTGTACTTGGCCATTAAAACATTCTCGTGCATATTAGGTTATGTACCATGTATAGAATAGATTAAATATCTTATTTACTTTAAATGGATTCATCAATTAATAATTTGCAGAAATGTTATTCAGAAAAGTTGAAAAATTCCAGGAAAACACTATACTATGTTTTGTAGAATAAACCCATCATGTACCAAAACGTAAGTAGAAAACGGAAAGTAATACTCATTGTCATGAATAGTATGTCATGCGTTACATAGTTACATAGGCTGAAAAAAGACATGCGTCCATCAAGTTCAGCATTTCCAAGGCTTGTTAAGGGAAAAAATGTAAATTGTAAACCATGTACTACAGTTCCAGTTATTCTGGTACTATAAATGTAGCATCAGAACTGATCAACAGTGGTGCACCTAGGCAGGCATATGTCCTTGAGATATAATCACCAGCTTCACAGATATCAGTTGGTTAATTAGGTCCCTTGACAAGACATTGCCCACGTGCAGACCTTTTTTTCCCCCATATGGCATGAATGTTGGTGTTAATCTTGCTATTGTTTACAATGTTTGATGTACGAGCAGGAGCTGACAGTATGCACGTAGAGCTTGATGATCAAAAACATACATGTTGCTGAACAACTGTTACGGATTCAGAAACTCCTTGGGAGGTTGAAGCAGAGCTGGCTGTCACCCATAAACAAATAGGCTGCTATCAGAAGTACAATAATTACCTCTGGCTGATGCTCCAGTAACTTTGAGAAACTGTAATACTATACTATGCTGATCTGGATGATCACTGTGTTTTGTTTTTCACCAGAATGCAGGTCTTTAGTCTTTAAGTGTAGCATCACAAAATTATTAATTGGCATCTGTGGAATTTTTTAAGATGAGGGGTAAAATGTTGTGTCCTCTAGTAATCTTTAAACATCATATACATCTTTTAATTTTGTAAACAGCTATGGCCTTAGTTGCGTCTCCACATCTTTAAGTGACACAATTTTGTTCCCTCTCTTCCCCATGCTGTGCCTTGTGCTGCCCACTGACGATTAATAGAGAGTGGAAGTCTGAGGGGGAGGACACATGGGGTATGTTTAAATTCGGCAGGGGGCACTGGTGGACTCCTTACCTCCTGCCCAGTCCCCTCTTATGTCTAAGCCACCTTGTGCTCATTGGGGGGGGGTGAACAGGAAACCCTGTATGGTCTGCCCTAACCAAACTCCCATGAACTAGCCAGCTATGAGAGCTCTACAATCCAGGAAACGCTGGTTTTATTACCAATCTTTAGGATATGGGTTTACCCAGCCACAGCTATTAAAGTCTGCATAAAGTGGTTATTGGCTCTGTGCTGCGAAAGTACAAATTTAAAAAAGTGAATAAGTGATTTGATATTGAAGGTATACTGTCTTTAATATTATTGACCATGCACACATGTTATGCTTGTATATGCTTGGTAAATGTGTTGATGTTTGTATTCTGTGCTGTGCCGCAGCATGTTTTATATATAAAATGTATGTTCTGGTTTTTTTAATAATCTTAATCAAGCCCCGTCTACACTGCCAGCTAGCCCTGCCCAATAGTTTTTTAATTGTTAATTAAGTGAATTTTAATACAAAATGTTGTTATGGGTATACAATACAAGTTGAAAACTTACACGCGGCTTTTAAATAAAGTGTTGCCATTTTGAAGGAGATTCCACTGTATTTGAGTGTTTCATAAACTGAACGTATCAAAAATTGCTTCCAAGTGACTTTGTACAATTATGAGAATTACCAGGTTTTTCCTTGACTTTCATTTTTTTGTAATGGAATATAGTTATGTATAGGAATGTAATTACAAGGAGAAAAGAAAACCGACAAATTTAGAAGAATACATTCTTCTTGCTTATAAACATATAAAACAATTGTGTTTGTTAATGCATGAGAATTTCAAGTGGAACAATATTTGCAGAAAAATATTTTTTATACGGTTTGATACCATATATTTGTTAAACCATGTATCCACACAAATTATACATATTTTGCTCAGGACAAATAAGGCTTTTTTTTATTTTTTATTTCTTTTTGCACTTTTTCCAGGGATAGAGATCCCTTTTTCATTTTTTGGAAGTGGGATAAGCCGTGGTCAGCAAGCAGGGGGAGCAATCAGAGATTCCAGCAGGGTCTCAGCCTACCAAAAGGGAATGCATGATTCCGCAATCCGGCATTCGTATTATAGCAGAGTGCCAGGGCTCATGGCAAGGGCTATAACACCTAATCTGTTGGCAGGAAGCTGGCAATGCTGGCTTCTGATGAGAGGGGAATTCCAAGCTGTCTTTAGAGAGCCTCATCTCCAGTGCAGTGGCAGGTATGTCCAAAGGGGCATCTAAATGGTGTTTATGTCTACTCACTAAACAGTGAATGCATACAAGCCTGTTGAAATTTTAGGTTTGTAGCAGAAAACTCGCAAGATCTGGATTAATGTTCAGTTTATAAATTAACTTTTAATTTGCATTGTATAACTCAACTTGTACACTTTCAGCTGCAAAAAAGTCAAATTGATGTTGAATGAGTTGAAAATGCAAGAAACTCATGGTTAACTCATTAGCTTGGCTTGTTAAGCTCATGTGAGTCGAGAACTTTTGCCCTCCAGCAATAAAATATATATATATATTAAAAAAAAATAAAAAAATAACAAAAACAATTCCACCAGACCCATTTTAAAACCTGGGAGAGGGGCTGTGATCACATGCACCCACAAACAACTTGTATATTAGTAAATATACAAGTTGTTGTACAAGTGTTATTATGGAGGACACACTACCACGGCCAAGTCTGGTCACAGTCTAGCTTGCTAAAGATCCAAAAATCTCACTTAGGTGCCACTTTACAGAATTTACCCTAGAAATACCATCATAATGGCTTCTGGCACATGGAATGCTTAAAGCACAATGACTGAAAGGAAAGTGTTTAGGCTTTCTAAGCTCTGGTGAAATATCATTGGTTATGCTAAAAACCCACCTCTTACTGATGGTTATTGCAATACAGAACAGAACACAACACAATGTTTAATTTAAAATGCTTCATTTAACATCATGATTGATCTGTATCACTTTTACACAAGGGACCATATATTTATATGGACCTGCCTGAAAACATTGTATTATTTAAAAAGTAGAACTTTAAAAAAAAAAAATAGTTCTCCTTATAGCCCATTTAAGGTATAATTAGGTGTTTGTATCTATTTGTTGCTTACAGTTAACTATATGGACAAAAGCATTGGGACACCTGACCCTTACAGCAACAGGGACTTTTATCACATCCCATTCTGATTACATAAAGATAGGCTATGTCCCCTTCAGCATACCAAGACATTCTGGACAATGCTATGCTTCCAACTTCGTGGGAACACTTTGCAAAGACCATTTCTATTCTGGCATGACTGTGTCCCAGTGCACAAAGCAAGGTCCATAAAGATGGTGTGGAAGAACTTGACTGGCCCGCACAGAACCCCATCTAACACCTTTGGGATGAACTGGAACAGAGATTGCGAGCCAGGCCTCCTCATCCAACATCAGTGCCAGACTTAACAAATGCTCTACTGGAGAAATGGTCAAAAATCCCCACACAAACACTCCAAAATCTTGTGGAAAGCCTTCCCAGAAGAGTGGAAGCTGTTATAGCTGCAAAGGGGGGAACCAACTACATATTAATGTCTATGTATATGCCATGTCATAAAAGTCACTGTTGGTGTAATGGTCAGGTGTCCCAATACTTTTGTCAATCATAGTGTGTTTATGAGTAAGTATAACAAACGCTACATTATGAAATAAGTGAGGATTTTATAAAGACACAGTACCTGAAACACAGAAAAGTATGCAAACCAACACTAAAACTGATTTATATAAATAATCTGTAATAATCTAGTAAAATTCCCCTTATCCTAAACCAGAGGCACAAATGTACTTTTTCCACCTGTTCCCAGCCCTTCTTGTTACTCTGAACGCATGTAATTTATCTGCCAGATCTCAGTGTGTTTAAATCTGGCCTGGCCTTGGCTTTTCATATATTTTCATTTGGTCTGCAATTCAGGAGACCAGACATCTCCTAGTGTAATTTGAAACAATCTTTCCTGGAACATGCATGTTGAAAAACTTGCTTACTAATATTGCCGAAAGCTTCGTGGAAAAGTTCTCTCCCTGTCTGTCTCCTTCATATTCTGGGATGTTTGAGCAACAACCCAAACCTATGAAGTCTCAATAGTCTGGAGCTAAATTCTTTGATTTTTGGCATTACAAATCTCATACATTCCAATGGATCTCCCACTCACAACATTAAATATTTTAATGAAAATGTTGCTCCCCTGATCAAAACCTCTAAATATTTTAGTTCTGGACTTTGACAGATTAGCCGTCATTGGTATTTTTTTTTTCTTTTATTAACTTTTTACTGGGGAACCACCCATTAAATATGTTAGTTCTGCAGAGGCCAATACAAGTTAGACACTGGAGCAATCTTTCCTAATCTTTTCCAATTATATTTGCATTAAAGACACATCCAATCTGTAATACAGAATGTGTTGCTGCATTCAGGAATGGTGTATGCTTTGCCAGTGCCCCGTGCAGAAAGTAAAATTGGCGCATAGCCCCCGCCAGATACACACCCTTTTGTAAGCATGCCGTTCATATTCCCAGCCAGCAAGTTCTAAGATGCTCCAAATGTAAACAGCCCTGATCAAAAGCTTTGTATGATACCTCTGTTTCTGCCGAGGCTAGCCGCAGACGGCTGAAATATGATCCGTGTTGGTTGAATCTGCTACCACACAGGTAACTTATTCCTAAAGCAGGCTGCATCACGTGAGGTTGACCAAAGTATGCTGTAGACCAAAGGTAACCAACGGGTAGTTATGCAGGTGTTGCAGAACTACAGCTCCCATGACTCTCATCCATCCTTTGGATGGGAGAAAGGTTGGCTAAAGATCATACAGATATTCTTTTCATCGCAGTGATTCCTATTAGAAAAAAAGCTACAACGGAATGCAGGTAGGACCGTAGTTGCTGTCCCTGAAATCCTCAGATACATTGGTTTAACGTAAGCCCCTAAAAAGGACGTGACCTCAAGACACCCGAGGCTTCTTGGTCCTCAAGTGGGCCGTTTCAAGCTGGCACTAATGCTAATTAACTAATTAAATATCACTGACTTGTTTTGGAACAAGCATACTTACCTGTAGAGGGGCACTAAACATAACTTGTAGAGGGGTCCTTAGTAGACTTGGGCACCAGGGGGCTCTTCGTGTTCGTCTTCGTGCTCGTCTTCGGGGGAAAAAAATCTTCGTATTCCGCGAATATTCGCCTGTTCCTGTCTTCTCTTCCTGGACCTTCTTCGTGTTCGGTTTTTCTTCGTTTTTTCCGGTTAAGGGGTTAATACGGGGTTAACGCAGCTCTGGCGCCAGGAGTTTAAATGTCCGTATGAGCAACTCTATTGGTAGTCAGCAGGGGGCTGCTGGCGACCAATAGGGTCGCTCGTAAAGACATTTAACTGATAGAACAGGGAGACCAGTGGGATCTGCAGGGTAAGTTGCAGCATTGGGGTTTTAAAAGTCTGTACGAGCGACTCTGTTGGTCGCTCGTACAGACTTTTAGGCTCCTGGTGCACTTGTTGCACCTTAAGGGGTTAAGAGACCGTGCAAGTGAGCCTATTGGTCGCTTGCACGGCCCTTTAACCTACGGAAATCCATAGGTTCGCTGTCAGGGGTTACAAAGGCCGTGCGAGTGAGCCTATTAGCCACCAATTGGTTGATGCCAGAGGAGGTCCCTGTAGGCGACCAATAGGCTCATTCGCACTGCCCTGTAACCCGTGACGGCGAACCTGCGGATTTCCACTTCCGTGAACTGCCGTGATGCCAAGGTAAGTTAGAAGGGGGGGAGAGTGGTAGACGAAGACGATCACGAAGATCTTCGTGGTGTGTGTCTTCGTCTTCGCCTACGTTTTACCGCCGCTGTCTTCTCTTCGGCGTGTCTTCGGAACGAACACGAAAACGCACTCTTCGTGTTCGTTTTCATGTTCGCCCAAAGACGAATGCACAAGTCTAGTCCTTAGCATTCCATTTAACATTTCTGGCTATAGTATCATAGTGGCTTATAAGGATCACAAGACACAAGACATCACCTGTAGGTAGGTCGTAGGGGAGTAGAAGTGTGCCCAATACCTAAAATGAAGCAAGTGTACCTTTTGTTTATAGACATGGGATTTGCTAGCCCTGGTTTCGGTGCAGGGTTGTCCCTAGTGTTTCTAGTACCCTAGGCAATCTATCTTTTAAGCTCCCCTTCTGACTCCTGCAGGCACATTGCTCTTCGTGCTAGTAGAAGGCTTGGTTACCTATATGGGACGGTGCTCCAGTGTGGGCATTTGTTTGTGTAGCAATAAGCAAAAATCATCAGGTGGTATTGCTTTGGGATCAAGATTTGTGTCTAAATGATTCAATTTTATACATACTGTGATTCATGAAAAGACATGTCCACAGTTTTGCTTTAAAAATATGTTATCGGCACAAACTAAAACATTTAGCATATTAAGCCCACAAACAAAAAATCAGACAGACTTAATTAGTATAATTGTTATGGTTATGGAATTTCTCTTACTGACAAATAGAAAATATTAACTACTTCAAGGTCAGAGATCGTCCATATTTCATTGGTCACAGCACCTAATCGCAGTAGCTGTGAATATAGATTGACTCCAAAATCAGTAGTAATTGTAGAAAAATATTACATAAACAAAAAGAAAAAAATCATTGTAAGACACCCAATACTGTGATTCCTAGATTGTTTTGACGTGTTTTCGCTAATAGCATGGCTTCTTTGGTCTGCAATGAAAAGCTATCAGGTGTTTAGTGTCACATTATACTTATTACTGCTTTGTACTCCAGTATCATTATGTGTAGAGTCACCATTAATCACCTGTTAAGGGTATCTGAGGATCAAAGCTTACGTTAACCCCAAGAGGCCTCCTAAAATCTGTCCTGGCTCTGACACTCTGGCCTGGAATGATTTTGTTCCAGCAGCTATGCATCCGCGGCTGGCTCTTGTCTGGCCTCTTTTGTATAGGCGTCTTGTCTGGCCCCTTGGCTGCCTTTACTGGCTGCTACAGCACCTTCCTGTGGGTTTAGGGAGCGGGTCGGTCGACTGCAGGCTGAAAATGCTCCGGCTGAACTTGGCCCAGGGAGCAGTCGGTTTTCTTTCATGTTTCTCTGGGAATTCAGCCCTGCACTAGCGCCATGCGACAGGACACATGCCACTCTGGCTGGCTCCCCTAGAGTCTGCGAGTTTGGGAGAAGGTCAGCACTGTAATAGGGAGTTGCCCCATTGTTAACCCTGAGAGGAAAACTCATATTTGGTAAATTCCCATTACTGCGAGAACAAATGTATATTTAGCATTTGCCTTGTCCAAGTCTCTGAGGTCTAGCAAAATGTTCAGACATCAGCGTGAATTAGTGTTTATACTTTAACACTTCAGATTCCTAAATTAACACTTTAATCCCCCCTTCTCTCTATGTATATACATAACCATTTATATAATGTATGTATATAAAACCACTGTTTTTATAAAAATGAATCATATTTGAATCATTTTAAGAGAAGGTTTTGTTTTTATTGTATTTTTTAAAATACATTAACCCATTCAGTACATAATATAAGGTTATTTAAAAAGTGTCCCTAGATGTTAAGCCTCTTGCATACCAAGCATAATCCATACCTTATCTTTAGACGTGACATCACAAGAGCCCGTACACACACCTTCTGATTGTAGTAAAGGAACCCTTTAACATATCTCCCTAACTACAGCTTTTAAAAAAATTTAATCTAGGTGTTTAGTCTGCCTTATGTATACCAACACTTGTGCAATATAATGTGATACTCACCCATGGGTCTCTGCCCATAGCAGGTTTACTTTCACATGTACCAGATGAAGCGATAAGCGAAACGCGTAGTGCGTGTTGACGACATTGGGAAGAGGAGTTAGAATTACGGAAGTGGATCAGAGGACTAAGACGGCGTCTCTTTGTGGTAGCGCTGCTAGGAAGTTTGAATCCGGGACTCTGTAACATCCAAAACGGAGGACAACAAGTTTGCCTTTCTTTTATACATTAAAATTATCGTTTTTATCTACTCCCCTGCGCTGCCTCTCTTCTTTATCTACAAGTACCGGTGTGGGATAAAGAAACTCCTAAGGAGATCATCATACTCTATGTATGGATATGCCCTTTAAATTGCTTAATAGCGTTTTTTGAGACCTACTTTTATATACTACACCATATTTTTTTTATTTTTTTCTCTTCCCTTTATATATGAGCCTTTTGGATACTGTGTGTGGGAACTCTCGCTGGAAGGGTATCTTTGTACATATTATTTTTGTGTTGCACATATAATTTACTCACTTATTTTTTGGGTGCGCAGACACTTGTGTGGTTTTGTTACTGTGTCTTTGCGGTACCACCTCACCAGAAGCTGTGATACTTATGTTTAATTAGAATATTACGCTTCACTTTTTGTATTTTGAGTATTACTTTCACATGTGCCCAAGGCCGGATCTGGGAAAACTAGTCATCAAGTAATAGCGTGCATTATAATCTCATTGATACGCTCCTCCTTAGTATCCGCTTTCATTTACGACTAACTTAAACTTGTGTGGGGCATTCAATATATCTGCTTGAATGAGGGGTTTATGTACTGAACATGTACTTTAATGAAAGTATTAAAAAGTAAAAAGAAAACAATCAAGGTTTTAAGTATTACCGTATTTGCTCGATTATAAGATGACCCTGATTATAAGACGACCCCCCAAAATCTGAATATTAATTTAGGAAAAAAGAAAAAGCCTGAATATAAGACGACCCTATAGGAAAAAAAGTTTTACCAGTAAATGTTTATTCATGTAAACTATGTGAACATTTTTTAAATCAAAGCTATGATTGAGAAAAATAATTTGTTTTTATTTCCTTTTTTTTCTACCTGTCCCTCCAGTTATGCACATCTGTGCCCCATGATATGCCTTTTAACCCTCTAAATGCCACTGTGCCCCATCATATGCCTTTTGACCCCCTATGTGCCACTCTGCCTCCAGAATTGCCTTATACCCCTATATGCCACTCTGGCATTTAGGGGGTTAAAAGGCATATTATGGGGCACAGTGGCATATAGGGAGGTATAAGGCATTTCAGGAGGCAGAGTGGCGTATAGAGGGTTAAAAGGCATTTCTGGAGGCAGAGTGGCATTAAGGGGGTTAAAAGGCATTTCACAGAGCACTCTGCCTCCAGAAATGCCTTATGCCCCCGTTAAACACTCCCTCCCCCTCCCTCCTCCAAACATACCGGAGCTTCTGAGTCCCCGGTGCGTAGTCCGGGCAGCATGTAGAGCTCTACGCGATTTGCGTACACAACTTCCACTGCAGCCGGGAGGAGGTGCCGCTCAGACCTTCCCCGGCTGTCAGAGATCACGGGGCTCTGACAGCCGAGGTCTGCGCGATGGACGCAGACAACCCCCGCTGCTAAACGCACCTCTTCCCGGCTGCAGCGAAAGTTGTGTACGCGAATCGCGTAGAGCTCTACATGCTGCCCGGACTAAGCACAGGGGACTCAGAAGTAACGTTAAGGGGGGCAGGAGGATCCAGGTCCCCTGCACCGCTGTGGGGATCTGGATCTTAGTCTCATAGTCAGACCTAGTTGAGGTCTGATTATAAGACGACCCCGATTATAATTTGCTCTGGAAAAAACCTCGTCTTATAATCGAGCAAATACGGTACTATTAAAATGTGTATGTAGTGGAGGGCTATATAGTGTTTGTGTGGTGGACCTACAGTGTGCATTTGTGGTATGATTTAAAGAGTTATTGGAACAGACACAACCAATATTGTAACTATTCACCTTAATACAAACTTGAAACCTTTCCTATTTTTCAATGTGGTGCATGGGAAACAGTGTGCAGAGCTACTATCTCGAGTATGCTTATGTTGGCACCCTATTCCATTTCTCAAGTCTCCATACCAACGTCACAGAAAAGTTGCAGCTAGTTCACATAATAAAATGATCATGATCATACCAGTGTCTGGGGGAAACATTGCTTCCTCAGGTCTCCGGGTCAGTTTCTTTCGCCAGGCAGGGAATTGATTACGACGACTCCCTACTCACTTTCAGCTTACTCTTCACCTACATCCCTCCCATTCTCTATCCACCAAAAGCTGCTTGGGGGTAGCTGTGCCCCTTCACAATGGACAGCTCTGGTTAGACTACCCTGGAAGGTTCCTAGGGTTGATCATGATCACTGCTTTAAAGTGCTACCTATCTGCATGCGTGAAGAAGTATATATATATATATATATCTTTAAGAAGTATAGCATGGTAATCACCATTTCATTTGCTAGCTGTGATGGACTTGCCTTCGTATATTGACACCATATATACATATTGATTTTTAATTAATTATTTGTTTTTAATTCTGCATAAACTAGAGAAAGCATCAACAAGGAACCATACATTAAACCCAAATCCATTAAACATTAACAACTCAAGTCGAGATAGCGAAAGAGACAGGAAAACAAAATACTAAGTATAGCTATTCGTAATTTCAACAACTATTAAATGTAAACACCTCTCACTACCTTAGGGAAAACGCGACTACATATTCTCGAAGATAAAGGAAAAAAAATACTATTTACTAAAATCCAATACTACCTAAAATAATGGACCAGAGGAAGCAGATATACCATATGTAGATGTCATAGAAGACTAAACAAATTGTATTGGGTTTGGATATTAAAATAGCTTAATGGATAATGCAATGGCTGGGTTTCAAGTGGTGGTAGGCTGCATTTAATGGTAAATATTTAGAGGAGGGTCTTATTATTAGGTACTTCAGTGATCTGTATCAGGATGCATTTTTTTAACTATCTAGTGAGATTATAAAAATGTCTTCATGCTTGTCAATGATACAAAGTTTTCCAACAGGGTAGACATTCCCAGTTGAATAACCCAAATGAGTAATGAGTTAGGCAAATTAGAAGAATGACTAAAAGTGTGACAGCTGCAGTTTGATGTTGATAAATGTAACAAAATGCATCTGGAATCTAAAATACATTTAGATATTCAGAGAACGGTTACCAAAGTTATAAAGGGTTTGCATGATAACAATTCCTTGTTAGACTAAAGGTTCTCAACCTGGATACATTAGAGGGGTCAAGAGAGATGGGATGTCAAAGGAAAATTTAAATACTTAAAGGCATTTAAAAAAGTACATAGGACTGATATGAGTATATTTCGAAGAATGGGAAATGTTAAGACCGATATTAAGTGCTCATATTCTAAAACTATAGGGTGATAGGCTGAGATGTAATGTTTTGACATGCTTATCCTGAACACAAGGCAACACCAAAGACCAATTAAGGTGTAAGATTTTCAGAGTAGGTAAAAATAAGCAGGCTAGAAAGACTAAATGGTTCTTATATGCCTTCAAATTCTATGTTATTATGTAAAGCATCATATGTACTTAGTCAAGCAGTTTGTAAGTTTCATAATTTTCTTCTTAGCTTGTAAAATATAGCTAAATGTATGTCCTCATTGTGGCCCGTTAGCATTGACATGTGTTTGCATAATCTCAGCCTCTTTCAGTTCCATATTATACAGCTCAGTCAATGGTAGAGATTTGTGGACCCAAATATGACCCACAGAGACTAACTACTTATAAAACATTGTGACAAGTTGCTCTTATGGTGACATCTAATGGTCTGACAAGGACTTGTAAAGCTGTAATGTAGCCAAACTATGTCTGAGTCACAGATGATCCTGAAGCAGGACATATAATACAATAAAACCTTTTTTTTTTCCTTTGGGCGGTTCAAACAACATTTTAACATTTGGGTTAAGACAGGATTTGGAAAAAATCATTAAAGTATCTGAAAAATCTGCTTTTGTTCCATGCTGATCCCTGTACAGGCTCACAGAACAAGTGGGGATGCCCAGAACTCTTGCAATTTACTTCTCAAAACATTTCACAATTTCCTTTACAGTATTTCTGTGACTGTTTATCATTTGGTTTCTTAGCTTTCCTTTAGTATTGTTAAGTTTAGCCATTTTTAGAGGGTTGAGTAGAAGGTTTTGTGTTGAATTCTTCAGTTTTAATGGTATATGAATAACATATTTCTTAAGCAAATATCGTGACTTGATCGTGCATATATAAGGAATGAGCGTAACCAGTCTAACCTGTGGAAAACAGATTTAAAAGCCCGGGGGTGCTAATGTGTGATATGAGACATTAAGCAATGCCTGCAAACCTATGCTTTGAAAGCATTAGTGACCCTTTACATTGATTTAAATAAAGAGCACCCAACCAGATATCAATATGTGAGGCAAGTAGTTTCTGTTGCTCTGTCTAGCTGGTTTACTGGACTGGATTTACATTAGACTAAGCCATTCAATAAAGGCTTACTAGACAGGGCAAATGGATAGGACATGCAGAAAGATCTGTGTAAAATTGGGTAGACACCTAGTCTAGTCACCTATGGAAAATCCAGCCCTGTGTTTTTTCAGGTTTGTTCTATTTGAGTCTAACTCTAGGAAGACTTTCCAATCGAGATACTAGGAATATAGGAACTGAATATCAGAATAAGTGGAAGATATGGTTACTGGCTTAATCTAGCCTATAAAAACATTTTTTTCTGTACCTTAGCAATAGATGGACAAATACTTAATCCATCAAAGATAATATTAAAGGACCCAATGCACATTCCACTGATATGAACTACAGCTTCACTACAGGAACTCTAGGAGGACCCCTGGCAAAGCGGCCCTTTTAAATCACTTATGACAGTAAGTAAAAATATTGTTGATAATTTCTTGCAAACTTTATTTGGTTCATGACACTTTGCAAGTGCCAGTGTCAAATTTTGACATATTTTGGACTTAATCAGATTTCAGTCATGTGGTCATTCTGTGCTAGATTTTCCAGAGTTGGCAAAGGAAAGCCTAGTAAAATTGTCCTATGAAAAAAACTCTTCCAGTTGATAAACATTTTAACACTTGATAAATACATGATAATAATGTCCAAGTCTGATCTGTTGGTTATTCAAATGGTATTCCATCCAGTAATGTAACTGGAAGGAATTGAATCAAATATGTTTGGAGAAACCTTGTGCATTAGTCAGTAGGTCGAAAATGAAAATGATAAACAACAGGTACTGAACAAGAAATATAAAATACATAGAAATGCTGGTAATAGTTTCTTTAAAGGTTGGATTACAAAAATAGCCAGCATCCATTATATATATATGTGCTTAGCGATGAGTGAGTCACAGCGCATGTAACCTTGTGTGCACTGGCGCATTTAAGATATAAAATTCCAAATAAATTACTATGAGAAGTTTTGTACTCCTTTGGGAATTTACAGCTGTTTTATCGTACTTTGGTAAGAGTATGTCATTCCTGCAGGGACCCTAACAATACTCTGCATGCAGCTATCCATAATTATGAGTACCGCTGAGAGCAATGGAGATACAAATCACTTCTCTTCCATTAATTATAGACCCAACTTGAACCGTGTTGGGGAAAAAAAAACAATAAGTCTTTCCTATTTTTTATAGTATTGTCCGAGGTTTCTGCTTTAATTTGATTTGTTAGATCTTGGCCTGTTACAACAATCCACCTAATGTTTCCCCAAGTTTCTAAATTAACGGAATTCTTATTGTACAGAAGCAGGAACATTCTTATTGACCAGTCTAAGATGACTTCATTGACTATGACCAGATTTTTCAAGAGCCTCACAGGTGTCCCACTCCCTCCCCGCCGTGTATTATGACAATGTAATGATTTATTCTATGCATGCCACTCATATTAGTCATTAACATTTAACCACTAATACACACCCCAGGACCAACAGGGCCTCTTGACATATCAACTGATATTTATTAGTGAGTCAGTGTGGAGTCATGTAGCTCAGCGTCCTAATTTTTGGTCACAGATGAAACTAAGGAGCATAAAAGTACCGTTATCTGCTTTCCAATTGCAGTCCTTAATGGAATGTCCTCATGCAGCTAAGCACATAGGTTCTATATTGTGATATCATTATTTTTACAGCATCTGGTACCCAAACGTAAACTTAAAAATTCCCATCGGTTACAAAATTGAACTATGCTAGCTTTTGGAGTCTTCTTTGAGACCATGACCAACCCTTATCCTGTCTCTCTCTTCTACTTAATTATGGATGCAGTCAGCGGCAACGCAAGCTAGAAGGTGAGGGAAGATATTGTATAGCTGTGATAGTGACTAAAACACCCAAACTATCTCACGATTGTCCACATTTATTGTGTCTCATAATATGACTGATTTGCAGACCACTCATAAACAGTGGTAATCACATTCTTGTAGTGTAATGCATTATACAATAATGGATTAATGATGAAGAGTTGTCATTCTAACCAGTAAACTATCCTGAAAACACGTTATAAAAATATAACTTCTAAAAGAAAGTTAATAAAGTTTATATGTTAGGAAGCAAATATGCCCTTATGAAGGATTCAATTAATGTTTGAATTTCAGCAACTTTGAAAGTTAACTGCTCATTAGATAGGCATCAATGAGCCTCGTCTTGGCAACATGCCTGCTTTTCACATAGTCTATCGGGGCTGTAATAACCAAGGGACAACTGAGGCAGTTGTTCCAGGCCCACAGAATGTTAGCGTCCCTTAGCCCCCCGTTCTGTAGTAGAATTACTTGTTTTATAGTAGCCTAAGCTGCTCCACTGCGGCCCTAACGCTGCGCTGCCTGTAAACTTTGGATTGGTATGAGGAAATATCAGATGCTATTAGAGAGGGTATGTATTTTTCTTAATTAATCCAGTCTTAATCCAGCATAAAGCCAGCTCCTCAATCCCAGTGTGCATCTGAACCCAAGCAGGAAGAGTAGGAGGCCTTTTGGTCACCTTTGGGTCTTCTTCATCCTTTGCTTCACTGCCCTCACTTCCTTATCTCTCTGTATTAGTTGGGTTTGTGTTCTCTGTCACAGGTTGCAGTATGATATGGAGACCCAGACAACAAGGAAGTGTCTTGAAGGGCAATGGCTGCAACTCTACACCTGCTTAGGGGTTCTTAAGTGTCTGTTGTTTTCCACCTGTGTGTTATGTGATATATGTAATAATGCACTCTATTTTTTGCCAATTGTCCTGAAATGAATGGGACAATCTTGAGCAGGAGTTATGTGCGAGTTGCTAAGAGCGAGTTGCTAAGTGGCTCTTCATTGGCTCCACATCCATCTATTTTACAGTGAAAAATAGTTTTCACATGTGAAGTGCCCAGGCCTTAGGCGAGATTAGGTGGGACATAATGTGACCACTATCAGATCAGACCACTGATATTGATCATTGAATCTGATCAATACCTAAAATGTCACTACTCAGTGAACAGATAGTGATAAGATAAACATTTAAAATTAATAATAAAATAATAATAATGATATTTATTTTTATAAATGTGTGTGCATGGTTATGTTTTATCTTACCACCTGGTTGACCACCCTTTCTATCACTGGCAAGGGTAGTCTAGTGAGCGATCTGATCGTCAGCAGTTTCACCTGCTGCAGATAGTAACTGACATCATTAGACCTGAATGCACCTTTGTCTTCAAGGTCAGAGCTGTTGAAGATTTTTTATTATTATTTATATATTTTTTAAAAACCTCTTTCAATGCTGGTGCTCAAAGCTGATCGTGGAGATAACGCTGCACAATGCACCAACGTTACAAATCTTACAATAAAATTGTACTTTTATGTTTTATTTGTTTTGATGTTGAAAAAAATGGGTGCAAGAAAAGAGAGAGCCTTTTTGTATAAGCCCCAAACTCTTTAATAAACCCCAAACTCCTTAATCTCCCTTGTCTCCAATATTATCTAAAGCCTCCATGCTTATTCTAATGCCTCTCTGAGAATCCTATTACTCTTTACCACACAAATATTTCCTGTTCTATACTCCACTCTCTTACCCAAATAACCGCTTTAACAATATACACTCTATGTCTCAGTTCTACCATTTACTCTGTTCTTCAAGATTTTACCCATACAGCTCTGGTATGTATTCTATCCTTCCATCAAACAATCACCTGTTCTCCAAATCATTTACATTGCCCCTATTATCTAATGTAGGTAGCATTGGCCTGTGGGCCTAGTGTCCCTTGCTGCAGCTCTTAAACTATTTTTAACCTTACATCTCTCTAGTTTTTAAATTATCCCACCAGTCAATTTTCTCTTGCCCTGGGCAAATAATTATACCTTAATGTGCTTACCTTTCCACAAGAACACAGGCTTTCCTGGTGTGGTCTAGTTGAGATCTGTGCCCAATGGTGTATTTATCTTAGTGGAGATCTGTGCCCAGTGGACCCAGCCACCTTCTTGGCAGCCACCATCTTTGCTACAGGGCATCTGTATATTATTTCATGTGATTTTTATAGTATGGATTTTTATTATTTTTTTCCAAAATAAAAAGTAGGGGTACAGAAAAAAGAGAGGGATGGGGTATATGCATACATAATACATATTTATAAAATGTACTTATTGTATAATTATATTAATTCAACAAAATATAGGTACATTACAGTGAAGCTGGGTTTCCCTGCTGAAGCTGTACCACAGCCTCCATAGTATAAGTGGGCCAGTTGGGGAGATTAGAAATCACCCTACCCCATCTTTGCAACAGGGGTACTGCTGCCCCTCTGGACCTGCCACCCTAGGCATAGTCAGTCTAGGCCAGGATGCATCACTGTTTGTGTCTCTGTTGGCACAGGACAGCACTTTCCATGTCCAATTTTCCCTGCTTGAGCTAAGAGCACAGAGAATACCATAGACCCTTCTAATGCTTACTTTTCTTTCTTTCCTTTGGGCTCCCAGGGGGATGATTATTGTACCTTAAAATAATGTTATAAACTACAAGAAAGAAACTTTCTAAAGGTGAGATGGTTAATTTCATATATATGCCACAAAAATATTGTATTCCATGACTGGCAGACTCATTATATTGTAACAATTATCTTGCCAAACAGTTTTTATAAGCCCGAACCTACATAACAACAAGTTTACTGCAGTGTTGATTATTGTCAAGGTGCGGAAAGGGTAAATGGATACACAGTTTGTTTCATCAAAAATTGAGGTAGGCTGTGCCCAATGCTTCTATAGCGTGCTTGGTTTGGACATGGTTTATGAACACCAGTGGCCCCCACAGCTTTGCATGCTGACTGACAATCTCCTAATGTATTTTAATGGTTCATTTTCCTTTTCTTCTCTAACACAATGTAACACTTGGAAATAACTAGTCACACGTTGGACCAAACTCCAAATGATTATTCTTAAGTACCCTGACCTTTGTTCTCAACATTTTGAAAGCCGTGCTGGATCCATTTCCACATTATGTAAAATCAAAACTCGTTAACATTAAGAAAGAACAGGCTACAAGAGCATTCTGATTAATCTGTACTAAAAATAAAAACATAGCAAAATAAAAATCATGGCTAGGGATAAGAGCGTTGAATTACCGTCTTGGATGGATATTAGATTTTCAGGGTGCGCTTTAGTGTTCCCTGGAAAAAGGTTGGTAAACGAAGGATGGTATTTTCAGATGTCTGATTTTCCATATTCTGTTTAGTTAGCTATTATGTGGATTTAGTTCTTTTTTTCTCTAAAGGGTCTAACACATTACTGAAAATGGCTCCCTTGTGATATTAATACAGAAAATTGACAAATATTTCCTCTCAGTTGCAAATGCAGATTAAACCCCTTTCCAAAGCCACTAGTTTCTGAAATCTTCTTTTGGATGAAGTCTAACCCTAGTTAGAACAGTGCTAGTCAACAAAATGATTGATACTATGTCTATAACTCAGTTGTAATACTAAACAACAATAATTATGAATTAGACACTTACTTACTTAGAGAAGGCAACTAGAAGAAGAAAAATATTAAGTATAAAGGCATATAAGCATCTTGTAGGCTTTAGGATTCACATTTAGAATTAAGTTAATTAGTTCTAGACACACTAGTGTCTGTAATGTGAGAGAAATACTCATGATAAAAAATATAAAACAATGAAAATACATTTTAAAAAATACATTTAATGAGAACCATACTAGCTCAACTTAAAGAATCTGGGATATAACATCCTGCTCCATTATACAATAGATTGATAGATGTCATGCAAAGTCATCCGTGTATAGTCTAATGGAAATTAGAGTGTTTCTTCAAAGGCATATCAGTAAAAGAAAACTTAAACATGAAATAATAACTGTATCATCACATAGCCATTCAACTTCAAGTCTTTTGGTGGAGCAAATCCTCCAGAGGATGCTAACGAGACCCCCGTGCATGCATGGAAAGAGCTCTTGTTGATCTCAATATCTCGCATAGGTACCCTAATCGGCCTATGACGAAGGTCAGTACCTCCTGAAATAACATTACGTGAATGTAGGAGCTCCTCCCACTATAAACCCCCAAAACCTGCATCTAACCTGCACTGGTTGATGCTCAAAATCAAACTGCTTTCCTTTACCGTGGACCTGCGACCACATGACCAGATATTGGGGACGGGGAATTCAGTCATATTCCTCACCTAGCCCTCCAACTGTGATTCAGAGCATCACCAGGCTGTTGCCTGACTCCTACTTGATCCAGAAGTCCCGAAAAGAGATCCTCCTGTTGCATGCCTCTTCTGCTGCCCTCTGAAAAGAAGCCCAGATCTTAGCCAACAGGCCCTGGCCCACCAATCATCTTTATGAAGTAGTCTTTACACAAATATCTTCACTTTAATTTTCAGACCGAAAAGAGGCCCAGCATAAACCAGAAATCCCTGTTTATAATGTAACCCAAGCCCACCGCTTATTTCAGGGCCACCTAAAGGCAAGCCACAGTGAGTGGAAACATCTCATGTTACAATGTCCAAAACCTGAATGTATGCTTGGATTAGGTAATTTGTCACTTTTATTTATTTTTTTGGAACAATGGAAATCAACAGCTACATTAAGCTGCCAGAGCCATATACTGATACCAGCCCATAAGGATAATTTTTTTAATGAAAAGTTGCTTATGGCCTACTGATCAGCAACATTTCGCTTTATATGATGGCTCACAGCATTTAGTCTCTATACTGCTTGACCTTTGTCTAAGCAAATGACCCATCACTCCCTAGTATTCATGGGATAGTCCTGATTTTTGGGCACTGCCCTGCTGTTCCAGGTAACTGTACCACTGTACCGCCTTTGTGGGCAGTGGAAGGAGCACATAATTCTATTGTAGCTTGCACAAAACAGTTGTTATTTGTGAAAGGTGCGTGGGGATGCCTTCCACCCCACCCATTTCCAGGATCAGTCCCCATCATACCTGGGAACTCTCCGGGGTTTGACCCATAGTGAAGCACCGGTTCTCCAAATCAACACAAGCATCTCTTGTCATTGCTGACATTACTCTAGTTACTGAGAGAGAGAGGTTGAATGGGTAGAGAAGCGGCTGATGGGACTTTGGGGGTTTATGGGTGGCTAGAAGGCAGTATGTAAAAAAGGTAAATTTGGGTTGAGGAAGGTTATACTCAAACTAACACTCACTCCAATAGCATACACATACACGCACTCTAACATCATGCACATACATACACACATTCATTCTCTCACCCTTTCCTACTTTTTATCTCCCCTCTCCCCTGCTATCACCTCTTCTCTCCCTCTTTCTCTTCCTTTTCCAATCTAGAGCTCTCTGTCCCTGTTCCTTCCTACCCCTCTCCCTTTTACCCCAGACACGAAGTCTTATTCTTTAGTGCAGCTCACACTCTCCATGGGGTCATGTAAAACATGTTCCTTGACCTCGCTGGGTGCCTCTGTTTTGGGATGCTCCTAAAATGACCAATATGTACAAGTACAAATAATACAAAACGCACACCCAACAAATAATATGTAAAAGCACAAATACTGGAAATTCTGTCACACTATATGGCCATATATTGCTAAGCCTCAGTTTTGAATCCTAGCACAGTTATATTGCTTACTGCATATTGTCTAAAAGGTAATATTTAATAATACCATTTCATAGAGATTTATATATGGACACTGGCTATGGAAGGTATCGTTTACGGCACTTAGAAGATCAGGTTACTTTATCTATAAGTATCTAGTCTAGTTCAGGGAATGCTTCAATAGACAACTGCTAACCAGGTACTTGAGGTCTCATCTAAGGGACTGTCCCCTAACAAAAAGGACATTGTGTGACACTGTCCTGTGATACATAACACCTCACTTAAAATCTTTTACTATTGTTTCCTTTAAAAGCACTGAACAGTAATGTATGAGGAAGTCACGGGTCCATTTTAATGTATGTAACATTTTCTTTACGGCCCCATCTTCTTCCTCGTGAAGCCAAGATTGAAACTACCATTTTTTATTTTTTTTTTACACAAACGGAGCATTTATTAAAATCACTGCCAGAAAAGCTCAGTTATGTATTAGCAATGTGGGAGTTAACCAGCGCCAGAGAAGTGAGTAACGTATTACAAAGGGTTAGCACCACATTAGAGTATTGGACTATTTTATCTGTGTGGGTACTTAAAAATATATATATGCGTCAAAGTGTCTTCCATTGTATAAGCAGTTGATTCATAATGCTTGACTATAGCAGGAATGTCCAGATTTTGTGTGGAAATAAATTTTGTCTAGAGAGTTGATGCATTCCCTCATCCCTTTGGGGCCTTAAATGAGCACTACCTCTGCATTGTAACATTAAAACCAAAGTTGCTAAAATTAATAAGACTTTTATTGCATAAAACATACAATTTCCCAGCTGTTTGGAACTATGACTCGGAAAAAAAAGTGGGGAAATTCCCATGTGAGAAGTTTTATTGGTAAGTTGCATGAAAAGGGATAACCCTGATGAGAAAGCACGCGTCATAAGTGATGAGGAGACCTTAAAGAAATAACCGTTTACGAACAAAAACGTTGTAAATGCTTGGATGTATTACACAGCTAGAGTTCAAGTGGAAAATTACGTTGGGGTGGTTTATTTCCCTACAACTTAACCCTTTCTGTGCATATTGGCAATATTTTTATAGATCCTTTGTATTAAACAGAGGCACTCTAGTTTGGCTGTAGCACAGCTTTCACTCAAAAACATGTTCTATGTAACATCCCTCACCACAGTCTTGGTTTCCACATGACAGCACCAATTTTAAGCCACTGCCCGGCTGTCCCTGGCAGCTGCCCCACTGTCCTACCCAGGGGGTTGTAAAATCAAAGGAGTATGTGTTGCTGTGGTACCAACCTCCATTGTAACTCCCATGTGGCCACCTTGCGACGCTCAGTGCTAGGTAGTTATTCAGGTAGGGCAGGCTGGTGATCACGCATCAAGCCCCACATTTTTTTGCATAGGCTCTGCACCTCTTGCCACCCCCTCAACACAAGTGTCCCAATTTTGGCACCTGAAACATTGGGCAGAATGCTGTTGGTCCAACTAACAAGACATTGGCATCTTTTGATTTTATAGACAACACAGAGGAAGGGAAGTGGGAAACAGAATCTGTGCCGGCTGAGACATACGTTTCTTGCTCTTTATCTCTAGACAACCAAAAATAAAACTCACAGGAAAGATAGATAAGCAGGATGGGGCATACAAATGTTTTATCTTTCATGGTAGCCAGCGGCAATAGAAACAAAAAGCTGGGATGGAGAGAAATGATTTGAATGTGGAGGGAAGGATCTGGAGGTATGAGTAGAGTATGTAAATTGATGTAAAAGGGGCAAGTTAGTTTACAGGGGATCATCTTTATGTATTTTAAAAGGAGGGTAGCATTCCTGGAATAGAGTGTGTAAAGAACACAAAAGGGAGCGATACTATTAGGAAAATGAAGGCTGTAGTAGAAGGAAAAGATCGCAGAAGTGGTGAAAAGGTGGTAGGAGGAGAGAGTAGGGAAGATTTCTTGGTTTAAAACTAGGGGATGTCTGGGAGACACAGAAAAGGTTAGAAATAAACTAAGAGGGTCATAAGGACATCCCAATATTTTGTATATTTGTGTTGGAGGTGTGGGAAGAGGTGTGATGGGTTAGCAATGGCCATAGAAGTGGGCAGGGTCAGCGCATGGCCACCTTGCAGAACTCAGCTACACAGCATCGCAAGATGATCCCCATTGTCCCCCAAAAACAAATTTTCTAAAACAAAACAAGCAAGACACCTGGTTTGAGACACTTTCTTTGTGTAGTTTAGGTTACTTACTTGATCACTGATATCACACAGAAGCTTTAGTTGAAGATGATATCTTTTATTGGGCCAAAATGGAAATTCAGGCACAAGCTTTTGGGACCTCATATTGTCTCTTCTTCAGATGAAATGATGCCCCATGCACGCTATTTAGTGCATGCTGAGGAGCACACAGCAAACTCTGAATGGGTTACATAAAAATAAACTTCTTGTGGCTGTCACTAAAATTACATGGATCTTCATTCTGGTGTGATTCTTAGGGCTCCTCAAGAAGCGAGTAGTGCTTAATGATATCTTATCTGACACCATCCATTTCCCATGTCCTTCTTGTCTTGGCATGTCAAATATGTCTTTCGATTTTTCTGGTGGAAGTAGTCTGTTATATTTGACAGCATCTATGGATGTCAAACTTGTTGGTCTGATCTACCACAATTTCCAGCTGATTTTTCTTTAGGTTTTACATAACTAAGACTCAGTTATGTGCCACTTAAAGTATATCGTAATACTGCTGGTATTCTACTTGTGTTCTTTCATCTACTCCATATATTTAATTGTTATTATTGATTTTAGGCTTATCTGATCTGTAAGTATTAGTACTAACTCGAAACACACATATCATATATATATATATATATATATATATATATAAGTGACTTATATGACTGTGTCCGAAAACTTGTTAGGAAATAATTTGACTATTCTAATTAATGCCGTACATTCCCTTAATTCTCTAGGACATGGAAAAATTGAATCAAATGTGTGGGCAAATTCCCTGATCTTTGAAATCGTCCATCCAAACTGAACATGAACAGTCACTGGAGAATTTTAATTTTGCAACAGAGCTCAACGGTTATATTAGGTTAGATTTAAGGAGGATGGAGGATGAGTATAAGGTCATCAGTCCCAATGGTGCCCCTTGTTGCTTCTTAAAACAACCATTCAGTACTATTATATAATTCTCAGGTTGAATATCTTTTTAGTTAGGTGAATAATAGAATAGGAAGATAAATGGAAAAAGGGTAAGAAGGCACAAAAAAGGAAAACATGTCAGCAAGTGAGATGGAAAAAAGAAATAGGGGGAAAGAATTGGCCAAAGGAAGGAAAAAATAGAACATAATGAAAACATAATGAAAAAAGGCCGCAAGAGGCAGGTATATTAACTTACCTGATCTTCATTATGCACAGTCAATAAAACCAATATAACAATAGGTGTCCTTAGTTTCCAGTTAAAATTAAGAAACATGGAACGAAACATACACTTTATGTACGTGGACAGAGACATACACTATGTGGACAAAAGTATTGGGAAACTTGGCCATTACACATACTACACATTTAAAACAGGATTTAGACATGCTCTTGAATTAGGTTACTAACGAGAGCAAAAAAAACAAAACACGAACCTTAAAAAAAAAACATTAATGAAAGACGAGTCCCCAAATACAAAGTAAGATAAAAGATAAGAATGCTTTTAACACTCCAAGTTTATAACTCAAAAGGACAGGCAATTGAGAAGGTGTTGGTTTTGTAACAGTTTCCATTCTCCTTAAAGATGATGTGCCAATCAAGCTGAATATTGCATGTCACAGGATAATTTGCTGTTTTTCCTGGCGTTGGAAGTTTTTAATGGAATGATAGTTAAATCCAGCATGCTAGCACTGGACACAAATTGCTGTTCTATAAAAAGCTGCCTTTGCATCTTGATAATGCCTTTGGAAACACGCAATGCTGTATAGATTGTAAGACTGACACACTCATGTGTGCAATGTAGAAGGATATATAATGATAATGATGGGGAATTAAATTGTAGACAACAGGTTTGAGTAAAAACATCAAAGGATCTCTGCTTGTAAAAGTATGTGCTAAGCACAACCATACATTTATAGTATAATGGAACATTCTAATTAGGGCTATTTTTCTGGCAATATTTGGCAGAGATGAGTACCGGCACATCTTATAAAAGTATAACTATAAAATACAGCAGGCTAACAAAACTTTCTTTACCCAAATAAATCATTGATCTCAACAACATTGGAGATATTGCATAAAGAGGCAGCATCCCATACAGAAGGATAAGCCAATTTAGGTTCAAAAACTGCTAGAAAGATATATCGAATGATCCTTGCTTTGAACTACATAGCATCTCGAATAATATGCTTCTTCTCCATAAATAATGAGGTTGCAGGGGGTGCAATGTAAACTGACCTTGATCTTAAGGTGATCTCGCTGCACCCACTGCCCATCAGTCTACTGGAGAAGCTTGAAGATCTGTCTAAGAGAAGAGAAACCATGTAAATGAAGACATACCGTATTTGCTCGATTATAAGACAAGGTTTTTTTCAAAGCAAATGCTCTGAAAAATACCCCTCGTCTTATAATCGGGGTCATCTTATAATCAGACCTCAAATAGGTCTGACTATGAGACGACTAAGATCCAGATCCCCCGCAGCTGCAGGGGACCTGGATCCTCCTGTCTCCCAACCCACCCCCCACCACTTACCGGTGCTTCTGAGTCCCCGGTGTGTAGCCGGGGCAGCGTGTAGATGTCTACGCGATTCGCCGGCTGTCAGAGATCAGAGTTCCCCGCACTGGTGCCGGAACTCTGATCTCTGACAGCCGGGGAAGGTCTGCGCGATGGATGCAGACAACCCCCGGTGCTAGCCACGCCTCCTTCCGGCTGCAGCGTAAGTTCTACACGCTGCCCCGGCTACATGACAGGGGAGCAATTCTTCAGGAAATGCCCCTTCTCTATATTTTCTCTGCATCATATTCTGCAAAGCTGTACACAAGTAGACTTACTTTTAGTGGAATGGTTTGAGTGTAAGCATTAAAAAGAAAAATGGATATAGTCATATTAGCCCAAAAGAAAAGTCTTTAGTAGTCGTTGATGACATTTATTGAGCCAACATAGAAAAATATGTAAAGTTACATAAGCATTCATGGCCCCAAAGATCTCTACTTCCATCTGAAAGTATTCCAATAAGGTTGCGATAAAACCCTTCTTTGTCAGACACCAAAGACAGAAACCAAAACAAATCCCCACCTTACCCCATTTCTTGCCATGGTTGATGTATTTATATTGTTAACATACAAATAGCATGATTTTAGATGACACTACTTAAAAGCTATAATTATGAATTAATAACCCCCTGTCTTTAGAGTTTATTGTCAGAGCTATCCAAGTTTGAGACATTTAAACACCAAGAGTACAAATATTTCTCGCCCTTAATCTTGGTTTTGCAATATTTTAGCATGTTGTATTTTCTCGAACATACACAATTCCCCTAGTGAAAAATGTGTGCACCCAAAATGCTGCTTTCATATTTTGTCTGTGTATAAAACTACATGGCAGTTTTATTAAACATTTCTAAAGATTCTCAGACTAGTTTACTGCACATCCCGTCACGCATGCTTATGTGTAATTAATCTTGAAGTGTTCTGTACTACATTTTAATGCATATTACATATTTCTTTACTCACATTCACATGCCGGGGGCTGCACTCCATTAAATCAATGCTATAGTACAGAATCAGCCTAATAGCTTATATGGGTGGCCATATATCACACACAAAACTCTCGATATCCATGTTTTTGGCACACAGTTGAACATTTGAACTCAAATATTTTACAGTAACACTGTCAGGAACCAATTTTTCGCTACCTGAACCATGGCTTTTTTATACCTGTGGCGTTTACATCTGCGACCACTAGTGGCCACCCTCCGCCCTCTGGAGCACTCAGAACTCAGGTGTGCCTTGTTACCTGGGTTGAGCCCTAGTCTACATCCAGCTGGGCCTTGTTACCTGGATTACCCTGCCTTTATGAACCTGCCCTGCCCTTCAGTCAGGGCCTTTGTATTGAAGTCTATGGACCTTCCTGCTGTGGCTCTGCACCTGTACTGTTCCTGGTTCCCTGTTTTGTGTCCTTCCACGTGGACTCCCTGCTATTGTGTCCTTCCACGTGGACTCCCTGCTATTGTGTCCTTCCAAGTGGACTCCCTGCTATTGTGGACTCCCTGCTATTGTGTCCTTCCAAGTGGACTCCCTGCTATTGTGTCCTTCCAAGTGGACTCCCTGCTATTGTGTCCTTCCAAGTGGACTCCCTGCTATTGTGGACTCCCTGCTATTGTGTCCTTCCAAGTGGACTCCCTGCTATTGTGTCCTTCCAAGTGGACTCCCTGCTATTGTGTCCTTCCAAGTGGACTCCCTGCTATTGTGTCCTTCCAAGTGGACTCCCTGCTATTGTGTCCTTCCAAGTGGACTCCCTGCTATTGTACCCTTCCAAGCGGGCTGTGTGCCTTTCGTACCCTTCCAAGCGGGCTGTGTGCCTTTCGTACCCTTCCAAGCGGGCTGTGTGCCTTTCGTACCCTTCCAAGCGGGCTGTGTGCCTTTCGTACCCTTCCAAGTGGGCTGTGTGCCTTTCGTACCCTTCCAAGCGGGCTGTGTGCCTTTCGTGCCCTTCCAAGCGGGCTGTGTGCCTTTCGTGCCCTTCCAAGCGGGCTCCCTGCCAAAAGATTTATTACCTGTATTTTATTTTGCCATACGTCCGGTTACTTGCTTAGACTATATTACCCTTATTTGCTGGTCCTGTTATATACATGAAATACACTGCATTACCTGGATTTCTGTTTGTGGTGTCTTTGTTTGCATAATCATGCACCGTGGGTTACATACTGAACCCCAAGTATCCCCTGCGCATGGGCTCCTACCTGACCTGATCACCCGAGTCCTGACAAACACGGTTATAGGTATTTTATAATATAAGTCCATGAAACCGGTGTGCTTCTCAACTCTGTCATAGAAATCATTGTTTTTTTAGGGTTAAAATGGCACTCGCAGAAGCCAGTAAGTAGGATTAAATGCCTCCGGACACAAAAGGTTAATTGACTAACTTTAGGAAATAGACTTCTAGGATATATTCAGTTATACAAAAGCTACTCAATTTTATTTTCTAGCACTGAATTCCGCCCATACGGTCTGAATTACTGTTGGTTTGAATTATTTTGACAATAAGTGGGATGGCAAATGATAAGCCAGAATTTACCATGGATATGGCCGATGAGCGCGCTCTTCCATTATTAACAGTTGCCCTCAAAACAACTATTGGAATTTTAAATCCTACAAACAAAATACCAATTTTCAAAAATTTTTATGTTTTAATAAAGAGCCTTGCCAAATATATCTGTCATGGGAAACAGTTATAGAAGTTGCAATGAACACACATGTAACATGACATATATGAGCAAAAAAGAGTATCATTGCATTTTGAGATGATAGATACATAACAAAGTAAAAGTATATAAACAACAATGGAAAAATAATAATAAACTTTAAGCATTCACATAACCAGAGACCATCAGGACACAAAATGTGTATTCAACTAGGAATGTCAATTATGTCATAGTATTAAAAAAAATTACCAACTTCATAGAACTAGTGGAAGTTTTCTGTTTTCATTACGTTATGCACACCTAGAATATTTTTTCCTTTTTCTGTATATGTGAAAAAAACATTAATGGAAAAGAGGAAACATATGGTATGGTCAGTAGCGTACCTAGCGGGGGGCGGGGCGGTCCACACCGACAGTAATGTCCGCCGCTGGAGGAGCAGACTCGCAAGGGAGCGGTATAGGGGACTTTAACAGACCTCCGATACCGCTCCCTTGTGATCCGCGCGGCATCTGCTGCTGTGCACCGGGGTTTGTTGTCAGATCCCGGCGCACAACACTGAAGCTGCGCCCACTGCCGTCCGTGCCCTCTGAACCGGAAGAAGACAGAAGAAGAGGAGCGAAGAGCAGGAAAAGAAGCTGAATGCTGTAAGGAGAAAAGAGGAAAGGTAGGAAAGCATTCAGTGAGAGTGACAGTGAGAGTGGTTTGGTATGTGTGTGGATTGGTATGTGTGGATTGGGATGTGTGGATTAGTATGTGTGGATTAGTATGTGTGGATTGGTAAATGTGGATTGGTAAGTGTGGATTGATATGTGTGGATTGGTAAATGTGTGAGAGTGATGGGTGTTATGCTGTACCATTTCCAATGTCTTTTTCATTATACAATTATGCTCTAAAAGTACATCATAACTCCCATCACTCTATACTGTTCCATACAGTGGCAGAGCTGGGAGACAGAGGCCTTGCACCCCCACCGCAGGACTCCTGAAAGATAAGTGAACTTCAAAGGGCGGAGAGGGTAGATAGTTAGGAGGGGGTAGATAGGAAGAAGGGAGTCAGAAGGGGTAGATAGGGCAGAAGGGGGTAGATAGGGCAGAAAGGAGTGAGAATGGGTAGATCGAGAGAAGGGAAGAAGGAGGGTAGCAAGAATATTGAAATAAAGAGTAAGAATGAGAGAGAGAAAATGAATGGATTAATGTGTGGATGAATTGTGTGAACAAATTTTGTGAATGAAAGTGAATTAGTGAGTGACTGTAAAAATGTTTGTGTTAATCATAGGTGTATAATTGATTTGTCAAAAAGGCAAAGATGGTATAAGCAGGGTGTTTATGGGACAAAGATGGCACAGGTAGCGTGTTTATGGGACAAAGATGGCGTACACTCGGCTGTTTGGGAACAATGCTGACTCATGCTGGGCTGTTTGGGGGCAAAGAGGGCACGTGTCCTATGTGTGTGTAATTTGGGTGCTGGTCAGGTTCTATGTGGGCAATGTGGACGCTGGCTTTGGGGTGTGCAATCTGATATATGCCTGTAATTTAGGGGGTTTTATCTATACCTTTATTGCTGAGTTTTTATGTGATTTCTAGTTGATCTATACCTGCAATGCTATGTTTCTGTACATTATTATTGCATACCTGCAAATACGGGATTTGTATGTCTGATTCTATGCCTCCAGTGCTGAGTTCACATGTGAACAATAATAATAACAATATTTATATATATATATATATATATATATGATTGCTAACAGCAGTCACACTCCTATCATGCCCAGGCAACCAGTACATGCTAGAACCTGGGTATGCCTGGGCGTGATAGGACTGTGATTGCTGTTAACAATCATATATATATATATATATATATATATATATATAAATATTGCTATTTTATTTTTTGTCCAATTTTGATGTGTTACTTACTTTTAATAAAAGTGTGAGATTTTTTTTATGGTGTGGGGGGGGTCATTTTCGGTTTTGGCCAAGTAAACCGTGGTTTCGGTCCAGAATTTTCATTTTGGTGCATCCCTACTAAGCCAGACACTGAAGTGGTAGGCCTATACCACATCAATGTTTGGCTTAGTATATGGTGATAGGGGATATGCTGCACTATTGTCAATGTCTGGCTCAGTGTATAGTGATAGGGATTACGCTGTACCACTGTCAATGTCTGCCTCAGTATATAGTGATAGGTGTTATGCTCTACCCCGTGAATGTCTGCCTCAGTATATACTGATAGGTGTAATGCTGTACCCCCGTCAACGTCTGCCTCAGTATATAGTGATAGGTGTTATGCTGTACCACCTTCAATGTCTGTGCCAGTATATAACGATAGAAGCTATGCAGTTTTAAAGTGGGGGGGCACATACAGGATCCGCCCCAGGTGCCAAATACTCTAGGTACGCCCCTGGGTACGGTATCTAAGCAAGGAGAAGATATTTTGATGTTTGTCACAAGGTCAGGAAAGTCAGTCCAGACTTTGTAGCCATCTTGTAGCCAAGATGTAGCCATTTATATCAATTGATCCATTTTTTCAAGGTATATTTTATTTGTTTTATTCTACCCCTTTCCACTATTCACTAGTAAACTGAAGTTGTATTTCTCTCCAAAATAATTGGCTTATCTGATTTCCAATTTCTTGCTATGGTCAATAAAGTATCTAATATTATGTGAATAATAATTTGGGTATGTTCCCTAGAAGTTTTAGGTCAGTTTGTAAGAATTCTTCAGGAGTAACTTTCATAGATGAGCCTATTAACTGTCTAGTTTTGTTCAACACTTCTTCCGGGTCTGTTGAATTTTGCTACAAGACCATCCGATATGTAGGTATTTGCCCACATTTACAACATAATGAAGTAGTATTTGGATACATAGAGGCTTATTTGCTTGGGGCCAAATACCACCTATTTCTCATTTTATGGAAAGTTTTTGTCAAGGTTAGATAATGGATAGATTTATTATCTTATGACATAGTTCATTCATCAATAGATATAGTTTTATCTATTTTCTTTGTTCTAGAGCTTTTTTGCAGGAGGTTCTTTTTTTGCATAAAATTAGATCTAATAGTATCAAAAAAATCTCTCAATTGCCATTAAACATTGTTTGAGATTAAGGACTATAATCTAGAGTTCCCCAATTATATCTATAATTTTAATGATTCCTTTATTGTTCCAATTATCCAAGTTTGAACATTCTACCTCTAGTGTAATAATGTAATTTTAACACTATCATTTATCTTTCCAGATAAACACTGTTTTAATCTTGTCTAGTATTCAATTAAGTGAGAGAATAAAAGTGATTTATATTCTTTTACTTTTTATTTGTTGACCATAATATTAAAGATGTTGCGACTTTTTATTGGTTCAACACTGAAATGTGATGTGTCGAGGTAACCCTGAGGACACATGGGGGTAGGTTTGGTTTTGGAACGCTCGCCCGTCTATCGTGCGGACTTTTCTCGGGGACGGTTTCAGGGCTGTCATTCAGAGTCCTGCCGACGGATCAAGTGTCTTTTTAGAACATAACATCCTTGGACCTTGAGCTCTCTATCGGTACCCTAGGATTGATGCCGCTTTCTCTGGATCACCCCAAAATAGTGACTCTATGCCAGGTGGGCATTGCTGGCCATAAAACTGTATGGTGGTTGATGGGATTATACTCCTGGTCTAATTATATTTGTGTGTATAAATGTCTGTGCTGTTCCCAATAAACCTAGTTCTGTTTGCACCCTACAATAAGTGTTGACTAGTGCTTGAGTGATAACAAAGGGTTAACCCCTTGAGCAATGGAGCCTTCAACGGCAAGAATTTTTTCTATGGCAGAGCTACTCAGCCGGAGTTCGGGTCTCCGTTGCATGCTGTACAGGTGTTATGGGCACCAGCAGAAATTTCTGGAGCCTGACAGTGGAAGCTTTGTCGTAATAATTATGCAGCTCCAGACAATAGGGTTCCCTTCACTTGGCTACATATGTACACACAGGGCTAAGATGTGGCGTCTGTAGTCACTGTGCACATGCTAACGCGCTTTGTTAGCTTGTTATGACTTATTTTTTTTTGTCACAGTAAAGCGCCTCACCCTAACTTAAACCAGATGAGTGGAATCATGTCATACTTGGACAGGCACCAGCTGAGCAAGACATAAGAGGGTGGGTAGATCTCGCTTGTTTTAACAAATTTTAAGAAAACATTTTTGAGGGGATATTCCAGCAAAACGCTCTCACCCAAAAAAGACTTGCAGCAGATGGTTAAGTTCATATACTGTATTTCTTCATACATATTGTTACAGAATTGTTATAGCTAACTCAATCAAACAAGGTTTTATGTTACTGTGACCTCTTCACGCTTCCATTTCTGATTTTACCTTTATCAAGGACAAACTCAAGGAGACTCAAGGTTCCGCACATTTTATGACAGAGGGTGCACCCTTATCTAATTAAGGGTCTTGACACCAGGGCTGGTTGTCATCCGTATTGTCCAAAACATGATCTGGCACACTTTTGGCACTGTCTTACTCAGGTTGTATCACATCTTCAAACAAAAGGTGAGGCATAATCCCTTTAGTAAGGATCGTGCATAAAACAGCTGTCAGAGAGGGTAATTTATGGTACAAATGTACTTTTACACTGGGGGTCAGTAAGTTAAAATCTTAGGGAGCATCGTCTAGTGAACTATGTTAGCTATCGTTTAGTGTGCTACAAGTCTTTTCAAAGAACATAAGAACAGAAATGTTCTACTGTAAGAACAATGTAATATAATTATGGTCTCATGGGCATTTTACCAACTTGGTATAACTGAATAGTTTAAAGTTTGGGGTTTCTTCCCACTATGTTCCCCTTGACATGTTCATGGAATGCAGGCAGTCTGTATGTCAATGCATGTCAATGGTTCCTTATAGCACAATCCACATAGCTTCTGTTCACCTACCAGATTAGTTCATAGCCTACCCTTTTCCTGGTAGAGCAGATTCCCTTCCAGAATATTTTCTCCAACCCTTTTACCCAAAGCCCCCATTGAAGTTTGACCTTCTGTGCAGGCATGATAAACTCTAGCTTCCCTTGTCAGGAAACCACCTCCTGACTGGTGTTTTTTACTATTGGGCTATCAGCTCTTACTGACATGTCGCAACATGTCACCACAATACTTTTTTTTACCCATACCTGTTCACATCTCAGGGTAGGCTACACAGAGCTCCCTCTTCTGGGTGAGTGGTGTCTTAAAGGAGTGGGTCTAGTCATTTGCAGAGCAAGGATATCCCTAGACAGGATGAGGGTGGAAGGGAAGTGGTTGGGCAATGCGCATGTCCAAATGTTGCTCTAGCACATGGAGAAAGAAGAAACTAACCCAATGAAGCCAGGCTTCTGCTAGAGAGTCATCTTTGACGTTTTTGGGTCCTAAGGGAACCACCTGCTTTTGGCTCAAGGGTTTACCACCTAGTGAAGTAATTCAAAGGTATTCTTTGTGGTGAAAACATTTCTGGTATTCTATAAAAATGATTGATGAGTTTTCACAGGAGAGATATCTCTCCAACTTATCATTGTATTGCAAATCTCTCTCCATGTGAGCTAAGAAAAACAAACTAAACTTTGTTCTTTTCATATAAGTGGCAATAAAGAAAAAGAAAACCATTGGGGTTTGTTGAACAAAACAAGAGAGGTAAAAATGTCGTGTACAAGAAAATATATTTTCTATGGTTAAACTGAACAGCCATATTTCTTTCATAAAATTATGCTCTGCAGCTGGATTGTGTCTGGCTTAGCAAATATCAGACAGCGCTGCTCCTCAGAGACAGTGGTAAATGTGCTTAATATAAGATGATAATAATATAAGAAATACATGTTTTGAATACAATAAGGGTCAAACACTAATACTTTAAGTGGGTGGCATTGGCAACAGTCTAGACAATGGACAAGGCTCTGTTTTCTTTAGGGCTGCCTTATTGCATGCAGAAAAAAATATGTTTTACTGAATCCTACGCTTTATAGTTCAGTATTCTTTAATTTTACATGTAATAGTGCTTACTCATAAAATAGGCAGTACATATATAAACACTCACCTTGCCCCTTCCCGTGGGAGCATCCATCTTCCCATGCTTTCCTGATTGTTCCAACCCACTACATTATTCCTACAAATAATTATACCGTTTAGAAATAATTGTGACTGGCTTTAACATGGCACTTCCTTTGGGCATTTTGAATTTTTGTTTATCCATCTCCTTCCAGGCAGTGATGCTGGATCTGCTGCACATGTCTGCACCTATGCATGCTTCTGACATGGAAAATGGGCAAAAGTGTCATCAGCATTGCAGTGGTGAGGCAATAATGCACCTTTCAAGGCAGAAGAAGTGTGAATGATATTAATACATCATGTGATTTTTGATATCTGCTCATTTTTAAATGGATTTAGGCGCTACGTGTTTCAGATCATACCTAGAAACTTCACATTCCTGATGACCCATATGGGAGTTTCAAAGAGCAGGAGCTGGTCATGAGAGGCAGTACTAAACCTACAGAGCTAAAAATACCTATAAAGAGGCTAGGGGATCTGTGGAACCATAGTGAACAGGTTCTGGAAGGAGAAGAAGGACGTGGGAGACACAACTAGCCACTCTGGAGGCATGGGTAGCCACAAATAACTGGAAAGAAGGTGAGGAATCTGTTGAACCACGGTTAACCTTGTCCAAATTTGAAGGGAGTTGCACCTGAACTTGCTTGATTTCCCATGTAAAGTTACCTATCTGAGTGTTATTGTAGTCAATATGGACTTGGCAGTGTGCAAATTGTGATTGTACACAAAGTGAACTGTGCATTAGTTTAGTGAGTTACCTATCTCAATATCTAGTAAACTCATTGTAATGAATATTACAGGTAAGCTTGAAACCTGATCTGTCATCTCTTGACTGTAAAAGGGAATTGTTTCCATTTCATGGTTTGAAAGCGGTTAAACATTTCATTTTCAGGTAGCCAGACATTTTTTCACTCCAAACACAGGATGTAGATTCAGCGTCATCCACAATACTGTGAATTGGCGGGATCTGCCAATTTGCAACGACCAAATGAAATTGGATAGGTCTGAGCTCCACGGGGAACCAGTAATGGTTGAAGAAAATGTTATTTACGTTCAAAAGCTGCAGAAAAATAATAGAGTCCCAAATGAGGCATTTGTGAATATAATTTGCTATCCTGTTCAAACCTAATTAGCATGATGACCATGTGCTGGAAATTTGTTAAACATTTTTGACATTTCCAGAAAAGAAGAATGTTGCAGCTGGAAAAGATGGGAAGATGATCACACAGCATATATTATTATACTGACGGACTAGTAAAAACATCAAGAATGACTATGCATCACAGAACAAAGGACTGGGACGAGGACTTCCTTGTGAATAAGTTGTCATTTGATTTTTGGTATGTTAATAGTGATAGATTTAAATACGTCCTCTCAGTGGGAGAGTTGGATAGTGTTACCAAAAGCTCACCAAGCATACCACCCTTTCTTCAGAACAAACAACCTGTTATTTGGTTAGTATTGGGGCCACTTATAATAAAAACTTATAAATAAATACTGGCCTACCAATTAGATACCAAATAAATATCTAATTAGAGTCTAGATACATAAGGCATAGGTTTTCAAGTTCAAGCCTTCAAGAACAAAAGCAGAACGGATTTTTTTGATATGAGCACAATTGCCATTTTTACAAAATTTGTATATGCTATAGAGAGACACTTGTAGAAACCCAGAGGACTTCAATGTTTAAGCTACTCAAGGAGTACCAAACACCAAAGTACTTTGCGCATTACCCATTGAATTAATTATAAGAACTGTTGCTGAAAACCCAATCTGTAAACCTAATTGGAGTCAACCTTAATGCAACCATGAAAATTGACTGGTCTAAATAATAAAAGTTCATAGAAGATCACATACCTTGTTTTGATAGTTATTAACCTACCTACTGTTGAATGCATTATGTTAAGGCATGTCACTAACTACACCCATCAACACCCCACCCCAGTCTTCCAGAACAGTCGTAAAACTATTTACACAGTTTTGTGAATAATTGGTCGGGGCATGACAGAGGCACAGATTACTGTGTTACCTAAGGCCCTCCCTGAACAACTCCTTATCTCCTCCACTCATGGTTGACAAAATGTGAATGAAAGCCAATAGTTGAGGTGAATCATCACAAAGTCAAAACAACCCAGAATCTCTTTGTCGGGTCATCGGATGAGTTTCCACCTTTTTTGCCTTAAATGAACTGAAAGAAGGAATTGCTTATAGTTTGACTGGAACCTGGTCAGTAGAAGAACAAGCTTCATAGGGCCTGTTTAAACAAATAGTCCTGCCTAACCTAGTCATTTTCTCCTTAACAGGCTTCCATCATATTTTTCCCTCTCCTTGGTTTCCAAGAAAAATAAATATCAAATCATAAGACTCTCCCACATTTGCATACCCTCCCCTGGTGTCCAGTGGGACCCAGCAGTTCTGAATGTCATCAATGGGACAGAAATCTACTCCTTGAACATCCCTACAGTGGAGAGTGAATGATGGTAACTTATTTCCCTACATTCACTAACCATCATGCGTGACCAACACCTCCTCCCATCTCTTTGTAGGTGTGATGCATGGTCATGGTGGTTAATTTTTTTTGTTTTAATTGCTGTTTGGCTGCTAATTGTTTTCAGATATAATTTATTGTTGTGACAGTCTCATTTAATAATCCCCTACAGCTACTGTTGCATATTCACTTACCTGTCTCATTTCTTCCATAGATATAAGGTTTACTAGTTCGCTAATGTAGACGATCCTCTTCTCTCCCTCTGTATTCTGCGTGCTACACATGTTCTTAGTCACTGAGGTCTGTGTTTGACAGCCCTTAATGTTCCATGAGACCCTTTCAAGCTGTGATCAAATTATAGTAATTAACTAAAAACTGTGTGGCTTGCATCTTACCATGAAATATGAGGTAATGACTAGTTAGTGCCCAAAGTTTTAACCCCATTCACTGAAACAGCTGTTATAGGTAGTTTTGGTGTGTCTACATTTCTTCTCAACCCCACTGCCACAGTGGGAACAAAAATGCCCCAGGCATTTGCAAGGCCTTCTATTTGACAGATGCTGTGATTGGGTATGATATTTTTAATTAACCAGGGTGGTCTCACATGTATTTGTAAGAAAAATATACAATATATTCATATGAAAGCAAGCTGTCGACATTTTGAGTGTTGCCACAGAAAGCACAAACGTAAAACCATAATTCTACTTTTGGTAAAACAAAATCCTCTTAATGCAACAAAACGTCTTAGGTGCAAAGCTGTGAGGCAGCCAGTGACCCTTTTTTGACAAGTTCATCATTGGAGATGTGCAAACAAGGCCAGCGCTTGACTTTGTCCCTAGGCAAGACCCATAATAAATGTATCTTTCCAAATGGCACTTTTTGATTTTTATAGTAATCCAAATGAACCCCCTCAGCTACAAGACAAATTTGAAGTAAAAATATTTAAAAATGGCTTTGTAATATTGTATAAAATAACTATTATTATTTAATGTTTTATATAGCGCCATCATGTTCTGTAGCGCAGTACAATGGACAGGACATAACAAGTAGTATATAACGTAACAATTTGACTTACAGTTAAGTTAAAAGGGCCATTGTTGGACCATCCACACTAGTATACGTATTGCAGGAGAGGGACTAAGAAAGGTGAGCTAAAGGAATATGGGGGGGGCGTTAATGTGCAATGTTGTAGGTGTCCTTAATGAAGTGGATGGATTTTTTGAAGGACCGAAGGCATTGGGATTGGTCGGGGGAAGGGCATTCCAGAGTCTAGGGGAAGCCCTTGAGAAATCTTGAAAGGAGAGGATAGAAGGAGATGATTGGATGAGAGACTGGCTACGAGTGTCTTTAGAGATGAGTGGTAAGTAGGGGAGGCACTGACAGAGGGGAGACATGCTCCAATTCTCGCATGTTATATGTTTTGCTGTTCTGAAGAACCATTTTAAAACACGGAGATTGCCATGTTTATTAAAGAGATGTCCTACCCACACCCCATTTCCATGTCTTCTTGCATTTATATGCTTGTCGCTTATGATCATCTCAGGCCAGAACATTTCTTAAAACCGTTTCCTAAAGATGGCCCCTAAATTGACCTTCAGGTTTTGGAGCAAAATTCCAGAAGGTTAAGTGCCCCTTTTTGCCCCTGCTCAATGCCTTTTCCTTATGAGTATTTGAGAAGTAATGCAGTAGGCCTGCTATACAGCCTACACGTAACCATTATCATATCTTCCTTTTCTTGTCTTTTGCAGGCTTTACAGTCTTTTTTTTCAATATTTTATCCTCTCTTTACCATTACAGAATCCAAGCATGTAATTTGTTCCTTTTATCTGTATCCTCTCGTTTTTTTTAACAAGTTGTTAATCTTTTTCCAAAAAATAAGAAACGCACACTCTTTTAATCATTCACAGATATACACACACAATTTAATTCTCCATTATTACATATTTCCCACTATGACTATATTTCTTCCTACACAGATAACACCAATTAGAACAGATTCATTTCTCTTTTCCATTTCATACTAACTTCCAACTGTTTCAGATAACTAATTAAAATAATGACGGCACAAAGAACACATGTATATAGTTTTACATTTACTATGTAAATCCTAGGGTATCCTAGTGTCCATTCGTACTGGGGCAAGATCTGCCTATTTGAAGAGAAACAGAACAATTTTATTACCTGATTGCATGCTTAAAAGCATAAAATTATGTTTTATCTATTCATGCTCTCTCTTGGGAGCCACATGTTGAAAACATGTTTCTAATGGGAGGTCCACACGCTATATACACAAATACACAATTTCAATGCAGACCTTTTATTACATACAGCGGCTTAAGCCAAGCATGTACAATAGTGTTACCAAAACTACTTACGAGAGGATAACTTGCAATTACCAGTGAGTGTTTTGTGGATATCTTTTAGTAGTTTCTCAATAAGGTCTATATTGGGTTAACTATCATCAGGGTAAATGTGGGATTAGATGCGTAACAGACCTCAGTATATTCCGATTCTGAGGCTTAGCCGAAGGAAAGCTGTGTAATGATTTGATAGGTGAGCACTAGTGAACTCTTTGGGAATGCTGATGAAATGCCTAGCACAGTCTTTGAAGTTTATACACAATGAAAAACATGAAGAATGGGACACAGAGGCCTCTGTAATGTATGACATACATGTGTTGGGCAGAATTATACAGCAACACCAAAAACAAAGCAAAAATGTTTGCACAGTGATCATGGTAACAAAATAACGAACAATACACACTGAATTATGCGGATAGATCTAAGTCATACATTACAGTGACACCAACATATAATATGTATATGTTTAAAAGCACCAAATCACTTCATATTATAAACCTAAACTATTACACACCACCTTTTTTATATTTACAAATAGATCATTAAGGTCTTGAAATTACTAGAGTTTAATATAAGCCAGTTCATTTTCTTTAGGTAAAATGTATATTTGAATTGACTACATGTTTAACTGGACATTTACTCATAGTCCGCTGCTGGCGATGCTGGATTAAATTGTGGTGTTGAGCTGAAATGTTTAATGCATCCAACTAACACAGCAAATTATTGTAGGTAGGTTTTGAGAACACAGGTTATACATGTATCATCTACTCAAGCAAACCTCACTTATTTTTAATTGTAAGCTCTCTTAACAATTGTATGGGGCAACAGACACCAAAGAGAAACAGTGAGTACCTTTCGTTAGACATAATGTAGGTTAGAATATGGGAAACAGGCAAGTAACAAAGACATGAGTAGTAGAATGGGACACCGAGGAAAAAGACAAGTAGGAGAATAAACAATACACAGAGGAAGAAGGGTCAATGGGGAAGCAGATACCATTCCCACACCAGTTCCAAAATCGTTTATTAACCTTTTTATTTCTTTGCAACAATATTATTCTCATATTTCATGGATCTAGGGGAAGGAAAAAAAACAATAAAACTCAGCTCATACTGCTCTTCTTGCTGTCAGATTTATCTCCTCTATCTAATAGTAATCTCCATATTCAACCTCTACTAATTATTTCAGTAGGGTACACAATCACAAACGCAAAGCCAAACCTGAATCACTAAATGTGCTACTAGAGTAGACAATATCTAACTGTGAACAGGGGTTGGCAAGGTGTCCATCATCACAGTTTGCGGTGTCTGTCCCCCTGCGATTGTCCTCTAGAGGAGGACTGTGCTGCTCACTGCTGGATGAGCATGGCCAATTGGAGAGGTCATTGATCTCCTTCTAACCAGCCCTAAACGAATGGCGTGTTCACATAGTGGCATCATATGACATCATATCCCGGTTCTCAGCACTGAAGCTGTGTGCACAGTGAGGGAGCACTAAAGTGAAAGTCTGTAGCAACAGATCTCCTGCTCCCACCACAGGACCACCAGGATAGGAAGGAAAAGAGAGAAAGATATAGGAGGAAATCAAAGAGGGAGAAAAGGAAGGGACAGCGAGAAAGTGGAAGAAATAGGGAGTAAGGTAAAAGATGGGGAGAGAGGGGGTAGAAATTGAACAAAAGAGGAAAGAGATAGAGAAAAAAGGGGTAGCACTAGGAAGAAAGCGATAGGGAGAAAGGAGAAGTGAATGTGATGAGGACACCCCTAATATTTCATTAATGTTGTTCTGTTAAAAAAAAATGTATGGGATTGTTTTTACAGATTTGTAAATTAGCATGACATACACACATAAAGTTTTTATTAAAAGGGAATCTCCCACTATATTTTATATTCATTTTGTATTGTTCTATGATTTTAAAATATTATGTAGGTAATACTTATTTAAATTGAAAGTTGTAAAAAAAAAATACAATTTCTATGCATCATACTAGTACTCATTGAAGCTACTCATTGTGACCTGGATGCTTCTCAGAGGCTGAAATACAGCACTTAGTGGCATCACTAATGACCAGCATGCAACATAATAATATATAACGACGTATTGTGTATAAAACCTGCGGCTCTGGACCATTTTCACATTCTGCATACTTGTGAGGAAAAGCACAAGCTGTTTATGTCTATTAGCAATACTAAACTTTGAAAATATTAGCCTCAATTCATATTTGTATTTGTAGCTCAACCTGAGGGATTCACAAAACCTTACCGATAAAAAGTACAAGTGAACACAAATAGAAAACCGAAATCCCACGTGTGAATATAAAATAAAAATGAATACTTCCCACAATGAGAGCAGCTACCAAACAACACTCTTCCTCAAAGTGTATACAGAAGCAAACCAGGAATAATGGAGCGCATACACATAGGGGAAGAAAAATAAAACAAAAACAATGGTGTAGTATTTATTTTCTCTCTCTGATGGGTCGTCGGCTTCATCAGGAGCAAAGGAAATCAAACGGCAGTATAAATCATAAAAAGTCTTTTTATGATTTAAAAACTTTTTATGATTTATACTGCCATTTGATTTCCTTTTCTCCTGATGAAGCCGACGACCCATCGGCGAAACGCGTTGAGAGAGAGAAAATAAATTGGAGAGATTTTATCACCATACACCGGATGCTTTATTTCTACATGCTTTTGCACAATACTCTTTGAGTTGTGCTACATCTCAATTGTAAGTGCATTTTGATCTTTTAAGATCAGTTTACTGAAGATACTGCACCATCCTGGTTTCTGCTTGTTTTTACAGATTACAGTTTTAGAAGCTTGACATTTGATGAGCCTGCTTATTCAGTCCTTTTGTGAGTGGAACACTTTTTCATTTATATATTTATTTATTTTTTACATACTACACCATTGTTTTTGTTTTATTTTTCTTCCCCTATGTATATGTGCTCCATTATTCCTGGTTTGCAATAAAAAGTACAATACAGACCCAATAAAACTGCTTAAGGTTAAAAATAATTGTAATATTTTTCATTTAGGACATCTATTTTTTTTATCCTGTTTAGATACTGTTCACATTTTCTCAATATTTTGTTAATCAGTTCGGGAAAATACCTTTTTTTTCTATGTTTTCAGATGCTGGTTTGGATTAACCATAGCTAAGGAATCATATAGTGAGATATGTCGTGTTTTTGCGTGCATGCATTAGACATGTCCTATTGGCATTCATTTTTTTTATTTTGCTTACACCTAACTCCGTGAACTCATCATTTCTTTCGGTCAAAAGAGAGCACCATAAAAAATTAAGACACTTCAATTCTATAGTTCATTTCATCAGGTTGGTTTCTCTTGATCAGCAACATGTTTTTTAATCCTACGGCTTTGATTTACTCTACACTAGACAGACAGAAGAAAAAGTTTGATTTTGATCTTAAAATTAAATTAGGATTCACTTTATAAAACCGTGGTACCCCCCTCCACAATGTAATCCACCCCATAGGTCGAATGCTAATCTCTGATAAGGGGAAAATATTCCTTAATATAGCTATGTGAGCCAATAGTGCCTTGAGACGTTTCCAAACCAAACGGCCGTCTCATGTCGACTCGTCTACAGTGGAGGGGTGTGAGCTGTATCAAATTTGTCCTTTTACACAGTACTTTGGTCTTACCTATATTTTTCATTATTTTGCAAACGAGTTGGCTTGTGCCAAGTCACCTTGTCTGCTTGTTCTTAACTAATATAGAAAAGCTATTTTATAGTTAAAATAAAGTATGTGCAGGTTTGGTGGTACATTTAATATAACAAAATCTCACAAACACATCTGATACGTACAGGTTGCCCACCAAATAATGCATTGCCCTGCTTGTGTTTGCAGTGTTTACCAGAAATCCTTTTTTCGTAATTATTTTGTTACATTATTTTTTTTACTTAAATGACTACAGGAAACATTTGGGGCGAAGGAATTCTTTTCTATACTGACTTAATGCCCTCCTCCATCACACAAATGGGTTAAATAAATTTGTTTTGTTTTATTTTAACGGCAATTAGAAGCGTGTAAAAGTCTGGATTTCTGGAATGGCAGAATCCAGATGGTACAGTATATATTTCTTCTACTAGCTTCTAACACTTCATTATTTTGTTCACTCGCTAGCTGAACTGATAGTGTCCAAACAAGCCCTTTTTCTCTAACACTCAATACATTCTCTAGGGTCCTTTGGAAGTATCATGCATTTAAAACTGGCATGTAATGTGTGTCGTTATTAAACCTCGTGGCAGATCCTTTTGCATTTGAAGCACGCCATCATTTGGATTACGATTTTCCAACACATCTTATCACGCTCAGTGAAGAAACCAACTCACACATGGTAAATTCTTTCTACACCCAAGAACCAATGATGTTCGGGACAGAGAAACACAATGTGAATGTTAAAATTAAAATAAGTGTGCAGGATGTATATTCACATGGAAAAGTATTTAACTTCGCACAGGGAACTGTTCAACTATATATGTTAACATGCTAGATAATCAATCAAAAAAAAAAGCATTTCTTCATACAATAAGGTGGAAGTGTCCTTATAAAAGCTTGTAAAAAAACACATAGATGACTACATAGCTATTGCTTTGAGGTTGAGTCCTGTAAAATCTCACACTCTTGCATTCAGTTAATTCTTGAATCTTTTTTTTTTTAATTATTTTTACATATCTGTACAAAAATATATGTAAACTTTGCATCTATGATTAATTATAATTAATTAACTATAATTAATACTTTTATACCGTTCCAGCCATGGTGGATGTGGACTCATGTCATGCGTTTCCATTTATAATATTTTTTAATGGTTTGATCATCCATAGCTCCAGTCTTGGTGCGTGCCTATTGAATCAAACATTAGGGGTACTTTTTAACTCCAGTCTTGTATTAGGCATTTAATTAAGAGACTAACCAAAATCATATTGTGCATGGAGTACCAAGACCCTTTTGGCCATACTATACTAATAATATAATAATATATTAATATAATAATATATTAATATTCTGATTGTTTCATTATTCCTTGATTACAAGGACACTAACTAAACATTTGTAGTACTATTGACAGATTAATGTATGTAATATATGTATTAAAAACCCAACTTTTATGTATACCATGGGATCAATCATCTTACCGTCCTGTTTTCAGAAGTTTAATGATTATTGCTGCACGTTTCCGTACTCCTCCCATATTGTTGATTATGGTACTTAGCGGACCGTCTCACAATATTTGTAATCGTGGGGTGAATGGAAAGGATATGACAACAAATTAGTTATTAATATTATACTATTGTTGCCACTATGTGTCACAGATTTCAGTTCCCCCAGGGTGAAGGTGTCCTTTAAATTAAATCTCCAAAACAATGGCACTAATGTAAAAAAAACAAAAAGAAAAGAAAACAGACGTTATATGTTGTTTGATAGATGATATTACTTATGTTAATAGCTTGGGGCTGACAGCTCCCCTTTAAGTGTTTAGATTGAATGATGGCCTAGTTTCTGATAAGAGTCGATGACCATAAAAAAAACATATCAATTAGAGATCCAGGATGAGCAGCATATACCGCAAACTTTCAGGTGTCCAAATCGGGACATCTGTGTAAGGGGTGTATATAGAGGTGGGGTTGGGTGCAGAAAGCCCTGAGGGGTCAGGACTACCCACCCACCATACCTAAAGAGCCAAGTGGAGGCTGCAATGGAGGCCTGTGTTGCAACAGCACTGACTCACATTGATTTTACAGCAACCAGGGCCAGTAAGGGGATATCAGGGGGTCTTCCTAGTCAGCCCCTAGTCCCCCCTATCTGCAAAAGCTGGATAGTAGGGCAACTACACAGGACAGTTGGACTGGCAAACACAGGAGGTATACACATGCAGATTCCCAGCGAGTACCATTCAAAAATCACCTAAGGCACAAGGGATTCCCTCATACTATATGGACATATATTGCTTAGCCCACAACTCCGTCAAAATACCCCAAATTTGGCGAGTCCTATATTTTTTTATGGCTATATTGCTTACCAAGGAGCTGAATCAGTGGTATTGCAGTGGAGATATGCAGCAGGACAATGCTGATTGGGGACCTGGAGCTTACTGTATATTGTAAGACACTGGTAAAAAAAACCCCTATAGGCAGCTATTAAAAATATTTTAAAAAGTGAGTTACAGATAATAAATACATGGTAAGGCTTATGCATTAAAAATTACCTTTACTTTATGTTTCTGTATGTCCAAATTGTTATGTTATGCACCACCTCCTATTTCCTATTTGCCCACGGTACAGCGTTGCAGTTTGATGACACTGTAAAAATCAATAACAGAACATCAAAAGCTAAATGTCTGTTATTGAAAAGTTGTAAGACAACATTTCAGATGTTCAAATCAAGACACCTGTGCTGGGGTTGTGGCATCTGCCCTCCTTACCAAAGAGCCACCTCGCAGCTGCAACAGCACAGACCTGGCCCTGGCACAAAAGAGGGTCACTGGGGCAGTCACAGTTGAGAGGTATGGTAAAATAATGATGTATTATATAGTGTATATTTGTTATGGAGCTTTAATGTCCCTCAATACTCTATCCATTTAAAAAACAAAATAAGTAAAAACTTCTAGTAGGACTATAATAATGTCTGGGAAGCACTAAAACATGTATTGTTTTCCTGTGGAGGGGATATGCCCACTTCAACTTTTGGCAGCAATAGTCCATAGCAGTCCATAGTTGTTGACAGGTAGAGAATGTCACAGCTGATCTCAATGAACATATCTGATAAAAACAAAGCCGATGACATCACACACTTCTTGTAACATGTTCGTGGAGAGTGTGATGTCTGGATAGAAGTAGTGATGGCTATGAACAGGGAACCATAAAAATAACTGCAGGCTGTGACATTCTTGTTCCCACTGTTTGGAGCGCTATTGTCACCATGCTGTGGGAGGCCCACAAAACAAAATGTGGTCTCAATACATCTACAAACAGAGGAAATTGCTTGTAGTAGACTACACCAGAAACAATGAATAAAAAGTATCACACCCTGCAATGCTTTATAGGCCTCTCTGGCAGAAAAACATTCAAGTGAGAAACACTATTTTAAGTCGTAATTTAATGTCAGATTCCTTTATTTTGCTGCCAGTTAAATATCCCTCAATAAGCCATCACTACAATTGAAGTGGGAGGTGGTAGATAATGCATGCCAAGCTTCGGAGTCACTAAGTTCTCCCGGGAACAACAGCTACACGTGTCTGCCATTTAGGTGGAGACATAAGGCTGAATAAACACCATGAAAATTGTACGCGTTCGGAAACATAGGTGGGCTGTTTTTGTGGATTTTTTCTATTTTGTGTTGCTTTTTTATAATAGAGCATAAAACCATAACCATTTGGAAAAAGAGTAAGTATTCTGATCCAAAGCAATTAGATGCAATCACTTTTTCCGAAAAGGTGCATTGTTCTTTGCCTCGGATTGTTTCATTAAATGGTGAGTAATGAGTAGCTGTTGGGTGAGGATGTCACAAGTATCTTTTCTCTACAAAGTGTAGCTTTTTCCATATAATGTCTTGTTATAACCTTATGTGAGACCAGTTTGGCTCAGGGGAAAATCATTGTCTAGATGTAGATACACTGTTCAACTGCAAAAATCGACCTCTAAGTTCAATGTTTGATCTAGAATTTTCACATCAGAAAGAAGCTTTCAGACTTTCAGATGAGCTGAATGGTTCTTATTAACTGTCAAGTTCTATGTTCTTAACATGTCCATCTACCAGACGTTTGGTTTTGTAGCAGAATGGTAATGATCAGAATAGCTCCAGATTTTTTCCTATTCTCCCTCCTATTTGCCTCTCCAATTTCTTAGCTACTGTTTTTTTTGCCTTTCCCTTTGTCTCATTCTTGGGATTATCTTTTCACTGTCATACTTTTGAACATTTCAGGTGGCAAAATTATGGTTTGGCAAGAGTCATAGTCATCCACTGACCTAACATGGAAGCTGCAATAGAGGTGTGTGCGGCAGCCCATGATCCCCTCTGAATGGGAAACGTGGCACAGTTGGTCAGCTACCCAGTACAGTGGGATAGTACTTGAAAACTGGGACTGTCCCTTGAGAACTGGGACTGCTCTATTTCCACATTCCATTCTTGTATTGCCCATCTTGCGCTCTTCCTCTCTAACCTTTTCTTCTTATGCTTCACCTTTTATGTCATGAACATTATACCCCAAACATGAAAAATGTACACATGCTTATTAGATTACTCTGGAAGAGGGAAAGTAAGTCATGGTAGTTTTATTTTATTCCAATCCATGTTCTGATCCACTAATTTAAAATCATTCTCATCGTATAACCTCATTATCCCAAAGACAACTAATTGTTTCTTCGTGGTTTTCTACCTTTCGGTCCAAAGTTCTGTTATTATACTTCTAACATTTTAGAAAAGTGGCCTCTATACTGGTCAGGGCAGTGTCATGGCAGCAGGTGCAGGTCCCCTGCCGCACTACCCATGGGCAGATCACTTGGAGTGCTTCTGCATCAGGGCGGAAGCATACCACAGAGCCAACCTTACCCCGGATTGGGGGAATGCAGGAAATGGTGCGCCCTGTGGCTCCGTCCTTTTGCAATATACTTCAAAAGGCCAGAATAATGCAAACAAATTTCAGGAGATTTGTGCAGAAACACTTCTTTTGCCACAGATCAGCCTGCATTATTCTGGCCTCTAGGAATACTTCCACAAAAGAACGCAGCCACAGCGAGCACCACTGGGGATAGAGTGTGTGTGCGGGTAATCTGCCTTGCTGCGGAAGAACACTGAGAGGAATGGTTAGCACATAGCGGGAAGGAGCTGTGGAAATGGAGATGGGGACACAGAAGCGGTTGGCAGAGAAGGTAGTAAGACATTGAGAGAGCGCGTGACAGAGAGTGAATGTGGGTGAGGTCATCGAAAAGATTAAAAACGAAACAGAAATTTTGTCCGAATCATTTTTTGTCCATGTGCACAAGTCTATTATTTCTATTTCATTTAAACAAAACATACTTTTTTTCAAACGTTTTTCCATTTCTTGGAAGACTGAGAAACTGTGTTCCTCTGATTGCTGAGTGAGTGTCAGTACCCCTGATGTTTCCAAGACATGAATTTTGAGGAATTTTTGCAAATGAACATTCTAAAAATACTGAATGGTGCATTCTTCAAAATTAGGTAAATTACCAATGTATGAACTTGATCACCTGGTGTCTAGAATTGCCACATTTGTTAACACAGATTAACAGAAAGGGAAATGCATATTGGTGAGCGCTGTTATGGGCTGAATGTGCTTAGAAAGTTTACTTATGAGCTTCATGTAGAAATTAGCAAAGGCAATAAATGTGTGCCTTATTAGTCATTAGAGGGAGATAATCAGGGATATCTGCTTCCTTTTAGGTAATAATGTTCCTGAACAAAATAAAGCCCAAAACATTTACAGTGGTAAAATGGTTGACCAAACAAAACCTATGTGTAAGGTTTCATCCATTTGTTCCTCTCGAATATGCAAACCATGCCTTAGGATATGCCATCTCAGACGGTTTATTGGTTCCAAGAACCAGTGAGAGCAGATAACAGTTTTCACACAGTGATGTTTTATTCTCTATATTCCAGTTTGCTAAAACATTTCTTGTGACTTTCCTCTTTGTATTGCTTCATGGCAGCTAAATTAGATTTAGACAAAGGGATAGATACAGCCAAATCCTCACATGACCTCTAACCTCATCTCAATGTTCTGAGATTTAGTTTACCATCGCTGAAGAGGTCATCATATCGTGCATTCATGCAGTCCAGGACTCAAGGATCAGCTTAGGGGCCATTACTTGATTTCTAGTATTACAGTTAAAGTTTATGTTTATATTTTTATTTGTCACAATAAAATTCCTAATAAATTTTAACTGTCTCTTAATACTCGCTGCCATTCCAGGGGCACGACTGAGAGATGGTCACCTGAGCTCTGGCAGGCCACAGACACCTTTGAAGTAAAAGGCAAATAGGGTGAGCAGCAATTGCCTCTGAGCTGCTTTGATTTAAAGATTTGTTAATGTCATCTTTAAGGCACAGCAAATGTGGTAATTACTTAGGACATAACATACAATGGAGGCTGGTAAGACAAAGGGGACACAAAAGTGGGTGCTTAAGAGACTTAAAAAGTTAAATTAACTGTATTACTTTGTAAATTGTGTTAGCAATAGCAAATACCTGAAAACAGTTTTCCTGTAGAAGTATAGGTATACAAACTAAATGGATTTAGTAATGCTCAATATGTACGTAAGGCAGAGACTGCCTATCCTCCCATTCCCATTCCTTTATTACTTTTCTAGCCATTGGAGTTGACTCTTCCCTGGAGTATACATTCTGTTATGAATGTGGCACTCCTGCATATGGAGTTACAATGTAATGATGATGAAGTACCTTACTGACCAAAAGTGCTTATGTTCCAGTGTGCACAGTGGGTTGATTTGAAATCAGGAAATAATAGTTTTAATAATAATAAGGAAATAATAGTTTCAATGATGTTCGCTTTTAGGGAGAAGTATAGATATAACTATAGACTGTCTTACCCTTGGAATGGGCAGGTATCTCTGCTGTCTCTAGAGGAAGTATCTGGTACTGCAAGAGTCCTCAAAAGTCTGTCAAACATTACAAACAGCTGCTGAACTGAGCCCTCCCAACACTGTATGCTTTGGCAGGGCTCAGATGCACAGGAGCGAGGGTTGGAGAGAGTGCTCTTTGAAGTCTGCTTGGTGATGTTATATTATTCTTGGCTCAGGGAAGCACATTGCAGTTAGTTCTCATCATAACTGAAGTGCAAAGTTTTTCTCAAGGCCCTGGAAGGATGGTTTTAGCATTACATTATACTATAAATCACCTTGACTCATTTCACTGCCGAGACTGTGTTATTTTATTAAATTCCCCTTAGTTTTTTCCCTTTGTTTTTAGAATGGGATCCACCTCGGCTTCATTTATTGGGGTATTTTGAGGCTCCATTAAAACCTTTCATGCCAGAGAAATATGATGCGGTTGTATGGGTGGACTCACGTGGCTCTTGATCATTTGCGAATGCCAGGTCAAAAATAGGAATTTTGGGATGACTGTTCTAAAAACCTGTTAGCCTCAACAATATTTAAATCACTGTCCCTGCCAGATGTTGGCATAAGCTTTAGGAATGTTTCTGGAGGTCATGGGCATTGGCACAAATGGCATCAGATCTTTTGGAACAAGTCACTATAACAGCACTTTTCCCGTTCCATTTCATAATGGCAGCAGCAAAAACACATTTTTCATATTCACATGCTTTTCCCTTAAGTTTTGCATATATAAATCAATGACAGTTTATAAATAAGTGTAGCAAGCATTTGATCATTATAATAAAACATAACTAATTGTTATGCATTTAAACAAGTTAGCATTTGCTTATCAATACTCCATTTGTGTAACATTTAGCATCATCTTCATTTCAGTGGACATGTACCTGCATGAAAAAAATATGTAGGTGGGCCCACCATACCCAAAAAGCCACCCTACAAAGTCTGCAATGGCTTAGCGCTACATTCCTTTTATACGAGATTATCCAAAAATAATTAGGACACATGTATGTTGCATTACAGGGATATTTTTAATAATCTGTGACAATAAACACCTCCCTACATCAAGGCCAAGCAATTTTTATGTGAGTCAAAGTGATGCCATCACAATAACACTGTAGTGGTCCAATCAGCAGAGCCATCCATGTGATTTCTATGGACATGGATCTAGCTATAGTTATACATGGTTTTACAAGATTGCACCAGAGTTGCCAATGTCCTGATGTGGTTTAGCACTCCACGTTTTCTGCAGCTCCCATAATTCACTGATCCACACAATCACAAAGCAGGATTAGTCAAACTTAAGTTTAAGAAATACATTCTTTTGATGGCCAATGTTAACGGAGCTCACTCCACAAATATCCTAGAGGTTAAGCTGTTCTAACCCTGGTGCAGTGTAAGAATTGCTCAGTATCTAATACACATCAATGTGCCATGCAATTGCAAATCACGTAAATGTGTGTTTGGCGATTCTGCTGCTCCTGGGGTTTTATTAATGTACCCAACATGACCATTTAGCAGTTCAGTAGTAACACAATACTCACTAAGAGGCACCAAATGTTTTCCGAGCTCTTTCCAGCAGCACATCTAAGAAACCAACATGCTATTCTGAGTCAGACTTTGGCCAATGGTAAATCACATTTATGCAAGCTTATTTTTTAATTCAAAAGTCATCATTTGACTTGGTACCAAGTAATAACCTTTTCAAGACAGTAGTGTTTTGCAATGAACTGAATTTGTACTGTACCATAAGGTACGTCTCACTTGCTGAACAAATTCCAAATGTAATTTTTCAATTAGGAAAAAAATGTACTAACTACAATTTACAAACTCTTGCAAACCATATATATTCTTTTTTCTTTTTCTTTTATATCTATTATGTGTATATCAGTGGCTAGGCCAGACCCCGGGCCCAGCTTAATGAGCCGCACCCCAATCTATTTTCTTTCATCTGCCAGGAACCAGCCCAAAAAGGACAGCAGGTATTTTAGGCATGTCAGCTCTGGATTACACTCTTTCCCTCCTGCACATGGCTACGCTTAAGCCAACACAGTCTCACTCAGCTCTTATAAGTGCAACAGCATTTGAAAAAGAGTGATACATTTTTATTAACCATTATGTATACATTTCTTTAGATCATCAGGAAGTAAGAAGCATGGATCAAAAACAGCTTGTGTTAGTATAGGAGTAATCCAAGTATTTTGTGTGTCTCTTTTTGGGTGGTTCTAATGGTACCGTGTTCTCTTCTTTCCTGAAGATTTCTTCTTATGCTCTTGGGTTTGGCGTAAAGCTGCTTCATGGCCACTTGAATTTATGGGTCAACTACAAAGGAACTCCTGCCACTTAAATTGTGACTCTTTTCATCTAGGTTTTTCTCACAGGCTTGGCTATAACTTATACCTGTACCAATTCACACCGGACAGTCCCAATTCCAACATCTCACAGTGCTCTCAGTCAAGAGATGGAATCCTCAGGAGCATGCTGTGAGAAAGGAGAAAGTGTCTCTTTAGCAGGATTGGGGGCTTAAAGAAAGGGAAACATTATTTTTTCCTGAAAATCCGTTAACTTGAGCCTAGTGGTGGCACAAATATAAGTTTGTGCTAGGCTGAGTGTATTCATTAATTCAAGTGTCAATTAAAAATATGTTAAAATGTCAAATCAAAGCGTTAAATATGGGATATGAAAGAGACAAACTGGTGATAATGGGCTAAGAGATTGGAATTAACTTGATATAAAATGCAGTTTTAGTACAATACCTAAGTAAAACAATAACTATATAAAAGTATTGACATCCAGTATAAGTAATTAAAAAATGAATTTAACAAAGTGTTTGTTTTGCGTCAAAACCACCAGACGCGTTTCACCGGCAGTCTTCTGAGGTAAAGTTTAGACTGTATAAGCAGTAGCCTGGCTAGGAACGGTGGTTGGATATTGAGTGCTGTGGGTTACTGAAATTGATAGTTCTGAATCTGAGATAATGAATTCTATGGAGATGTAGTAATTTAGAAATTATGTGGGATATACCGTATTGGCTGAAATATAGGCCGCACTTTTTTCCCCCACTTTAAGTCTTTAAAGTGGGGGTGCGGCCTATATTCGGGGTCTAGCGCCCGACGCCCGGGACATGCAGTCCCGGGCGCCAGACAGGCAGCGGGGTTAGGATACAGATCCCCCGCAGCGGTGCAGGGGACCTGCATCCTACTCCTACGGGAGGTTGTCTAAGCGCATCGTGCGGACGGTCACCGGCTGCGGAGGTTGTTTACCCGCATCGCCGCAGCCGGTGACTGTCCGCACGATGCGTTTTACCTCTGCCCCCAAGACTTACCAGAGCAGACTCCCGGGTGTCTTGCGGGGCCGGCGGGGGACATCTACACAATACGCGTATACAACTTCCGGTGCAGGACAGTGGCAGCATATCTCGGGAGGGGAGGAGGACAGTGGCAGCATATCTCGGGGGGGGGGGGGGGGAGACAGAGTGGCAGCATGTTTTTTTGGTGCTTTTTTAAAGAAAAAAACTTTTTCTTTAAAAAAGCACTAAACTTCTAGGGTGCGGCCTATATACGGGGGCGGCCTATATCCGAGCCAATACGGTATTGTTCCCACTAATATTTGTGGTTAGGAGGGTCGCTGGTCCTAACGTAGTATATCTTGAAAAAGGGCAGGATGCCTGGACAAGTTGTCTTTTTGTGCTGAGGGTTGAAGAGTTGCAGTATAAAAGATGTGAAGCCAGCTTTATCATATTTATTGTTTTATTCAGATATTATATTAAAACTGCATTTTATATGAATTTAATTTCAGTCTCACCAGTTTGTCTCTTACCTGCTGTACTCATTGACTGTAAGGGCCCTCCTCACCTGTTGTCTCTGTTAGTCAATTTGTTATGTTGTATACTACTTGTTATGTCCTGTCTACCCATTGTACAGCGCTACGGAATTTGATGGAGCTATATAAAACAATAAATAATAATAGCAGCTCAGTTTTTCATTTCTATTATTTCACTGGAGAAGGTCTTTATCAAATTTCTTAAATATGAGGTATTGGGTGGGCCAGTGCAAACTTGTGTAAACTCAGCCATAGTATATATACCGGTAATTGGTGCCTTTGGCATCCTTACCAATATGTGCAGGAACCTGTGTGTGTTTACACAAGGCAAGTAGATTTCTGACCAATGGTCTGGCTTGGCTTGTGCCAGATACGAGTCTGTCCACTCATTTCTACTTTGGAGAAATCAACAGAAATATTCCATAGAAACTAATGGAATGTTTTACTTTGGCAAGACGGTGGTATATAAATGGAACAGCCTCCCTTCAGAAGTACTAGAGGCTAATACGGTGAGGGAATTTAAACACGTATGGAATAGGCATAAAGCTATCCTGAACCTAAGACAAGACCAAGGACTGATTAAGGGTTGACAATTTACATCAAGAAAAACTAGCAGTTTCTATGCTTTTGCACCAAAATTCTATAAGCTTTGGTTTAAAAACCTGACACTTTTTGTGTTTTGTTGTTGGTTTGTTTCTCTTTGCATGACTGGAGGAGGGCCTACCTGGCAGCCCCCCTTTTTCCCCTCCTCCCATAACCACAATAAAGACATACACCAAATGTAATTTTAACAAATTGACTTTATTTATTTAACAATGTCAATAAAAGTCAGATATGGATTAATATGTCCACGGTGCAATCCAACTTGCATCTCCGCACCGTGACACTAACACAATTAATGTGTCAAGGGTTAAGTACCATTAACCCTTTGTAAACTTTACACCAATGTGTTGGGCGCTTAACGAACGCCCCTTTTAACAATTAACTAAACACCATCAAACTGAAACAGTAACCAGTGAAACCGTCAATGAATAAACACCATCTGGCATAGGCGTGTAAACCATATACCCGCTGTGACTGACGGCGTCCCTTGCCCGTCAGCCCGTGGCACCAATAGGAATCGCAAGGGCCCTTAGCCCAAGGAGTGTCTTGCACTTAAGCCCGAAGGCTTGTGCACCACGAGCCAACCACCCCTAAAGGTGAGTAGCTCTAGCACCATGCCAGCATAAAACCTACACCATAGAAACAAACACAAAAAAAAAGGGAGGGTGGGAGGGAATATTTTCAGGCAAACGGCAGTAAGGAATAATGCCCTACCCTGTAGGGAGCCAAATTTATAGCCCATATCATGGGGGGGGGGCACCAGGGGGCTGCTGACCAACCCCGAGTGACCCCCTAATCTGCAGATTTACATATAGCTGGGCAATTAGTAACTTTATACAGTTCAAAAGGTGAAAGTGGAGGAGGAGAGGAAGGGCAGCCCAGGCCCCCCCAGTCATGGGCCCCTGCGTCCATTTCTCTCCCTCCAGGGCTGTGCTTGACTGGAGGAGGGCCTACCTGGCAGCCCCCCTTTTTCCCCTCCTCCCATAACCACAATAAAGACATACACCAAATGTAATTTTAACAAATTGACTTTATTTATTTAACAATGTCAATAAAAGTCAGATATGGATTAATATGTCCACGGTGCAATCCAACTTGCATCTCCGCACCGTGACACTAACACAATTAATGTGTCAAGGGTTAAGTACCATTAACCCTTTGTAAACTTTACACCAATGTGTTGGGCGCTTAACGAACGCCCCTTTTAACAATTAACTAAACACCATCAAACTGAAACAGTAACCAGTGAAACCGTCAATGAATAAACACCATCTGGCATAGGCGTGTAAACCATATACCCGCTGTGACTGACGGCGTCCCTTGCCCGTCAGCCCGTGGCACCAATAGGAATCGCAAGGGCCCTTAGCCCAAGGAGTGTCTTGCACTTAAGCCCGAAGGCTTGTGCACCACGAGCCAACCACCCCTAAAGGTGAGTAGCTCTAGCACCATGCCAGCATAAAACCTCCACAGCCAGGGAATGCGACCACTTGCATTCTACTGGCCCCCCACCACCGCCAGAGCCCTCTCGAGGCCTGTCTGAATATCAAGCAACCAAATGTCCAAACCCACATCGGACAAATGGACCCCATCCCGACGAAACAAACCCGAGAGATCCCCTTCCAAATCGTCATGCCGAATAACGACGGAACCCCGGAAAGCCAAAAAACGAGAAATGGTCTTATTCACCTGTTTCCTAGCACGCTCCACACCAGCATGAGAGTTAGCCCCCCGCCACCGCAACCGGGTAACAATATGAGACCAGACAAAAAACGTGGAAGGATAAGCTGACCAAAACTGTTGAAAATCAGCCTTCATATTGGAGATCAAAACCCGCAAAGGAACCTGAACAAGATCGTTCCCCCCCACATGAAACAACAGAACCTGGGGCACCCCGTGGATCCGGACATGGCGAGACAGTTCCCTGCCAACTCTGTCCCACCGCATACCTCGGAAGCCCAGCCACCGGATTACCACCCTATCCGGATCAAATCCAAGCTGCCTGCCAGAGGGACGAATCGCTGCCCGTCTCGCCGCCCAATACACGTACGAGTGCCCCAGGATCCACACGACCACCTTACCGGAACCTAAAAAAGAACAAAACCGGACATAAGAACGAGAAAACTAAAGCAGATGAGGCCTGACATAAGAACGAAATCTATTGGACTCCCACCTCCCAATCCTCATCACCACATCCTGCTCCAACCCCCACCTAACCGCCTCCGTGGCGGCCCCAATCCTAAAGGAATGAGTACCAAACTCGCGAACGGGAAGACCCAAAGCACCCAAGCAGCGCCGAAACACTGCCACAAACTGGTACCGTGACAATGAAGCGCCGTCCCCATGAATCAACAAAGAACCGTCCACACAAGGCCTAACAGCCAAAAACGCCACAGCCGCAGCGCAGGGGCAAACAGGACTATCCAACAAGCTGTGTAGCACAACAAAGCGCCCCCTACCAGCCTGATCAGTCTTAGACCGACGAAGCCGGATGCAAACCCGAGCAGCCTCAAGAACGAAATCCGAGAACAACAAACCACCCCGAACCGTCCTATTAGGGCTGACCAGTTCGCCCACACGAAAAGCCCCAAAGAACGCCAAAACAAAAGCCAGGCGAAATAAACACAACTCAAAATGCGACACACAAACCTCAGACAAACGGCCCACCAAATCCACCAATAACCCAAAAGAAACCGGCCTGCGAGAATCACGGGAATGAGACCCCCTCCGAAACCCACGCAACGCCTGCTTAACCAGAAAACTTTTAGTCAAATCCCGCTCACCCTGCGCCTTAAACATAAAGGCCAGAGCAGACACACGGCGGTCCAGACCCGACACTGACACCCCTGAACCGAACAAAAACCCAATATACCACAAAAGGACCTCAGACTTGGAATCATCAGTCGAAGGAGACCCAGCCTGGCAACAAAACTCACCCCACTCAGCCCAAACCTTCTGGTAAAAACTCCAAGTAGCAGGAACCAGCGCCCTCCTCAGGAGCGACCCTGCTCCGACTCGCCCAGCTGCCACATCCACCTGGGAAACTGCGTACCGACTCCGTCTGCCCGCGGGGCCAGCTGGAAAAAACGCTCCCACTGCAAACGAGAAAGAGAATCGGCGATGCTGTTATCCACACCGGGCACATGAACCGCCCGAAAACACATATTCAATTGTAGGCAACGCAGAACCAATCGCCGCAACAAGCGGAGAACAGGAACAGAGGAGGAGGTGAGACCATTCACGGCCTGCACCACCGCCAAATTGTCACACCGAAAGCGAACCTGTTGGTTCGTCAGGTCAGCCCCCCAGATCTCCACCGCCACAACTATCGGAAAGAGTTCCAAAAAGGTGAGATTCCTAGTGAGGCCAAGCCCACACCAACTATCCGGCCATTGCCCCACACACCACCTACCACGAAAATAGGCCCCAAAACCAACCGAACCGGACGCGTCAGTCCACAACTCAATGTCCCCATTAGCCACAGGGGAAGACAACCATAGAGACTTCCCATTGTAATCCTGCAAAAACCGATCCCAAACCCGCAAGTCATCCTTCAACGGAACTGTCAACCGGATAAAATGATGGGGAGACGAGACCCCAGACGTGGACAACGACAATCTACGGGAAAAGACCCGCCCCATAGGGAGAACCCGACACGCAAAATTCAACTTCCCTAGCAGAGACTGAAGTTGCCGCAGTGTAACCTTTGAAAGCCGCAAAAAACTGCCCACCAAAAACCTCAGCTCGACCACCTTGGACTCCGGAAGCCGACACACCATTTCAACTGAGTCAATTTCAATCCCCAAAAAACTCAAAACAGGACAAGGGCCCTCAGTTTTTTCTGGAGCCAACGGAACACCAAAATCCGACGCCACCTGATGGACTGAAGCCAAAAGAACCGCACATTGAGAGGACCCCGGAGGCCCCACGCACAAAAAATCATCCAGGTAATGGATAACCGAAGGCAATCCAGACACCTCCCTAACGACCCACTCTAAAAATGAACTAAACGCTTCAAAATGAGAACAGGAAATGGAACACCCCATAGGCAAACACCTGTCAACATAAATACCCCCTTGCCAGCGACAACCCAACAAGTGCACACACTCCGCATGAACCGGCAACAGCCGAAACGCCGCCTCAATGTCAGTCTTAGCCATGAGAGCCCCCTGGCCAAAAGACCTCACCCAATGGGCCGCCTTATCAAAAGAGGTATAGGATACAGCACACAACTCCGGATCAATGCCATCATTAACAGAATGCCCCTTAGGAAATGACAGATGGTGAATGAGGCGGAATTTACCAACCTCCTTCTTAGGAACTAAACCCAACGGAGAAATTCTCAAACCCGGGAGAGGGGAAACAGAAAACGGGCCTGACATACGGCCCAGCCGAACCTCTTTAGCCAATTTCTCAGAAACAACCTCAGGATGAGCCAAGGCGGACTTCAAATTCCGAGACGAATATTCCCCAGACACCCCGACAAAGGGAATCTGGAAACCCTCACGAAACCCACCCGACAGCAAAGCAGCAGCCTCTCTGTTAGGGTACCTACTCAGCCACGGAAGCATCTTCTCCAGCCGCACCGGAGTCTCCCCTCTTGGAACCACCGGAACCCTTGCCCCCTTTGTGGCGCTTGGGACATTTTGCAAGGGAGTGGGACCCATTACACCCCGAGCACTCATGCTTGAAACGACACAAGGTGCCCCACTTGCACTGCCCCTCGTTGTACTTCCAGCAAAACCCCTTCTGCATACCAGCCGCTGTTCCCGGGGTTCCAGAAGCACCGGCTGCGCCTGGAAATGTCTGCCCTGCAGGCCGCCCAGGGGCCATAACACGCAACCACAAAGCAATGTCCTTGTGGTCCCAGCGCAAACCCGGCCTACAAGCCATCCGCTGCCTAAACTGCTCATCGTACCGAAGCCAAGACTGACCCCCAAAAGTCCGATAAGCCTCACCAATACTATCCAAATAACAGAAAAGACCAGTACAATGCTCCGGCGCCTTCTGCCCAATCACACTGGCCAAGATCGCAAACGCCTGAAGCCAGTTAGTAAAAGTGCGAGGAATCAGCCGATACCGCCGTCTCTCCTCATCCTCCTTCTTACTGGCTTCCCCTTTTGTAGGCTTATCCAAATTAAATTTTTCCAGAGGGAGGAGGGAAAAAATCTCAACATACTCCCCCTTCCAAATTCTTTCACGAACCTCCTGCTTTAAATGAGTTCCCAAAGGGGCCTCAAAACACACATAAACCTCCCCGCGAGAAGCATCAGCTAAGCGGACAAGGTCATCACCCCCAGACTTCTCAGTAGAAGCGCCGACAGTCCCAGCAACCGTACCCACAACCACTTCACTAGCAGCCCCTACCGGACCCGCCGTAACTGACGCCGAAGAGACTTGCTCAACCCCAGGGGCCGGACTCGAAACCACGGAAGGCGCAGCGGGAGGAAACCCAGCCCCCCCGTAAGAACCCCAAACCCCAGCCGGAGAAGCAGAACTAACCTGGCGCTTACACGCCTCTAACAAGTCACCAAAACCCGTCAACAACTGACCTAACAAAAGAGAGGGATCAGCCCGGGGCCCAGCAACACCCGAACCCCCCGAAGACACCCCGGAACCCCCCCCAACCGACAACCCAGGAAGCGGAGAAAAAGTGGAAAAAGGGGGAAGGGAACAACCATGCTCACCAGGAAGCTGACCACCAGCCGAGGTGGATGTAACAGGCCTGGCCGAAGAACTGGGCGACGCAGAAAAACCTTGCCGTAGTAAAGCAGGTGTGCCCAGAAAATCCTCTTCAGCATCAGCGCGTGAAGAAGCAGCTGAGCGTTCCCCTTCCAAAATGGCCGCCGCCGATCCCCGTGCGGCGGGCGCCATATTAGGTGAGGCGCGCGAAACACCGGACCGAGTGCCCGCCCCTTCAGACCGCACGGCGGCCACCCCAGCAGCAACAAGCTCCCGAGCGCGAGCCTCGGAGCGCACAGCTCCCTCACCACTCACAGGCGACTCAGGAACACGCCGACGACCAGGACGGCTCCGCGGCAGCTCCCTGGAAACCGCCACACCGGACGGACCCTCGCCGGGATCCTGGGACACCTCATCACCCGAACCGGAGCTCCGGGACAGCCGGACATCAGCTTCAGCGGTCTCGGACTGCCTGGGACGAGCTGCACGGCCTGACCGCACCAAACGCGGATTACGTCTCTTCGCAGGCCCGCCGGAAAGCACGGGCCTGCTCTCGGAACGACGGCTACGCCTGCCGCCGCCTGCTTCAGGGCTCAGCCGCTCCGGAGGCCGGGAAGGCCTCGACCGGGTACGAGGGACATCGGGGGCCACGGGATCCGGAACCGCAGATGGGGGAGCTTCGGACAGCAACCCAGCAATCCGGCCACGAAGCCACTCAGCCCTGGGACCCTCCAAAGACTGCAGCTCAGAAATCAGATCATCCATGGTAAGTAAAGGGGTTTAAACAGCAAGAGCAGCAATATCAGCAATATTTTCAGGCAAACGGCAGTAAGGAATAATGCCCTACCCTGTAGGGAGCCAAATTTATAGCCCATATCATGGGGGGGGGGCACCAGGGGGCTGCTGACCAACCCCGAGTGACCCCCTAATCTGCAGATTTACATATAGCTGGGCAATTAGTAACTTTATACAGTTCAAAAGGTGAAAGTGGAGGAGGAGAGGAAGGGCAGCCCAGGCCCCCCCAGTCATGGGCCCCTGCGTCCATTTCTCTCCCTCCAGGGCTGTGCTGTATTATTTTTCTGAAACAACCAATATGTAAAATGATTTAACTAGAACCACCGCCATTTATTCTTTACTCTACAAAACAATATATTTTTTCTCTAAAATAACGATAAATAGAAACATTCCTATTTTAAAGTGAATCAGTGTCTCTAAATCCAAATATGTTAACCATTTCATTGTAAAGTTATGGACATTGTCTTGCAGAACTAATACTCAGGCAGTGAAATGGTTTATGTTCTGGGCACACGCCATAATCCTCTTGAACCCTAAGGACTTCTCGAAACTATTTTCTTTTTGGGCTTCGGGCCAAGTTTTGCAAAGCACGGATGAAGTAATAAACTCTACCTGTCCATCTGTTAGCCCTCGAACGTTACAGTATTTGGAGTAAAAATGTGATTTCACATAATTTTCAGTGACATTGTTTAGAAAGAGGCCATTTGTACATGTCAGAGTGAAATGCAAATGACTTCTCTGAATTAAAAAAAAGTATGTTTTGATTGATATTATGCAAGTTTCGATAATTGTAACTTGTACCCAGCTGCAAATTTCCCAGCTCAGGATAAAAGGTAATGGAAAAAAGAGGCCTTTACAATTATGTGCAGATGGCACATATTTCTCAGTATAGAAAGGGTATGACTTTTCTTTCAACTATGCCTATTTCAGAGGTGTGACCACTTAGCAAAATGCCTTTGAATATTTTTTAACAATTTGGTCAGAGATTTCTAATTTTGAAAATCTGTCATTGTCAAGAATTTTGTGGTAAACGGCAAAAACTACAGTAATTACATATTTGTGGATTTGTGTGGAGTATTTACAGGTGTGCAATATTTTTAAATATTATTAAATATAAATTTAATAAATTTAATAAATACAAACATTATTTGGACACAATTAATATAATACAGTTATCATTAACAAACAAACTTTTGGCCTCCTAGAAAAGAGGGAGATTGCGACAGGAAAGAGTTACTGAAAGATTTGAGCCCCAAAGAGGGACTGTCTCTCCTAAAGAGATACACTAGTTGTTGATGATGTTGATGATGTGGAAATGCCAAGTAATGAGGTTAAAAAACAAGAAATGAGGTTTGAAACAAGCAGCTTCCAGGTATGGTTATCGTACTTCAGAGGATAAGTTAAGCTTAATATGTGTCCACCCTTAGACCAGTGGCACAGCTAAGCAGCTGCATGATAGGTGCGTAAATTGTTGGTGCTATATAAATAAAAGATAATAATAATAATAATAATAATATATAGTAGCTTGACCTCTGATTACAGAAAGCAGAGGTTAAACTGGTAATGCCTATATGATTATTGGTAAGTGTCTACACTACTTATTTTGGGGGGGGCTTTGGGCTGATTTGCTGCTGATCAGCCAATGCTTAATAAATACATTTTGCCAATAGAGTCAACGAGATTTATCGTTGTGCGCCCAGTTAAAAAGTTCCCTCTGATTAGGACATATATGTGGAGCATGCACTGGATTGAAAAAGTGTAATATATACCTTTTAATGTACTCTTTCAGTGCATTCAGCACACATCTTTGTACCTTTCACTCTCTCCACGGTCAATTAGAATGTTAATACGTTCCAAATTTTCATTCCATGAAAATAGCTAAAATGCCAGGAATTAAAAAAAAAATTGGCAAGCATAACAAAATAGTGCCTTGGAAATGGAGTGTCGCAAATTACACCTTGAAACTGTTGTGTATGTTTTTTTTTAACTGCTCTCATAAGTGGAGATTCTCTTGATCCAAGAAACTAAAGGTGAATATTTCACTCCCATTCGGCAGTGATGAAAGGATCCTGTGTTCTCTGCTAATTATGGAAAAATGATAAAGGTCTGTTTTTTAGTTCTTTTTTTCTTTTTTTGTAACAGTTTGGAAAAATGATTATAAATAACCCATCAATTCCACCTTCTCTCATGTACTGTGATAAAATCATTCTCCATGGAAGCCAATCAGACCTTCCATTGACGTAAAGATTATGGCTTTGAACAGTACATGTCATGGTCTGACAGTTATTATTATAACACAAGCACAGAACAGTTTTCCTTGTGTGGAATAACAAAGTTGAGCTTCTGTATGTAAAGGTTCAAAGTTAAATCAACGTATTTATTTACGGGTGATGCCATCTTGAGATAATCATTATTTGTTCCTATGGAAAAGTTGTCCTGTAGGTAAACAAGTAATTCAAATATGAAAGTCTTTGAAATGATGTTGTTGAAATGATGTTGGCTTACGCATTGTAATTATCTTCAGGTGGCCGTGGCTTTCCCATCTTTTGCAATTAAATACTAAATTGATAAAGCAAGTGTGAATGAAGTGTCGATTCAATCTGCAGATGGCATCTCTGAGGTTTCAAAAGCCTATCTAACTTTACATATTTTTCTATGATGGACCTCTTGGGCTAACACTGAGATTCTAAAATACACTAGAAGGAGCAGCAGTGCATCATAATATGCCAAAAGGACATTAATTAAACGAGTAGCTATATTTGTTCAGAGGTATCCATTGGTTGATCTGTATAATCTAGAAGTACCACACAAATTGAATTGGTTTTAAGATTTAATCTAGTACATCCGGCACACATATATATATTTTATCTTTTGCTAGCCATACGTCATCTGTTACATTTCCAGTATATTATATGCATATACAACAATGAAATTAATTTATATGTATGAATGTATTATATATGTATAATTGTTGTTTTCTAATCAAGTGCGTGTGTGTAATATTATTTCATCTTTGCCTTTTCTTGGTCATCTTACCCTTCAGCAATTAACTTGCTGATCTATTGCTGGTCTTACAGATAGTGAGCAACTTATTTTATCTTGTGGCTTCTAATCAAGTCTAAAAGAATTACATTCATACATAACATTAGTATTTGGCACTGGTTAACTTGTCTAAAATTATTACTTTTTCAAAATATATCAGTGAGTCTGAACAGTATAAAAAGCAAAGAACATATGGTTTGTATCTTATATAAAATTATTCTTTTCATTTGAAATATAATATTGTATACATTAATTACTTATCTAATATGTGAGCCAAATAATACACTATTCCTATAATCATTGTTCATCTGTACAGACAGCACTATTATGTGTCTTGATTATACAAAGATCAAAATTATATATATATATAAAAATAAAGGAATACAAAAGGAAAGAAGGATACATGAATTTTATAGTCAGTTTGGTTATTTTTATATTAAATGCCAAATTCTGATTCCCAAATTGTGACATTAGAAGTCTCCTTTAAGTCATTACAGTCTCTAGCCATGTATCCCTAACATCAACCTTTTCTCACCAGAAGCTCTTACTGAGAATTTGCTTCCTACCAAATTCTACTAACTTATGAAATTAAACAGATATTAAAGTACCCCTTGACACTTTTAAAACTAGTTTGAAAAGTTCTGCAGAAAACCACCCATTCCCACAGCTCATGGGCTGCTGTTAATGAAAACCTGTGCTCTTCCAATATATAATTTGCAAAAGATATGAGCCTTTTGATGTTATATAGGGTGTGTTGCAAAACCAGAGAGTAATACTAAATATCTGTCTTTTTTCATACTTTTCCAGAGCCTGTCTAGTATTAAAATTGCAAGCTCCCTCAGATGCAATAATACAGACCCCGACACGAGAACCCACCCCGTTCTAACATTCTTAGACTGGATGGGAATGACGTATTTGTGAAGTGCCTGCTCTGCTGACCACTCCTATGTTCCTGGCTACCAAGGGATGTAGTTTAGCAATCACTCTGTTCCACATCACATTGAAGTGTGTGGTTATTCCCCTACAGGTTGGGCATTACTGCACTTATAAGGTGCAAACAAAATACATTTCAAGCAAACCCATAGGTCATTGTAAAGATTAACAAAAGTACATTTTTTGGGAAGTATTTACTTTTATGATAGTCTGCTTATATGAAGTATATTAAAGACGGTTTAATCGTTAAAGTGGGCTTTTTAAGGTACGTCAACTCAAAGTGTTGTCATTGATTTGCAAGTCCACATATGCTCAGTCAGCACAGAAGGCAATTGCCTCTTGTTTGGGGTTTTCTCTGCATGTTAGAATTAGGTTTCTTCCCTCTGCTGAGTGTAGGTTTTGTGGTTGAAGTGTCCGCATACCTGGGACGTCTCAGGGGTTTGCCCTTGAGTCTCAGGGTTTTTGCTCTAATCTCAGGGTCTCACAGTGAAGGGGAAAAGTCTTGAAATGCTTGAATGCAGGTGTATCTTTAAATAAAGACAAGTCAAGGTTTTCATGAAGGCCAGTATTAGAGCCATTTTAGTAACACATTTGGCAAGCTGCTATGTGAAATCTTCACTATGGGCTATTAAAGGGTTAATATTCTAAGAGTTTCAGGGTCACCTCATTTAGAAAGTTCCCAGGTATGAGTGTTGCTGTAAACCTGTTAAAAGCTAAATGTAACCACTAATAAACCATGGTAGTAGCTATGGGTAGCTCTGCCTTCTGAGTAGGCAGGACAGGTAAAACTAAAGATATAAATACCCCCCTAACTTCACCTTCGTTAATCCTTCTTTCTTTTTTTTCTTTCTTTTTTTTATTTTAATATAAACATACAAACACATTTAAAAAAAACATAAATACATAAATATATTAGTAAGACATAGTAATCCTTCTTTCTGACCTCAATAAGTACAGGGCTTGTTTTTAAAGGCATATTTTTATTTACCTCTCTCCCTCTTTATCTCTCCTTTCTATCGCCTCTATTTCTTTTTTCTTTGTTCTCTTTATCTTCCCACCTTTTTCTCATCCTCTTTCTCTCTCTTCCCTTTCTCTTTATCTCTCTTTTCTCCATTTTTTATCACTTTTCCTCTTACTTTTTACCTCAACTTTTTCCCATCTCTCCCTTTTCTGTAGATCTCCCCTCCTCTTTATTCTTTATTGTCCCTCCTCTTTTCTCTCCCTTTTTTCTTTATCTCTCCCCTTTCTCTTATATCTCTCCCCCTTTCCTTCGATCCCCCCCTTTCTCATTACATCTCCTTGTTTTATTGATCTCATCCCTTCCATTTTACTTTAGTTCTTCCTTTTCTCCCTATCTTCCCTCTCTTTACCTCTCCCCTTCTCATTATCCTTCCTACTTCTTATTACCTCTCCCCTTTCTCCCCAACTCTCTCCTTTCTCCTGATCTCTCTTTATTTTTCTCCTACTCTTTATCTCAGTCTGTCTTCTTTCTGTTTCTCCTTGCCCCAATATATCCTCAATTTCATTATCTATTTCCTTTTTCTGGGCCTTTGAACCTTTGGTAGATGTTCCTATACGGCTGTTAACTCTCATTTGTTGGCATTAAGATGTTCGGAATTGCAAGCCTTGTATGCAGAAACACTGTATAATATGTTCATTCAGGATTAATTTGAGTTCCTTTCTTGTTTCACCTTAACAGGGAGATTATTCTTGCGGAATTTTCCCCCAATCCCTCTCTCCTGATGAACACTGTTGGCACTACCCGTATGTGCTCCATTGCCTTTGCAGATACATGGACAAGACTTCGGACTGGAGGAAATCTTCTCAAATATTTGGATCTGATGTGGTGAGGCCGCTTCAGCATTGACTCTTTGGAGATGGGTTGTTTCTGCAATCTCTCAATGCTATCAAGCTTGCGGAGTTCTGTTCCTGGTGGTCTATGGCACAATCTACTTGGGCTCTTTCCACTTGTTGGGCAGCTGAGACTGATGTTTGCAGAACTGGTACTTGTCTTCAGGGAGAACCTTCACCCAGTACTACCATTTGAATGTCCAGATGTCTGTGTCTTCCTCTCATTTATATAGTTTTGCAATACGTATGTTGATTTTTTTGTTTGTTCTCACCTCCTTGGGATTTTTCTTTCTTGAGTATTATCTATGGCAGAAGTGTGATCTCACCCTTTTTCGGTTCCTTGAGAAGCTGGTGACAAAGACTAAGGAAGGCGAGGCTAGGGGGGCTATTTATGTCTTTTTACCTGTCCGGCCTACTCATAGGGCAGAGCTTTCCATAGGTCGCTGCTGCCATGGATAATAGCCAAGAAAAGAAAATCACAGTAAGTATGGAACGATTTTTTATTTTCATTGGAATGTGCTTAGAGTTCCTATGTTCGAATTTTGGGCGCTTGGCAGGCTAGTAACCTCACCAATGCAGTTCTGATGTAGAGTGCCAGGATATGATGTCATATAAAGGCCTGCAAAGAGGATGGCAGGCCTAGAGGAGTGCCCAACCACTCTACATCAAAATAAGATATGAATACCTGTGCCTTGGATCATGGCATCATCTGCAGAGGACTCATTTTGCTTTATTATTCAGTGCAAATTATTATAGTGTGTGAACAATCATAACGTGGCTTCTTTACTGAAATCACACAGTACGAGAGACTTTGGGTATATCAATATACTGTAGCCAGTCTGCAGCACCTTACACAGATTTCTTACTATTGATTAGCCATTCAAAACACAAATAATTCAAGTAAATTATTAAATAGCACTCCAGAAACCATATGTACTTTAATACACATGATAGCTAAGTTTCACCTGTAAATTAACATGTTCCAAATGCAAATGCATGCAGGGATTCATCTGGTCCTCTCTCTGCATTTATGCTGTTTCCCGACACCACCTCCCCCAGATCCTTGGCTTGCAGAAGGTATGCTCAGCTGAATGCATCGCCTGTTTACCAGTGTGCACATGCACTATATTCACGTCATGCCAGCACTGGCTTTGCACAGGATTTCTAGGGGTTTAAGGAACTCCACCTTGTGGATGCTTAAAACGCAGAGCATGGAAAGGGCAGTACCCATATGCCCAATTAACCAAATCTAGCCCATATAGCATAAGCTTGCGAACAGGGTTCTCTCTACCTAATGTATGGGTTTGTCTTGTCATATAACCTGAATATGTGTATTGTAAGAAGCGCTGCGTAATTGCTGGCACTATTTAAAAGAAACATAATAATAATAATAATAATAATAATAATAATAATATCCTTACCCAAGAAAGCTGGACCAAATCCATATCATACACACCTATGTTTTTAGTTTTTTTGTTTGCCCAACGTTTTTCCAGTTCTTGTGCAGTATTTTTTATTTCACTGAAAATGATAAATTGCTGGTTTTGATGCGGTTTTTACTAGTATTCATATTAGCAGACAACTAAAGGGAACCAAAAAAATGTTTTTTTCATTATTTTCTGTATAGCTAAATGATAATTAAATAAGTGTACCTCAAGGGTTCTGTGTTTAATATGAACCAAAGGCATTTATTTTATTGGACAGCGATCACTGTAGCTTTTAACGTCTGCTTCATCAATATCTTCCACTAAGACTCATAATGTCTCCTGCGATGAAATGGAGTATGTTTCTACTTTGAGCACTTTTCAGGTACTGTAATCATGCAATGGCTTTTTAGTTATGATGTCAAATGCTTCTTTAACTTAACATATGACTAAACCACCCTCCATTGTCTTTAAGAACCGTAAGGATTTACTGGCTGCTAAATTACAGATCTGACAATCAAATTTAAAAAAAAATTTGATATATGTAGTGATCCATGGGGTGGCCTTTTGCAGAGCTCACATTACAGCCCTCCGAAAATTCCTCTTATAGGTCACAGCAACTGCACATTACACATGTGGCTTCGAGAACAGTGCTGCTTATATTAATACATTTCAGTGAATGATTTCCAAAGGATCATGTTACCAATACATTATCAAACTGCCTTTCTCAAATAGGCTCCTTGAGCAATAGGTGCATGGTTGGTGTTATACCGAAATTCACTGATACCTTTGCATAACCAAAAGCAACTTTCAACCACTGTAAGATTTACAGAGGAAAACTATATTTCAATTTAAAAGCATTATTTTTTTCAGTTGTTTTTTTTTTAAACTGAGAATTGGAAAACAATTATTTCTGCCATGATGAGTGAGGATATCTTGGCACCATTAATGGAGCAGTGTATGTGATTTTTTTAAACCAATAAGGCATGTCACTCATGAGAAAGTTAAGGGTACAAACTCCACAGGTTCCTCCATAAAAACCTGTACAAACACAAACGACAAGGTAGGAGCTGCACTCCGCACAATTATTCAATCACAAAGATGTTCAGGAAAAAAGAAGAACTATGTCACATTAGGATCACTGGTTTATTTATCTCAGGTGCTGCCCTCGACCTAATGCAGGGCAACTCCTCCAGCTGCATCTTTACTGCTGCTAAGTGCTGGGATATGACATCATAATCCAATATCTTGTGCCATGAAGGCATGTAGTATCTTTTGCTGAATACTATGGACTTCTCGACAGTGCAAAATGGCTGGATGGGACTGTCACCTGTCTAGACCTTTCAACCACGGCTTAATTGGCATAGGCCAGAATCCAACAATGATAAGGATTGTCTCTAAAGTTCAACATTTTTAATGCGCTTTAAGGTATCACCACAGCCAAACAAAGAAAAATTAGAATTGTAAGTCTAAAGATCAACCATCCTTTTTTTTAATAGATTCTTTCAAATACCAGTTTGTTTGTACAAAAGGCAAAAAACAGGTGATAGGCCCGTGTTGTCGCCTTGGCCTTAACTCACACGCTCTACTTAGATCTAGCCCATTTAGCCTGGAGACATTCTATGGAAGCTCCATGAAATGATCTACTTATCATGGAGACTTGGTAGTTTGATGGCTCCTAGCTGCTGTTCCAACTTTGTACGTAGTCTTTGTACACAGAACGTCTGTGTTAGTGTATAATGTCAGCATGTGTGTGTCTGTTGGTGTTAGCATGTGTGTGGGTGTTAGTGTATGGTGTTAACATGAGTGTGTGTCAGCGTATGGTGTTATAGTGTCAGGGGAGAGAAGGGAGGGAGATAGTTTAATGTGTGTGTGTAAGTGAGTTTGCATGCTAGCTGTTGTGTATTTTAGTTATCGGGGGGAAGCAAAAAATACTGCACTGCCATTAACCCTAAGCTCACCCTTTAGTACATTGTTTGTCTATTCAAACAAAATAATTAAATTTAATATCCATATTCAGTTGTATTTCTTTACTTTGACCTCCTGGTTACGATGGGGTTAAGGAAGCATTAGCTATGGCTCATACCAATTTTTGCCGAATGCTATTCCAAGCTATTAGATTTGTTCTTGTATTTCCCACTAGGTGCTCTCTTTTCAGAACAGACAAGCAGAAATGTTGATGTAAGCCTTGCTTATTGAGCCTTTGTGAGGCTTCCAGCAGTTGCAATGGAACATATTTCTAAATGAATTTGTATTGTTCTCTGGGGTGATGGGATTAGTCAAAATATGTTTTCTCATGTTTCCACCACATCAACGCAAACATCTTTCAGCGTTTTTGAGGGCTCCCCAGCTGCATATTCAAGGTGGATTCCATTGGGTCGTAATACTTTAATATATAGCAAAGGCTCTCCAGTACACATTTGGAAATTGTGGTGCACTTGAAGTTGTTTTAACCCTGTTCAGGATAAATGATCATGTGGCGAAGAACTTGTTTGGTACTTAGAACGAACTATGCAAAACATTTAACCAAAAATGTGTGGTTCTGACTCAGAATGCGTTATACTACCTTCCGTTAATACTAATTGCATTTTCCCTTGGAGGGAATTCACCAAAGATGGAAATGATGTCTCAATTCATTACATTGACTTTAAGTAAGGAAGGTTGACTTCCAACATATCAACGAGTCTTAAATAAGTTACATGTTTTTTCAAATGAGGCTAGCTGCCTTCTGAAAGGAACAAAAAATAATGTATAGTGCAGCGCATATTCATTTTGGGGATATGTATATGTCTGAATGCATTTTTTAATTGTTACTAATTAATGGGCTTTAGAGTTCTGTATTTTCTGGCAAGGTTTTGTAAGCTACTCAGCCATAGCCTGAGAGCTACCAGTTGGAGAGCCCTGCTCTAGGGCCAATATGGATTATATGCAGTGTGATTGCCAGAGCTACGGATCTGGATGAAAAACACACAAAAGAGAGGTTACTAAAAACATAGTCAGGAAATAGGCCCAGAATTCAGCATAGTTGTAGAAGAAGCTTTGCCACAAGAACTACTAGTATATTAGTAGTAGTATACTAGTATATTACTACGAGACCAGACAAGAATAAGTGGAAGTGGTCTTCTTATGGCTTTACAGTTACCAATAATGAGGCAAACAGTGTGCATGACCACTATTTGCTACTACCAGGGTATATGTTGCATGGAGCAACCTTGCATCTTGAAGCATAGCTGGCGGGTCACAGGGACATCGATCTGACAGTGATAGTCTCAGAACAATGTGCAATGCTAAAAATAGTAAAATAAATATATGGAGATATCCAAACAGTCTGAACAATTAGGGTGATATGGTGAAAATATATATACACACACACATAAAGAGCTTTGTATAAAAAATGACTACATGAAAAGTCCTTATCATCATAGCAACCAATAAAAGTTGCTGCTGATTGGACAATTCTGTTGGTTGCTTTAAGGATGAGATTGCTCTGGCGCTGGAGTCTATTTTTGAATCTTAAAAATGCAATGCCAAATAGCCCTGATTTCTGGTGCTTCCGGGTAAAATCCAGATACCCTCCCCGGTATTTTCATAATAAAGTATAGACTGAAGCAGGCAAGTCCTGCCTGGGGAGTAAAATGGGTCTTGACATTTTAAGGTTAGTGGCCCATAAATCACCTGCATACTGCTGCCTGCTGTATACACATGGCCTAGATGTACAAAGATGATTGAGAAGCTGCCCATCAGGCATTTTAATTTTTTTTAGGTCGGGGAAAACTGTTGAAATTAACAAGGAACAATTACATTTGAGGCTAATATGTGAGAAAAAGCTATTCAGATTATATGTATAGACCAATAATGTGCTTTTACTCTAACTGTATAATGAACAGCATTTCATTTATGAGGACAAGCGCCGCTTCACACGGCACCATTAATCCATAGACAGTAAGGAAGCCTTTTCCAAATCTGACAAGCAAACTGGCCCCTGGGCATTTGTTTGGTTTCCGCAGGTGAGAATAGTCCTGCTTAGGCTATGGCATTCTTCTAAAATCAGTCTATCCCAGAGATCTAGATGCTCCTTGCCTTGTCCGCCCCTGCTATCGATACTCATTGTTTTGCCCTTTTTAATGACAAGAGTCTAAACTTTTATAACTTCAGCTTATTTACCAACATATTATGAATGGGGTTTTCATTTAAAGCCTCAGAATTTTCCTAATTTCCAGATGATATGAAGAGTTTTCTTTCTTCCATTAAAAAAGTGCTCAAATCCAAGCAAGAATAAAATGATATACTTATCATTTTCATTTTGGCTGCGCCTCCTTTGGAATAAAAAAGCAGATGCCAAAGCTGGACATAACTTTAGGCTCAAATGTATGGACAAGTTTCTGTTTGACATGTATAATTAAATAAACCTCATGGATATACTTAACTACAGCTGTAGCAAACAAAAATGGGTAAGGACATCCTAACGTGAAACGCATAAGGTTATCCTGTTCTATAATGGTGTCTACCATCTGGTTGGATTTACCAGCATTTTCAAACTGCTGACGGTGTATGTGCCTGAAAAGTAGACAAAAAAAGTGTCTGCTCAGGAAATGTAATTTTGAAAATATATTTTTCCCCTGATCATTCATTCTTTCTCATGCAATGGGTGGATTTGAAAACTGGCAGATTCGTAATTATTGGAAATGTGACCAGAAATTACAGCTAAATTTGTCACCACAGTGCTATATATAAATATATACAGTATATCTATATATATATATATGTATTTATACGTATAAACATATATAGCAGTGCCTTAATCATCTTTTGTATCTTCAACTTGTAACAGCTGAACTTGTAACAGTACATGATGCACTACAGTGTATAAAAGTGTCTGGGTCTGGCTTATATATTAATAAGGATCTCTATCAGTTTGTCGAACATACCCAAACCCCTTGGCTCCCAAACTTGCCTCTATATCCTAACCCAATTTCTTCTTGTTTCTCTGCCATCTCATCATCTTGGCTTTGGGCTTGAATGGGGATTACAGCGAAGGAAGGAGCAGTGAAAGAACCTCCAGGAGCTGGACACAAGCTGCTAAGATTGTCACTGCGGTGAACAATTTAAGGAAATGACAAAGTGGCATTTAAGTTGGAGTGAACATTGCAAGTATACCTGTAATCTACAGCTGAATATGTTTTGTTTAAAGCATTTCATTATTATATTGTCAATAAACTAGTTAGCTAGTAGATACAAAGTATTTTTGCTTCTGCAAACTATCCATTTTCAGTGATCTTATATATTACTGTTTATTTATAGTGTGTGCAATGCATTCCAAGATTGCAAATAGTGCTCTCTGGGTGTCTGCTGTCACTGAAACCTCTCACCTTCACAGCAAGCGCTAACCTTGTCTACCATGACCAGCACAGTGTAAAGATCGATCACTTCACTCTTTGAAATCTTTATTGTTAATTGACTTGTAATTTAATACATTTTATTATCCTTATAGGTAAAATAATACAGTGAAAAATTAAGTCTCACATACAGCAGGGTTGGGAATGCCCTTATTTATATATTATATGTTAATATTATAATATGCTGAGTGCCTCAAATCCAGCCAGAGTTAGTCTACATTATATTTCATTCTACAAAGACACGTTATCTTAAGCTTAAAAACAGGTTTAAATACTATATAGGCTTGTGTTTCATTAGTATGAGCACATTGGTTTGCTCCGAACAGCGGCATAATGTTATGTATAACTATATCACCATCTAGTGTTAAAAGTGGTTGTTGCAATATCCACGTCATTATGTAAGTATCAAAATGCTCTCTGTTATACTTTATATACTTTATATCTGCTCTCTGTTATACTTTATTATATTTTTTAAATCTGATTGTCAAGGCTCCAGGGAAACCGGGTATAAAGTTGTCTACGGTTCCAGGCCAAAGTAAACCTTGCAGGAGTGCAACAGGTGAGAAGAGCGTTACCAGATGAGTGGAAGCTGTTATAGCTGCTATAGGGGGTACCAACTACATATTAATGTCTATGTATTTAGAAGGCAATGTCCCTGTTGGTGTAATGGTCAGGTGTCCAGTACTTTTGTCCATACAGTGTCTTTCTAGTAGCCACTATGATTAAGCTATATAAATCAATTATTGTTACTTTATATAGTAATTATTTGTTAATTTATATAGTCCGTTCATATTACACAGCATTGTAGAATGGGCATACCCTGTGTGAACAACCTCTTTTGTAGTGCCTAGAGTGAAAGAAGTTGCTCGCACAGTCTGCAAGCGCCACAGAGAAATCTGGAGCTGAGGTAAGAGGTGCAGGAGGGAGTATGTGTCAATGAATTAGTATTTATGGATGAGTGAATAATTATGTGTGAATGATGGAACAGGCAGGCTGTTTGGGGGGCAAATGTGGCATAGGCAGATTATTTGGGGCAAAGATGCCATAGGCAGAATGTTTGGAGGCACAGATGGTAGAGACAAGCTGTTTGGGGTCACAGATGGCCGAGACATGCTGTTTGGGGACACAGAGAGCAAGTTCTATGTGTTTAGTCTGGGTGCTGGGCAGGTCCTGTGGATACAATCTTGGTGCTGGGGCAAGTCCTCTGTGCACAATCTTGGTGCCAGGGCTGGCCTTTATGTGTGACCTGTGAGCTATGCCTGCTATGTAGGGTTTCCATGCATTATTTATTTGATCTATACATTTAAGTGCTGAATTTACATGTGATTTTCACTTGATCTATACCTGCAAGGCTGATTTTGTATGTTATTCAGTTGCTCTATACCTGCAATGCCATATTTCCATGTTATTTATTTATACCTACAAATACAGGGTTTGTATGTCATATTCAGTTGATCTATACCTGTAGTGCTGTGTTTCCATGTATTGTTTATTTGATATATAACTGAACTACAAAGATGTCGAAAGAGGGGGCACCACGGGGGTTGCCTCCCCAGGGTGCCTGAACCCTAAAGCTGGCCCTGGTTATTTCTTGCACATCTGTTTCAGGTCACTTGCCGGACCTGCATCATTAATTTGCTATGCGATCGGCATGGTATTGTGCTCTTCCCATGCCCTGTGCATGTGGAGTGAAGGACATCTCACACAGTGTCACGCTAGGGTCAGAAGGAGGGAAGACTGTATTGACTCTGACAGTCTTCTCCTAATCTGCAGTCAGTGTGGCAAGTACTTTTTGCATGCCCCCCAACTGTCGCGATTTGGGCGGGACAGTCCCGATTTGCGCTTTGCAGGGGCAGAGGTAGGGTGAGAGCCGTTCTCACCTCAGGTGCAGCTGCAGGGGGCGCACAGCCGCCCGATCAGCATCTGCAGCCTGCAGGACTAGTTGGGTAGATCACGGTCTTCCTCTAGTCGGCTCAACATTAGGGAGCGTGAGGCCTGTCACTTCAGACCTCACTTTACTGACGTTATCCCTGCACGTAGTGATGAAGAAGCTTTTAAAGCGAGGTCTAAAGTGACAGGCCTCATGCTTCTCACCACAGGATGGAGGATGAAGAATGAGGAAAGAAGGATTGTGGAAGGGGTAAGACATGGGGAGAAAGGGGTGTAATGGCAGTGTATGTGAATGTATGTGTTTGTAAGCTTGTGTGGGTGTATGGACAAGTGTGTGTAACAGCAGTATAGGTATTTGTAAGTTGTATGTAAGGGCAGTTTTGTGTATATGTGTGTAAGCACAATGCATGTGTATATGTGTGTGTAAAGGCAGTTGTGTGTAAGGGCAGTATATGTTTATATGTGTGTGTGAGGACAGTGTATGTGTATATGTGTGTTTATGAGCAGGTGTGTGTAAGGGCAGTGTATGTGTATATGTGTGTTTGTAAGGGCACTGTATGTGTATATGTATGTTTTTTGGGCAGGTGTGTGTAAGGGCAGAGCATGTGTATATGTGTGTTTATGAGCAAGTGTGTGTAATGGGCAGTGTATGTGTATATGTGTGTGTAAGGGCAGTGTATGTATATGTGTGTGTGTAAGGACAGTGTGTGTATATGTGTGTTTATGGGCAGAAGTGTGTAAAGGCATTGTGAAAGGGTCCTGGGAGGGAGGCTAACATTAACTTTTTTTGCTGTTGTTGACTACTCTTCCAATGATACTCAGCATTATGGTGGACACCTGGCTGGCTGAGAATCATAGGAATTATAGTTCACAGCTAGCATCTGCTGCTTTATTGTTGACTGCACTAACCGTGATGCTCAGCCAGCATCCTGGAAGTGGTATGTCTGGCTGAGCCTCATGTGAACTGTTGTTAACAGCAAATGATATGACAAGTGTTAGTTGTGAATTTAAACTCCCACGATGCCTAGTCATGTGGACACCTGGCTGGCTGACTGAGCATCATGGGAATTGTAATTCACAGCTAACATCTACTGTTAACCGCACTTCCCATGATGCTGGCTGAGCCTCATGGGAATTCAATGTGTTCTTTATTTTTATTACAAAAATGTAGAGATGCAAGCACGGAATTGTAAAGTGCAATTGTATTGATGAGTTCGGCGAGAGCGATTTAAAAAAGTGTCCCTCTTTCACATTTTGAAATGTTGGGAGGCATGCTTTTGGTTTTGTGTTTTTTTGTTTGGTGTTGGAGATGAGGGCGTGATTGGAATCTAGGGGGTGAGGGGCAATCAAATGCTTTTCCAGGGTCCAATCTATATTAACCCCTTCGCGACCTTTGCCGGTTCAGGACCGTCATGACATGAAGGTCGCTAAATGACCTTTGACGGTCCTGAACCGTCATAAAATAAAATAAGCTTAGAAAGTGATCAACGATCACTTTCTTCGCTTAAACGGCGTTACTGTAATGCCTCGATGTCGAGGCATTCAGTAACGCCGAGATCGGCATCGGGGGCCATGTCTGGCCCCTCCCCGGGGCGTCAACAGCCGCCATACATTGTATGGCGGCGGACGCCCGTTTTAAAAGCGTTTAGGAGGCGATCGACGATCGCCTCCTAAACTTAAATGGTGTCGCTGGAATGCCTCAATCAGGAGGCATCCAGCGACACCAAACACTTACCTCTGGGTGGGCTGTGACCGCTCCGGAGAGCGGTCACAGCCGCCGCTGCCGGTGATCTTCGCCATCAAGCAAGATGGCGGCGGTCCGGGAAAATAAACAATAAAGATGATAGAGTTAGCTAGACGGTCTCCAGACCCTCTAGAGAACTCTGGCTCCACTTGCAGGTTGAATACAGGTACTGCATTCAACCATGCAAGTCAATGGAGCCCAGCTTTCTAATCACTATGTGATTAGTAAAATATTAAAAAAAAAATAAAAAAAAAAAAAAATGGAAAAAAAATAAAAAAAATGTGCTAACATTTAAAAATAATTATGCAGTGATGTCACTAGATGAACCATCCAGTACATTGCAAAATGTGTAAAAAAAATATAAAAAAGTATTAAAAAGATAAAATAAAATAAAAAAATAAAGTTTATTATTTTGAGCAAGTGCTAAAATTTCTCAAAAATCTCAACAAAGAGTTAAAATAAAAGCACTTCAAATACCCAAGGGGTGTCTAATATATAAAAAAAATGGCTGATGGGGTAAATTGGAGTGGCCTAGCTCAAAGATAGGGCATAGGTACAGACTGACCAAAATGGAGAAAAAAAGCGCTCTTCCCAAATGTGGCATTTTAAATCTGAAACAACCCGACAAACCCATGCATGTCGGGTATCACTGCACTCAGGAGATGTTCCTGAACACACATTGGGGTGTTGTTTGACAGTGGCATATACCAGGACCTGTATATCTATAACTAAAGTACAATTTGTGTGAAAAAAAAATAAAAATAATTACTATTACAAAGTTTGACAAAGTGTAGTTCTATAATTGGTGCATGGAAAGGGTTAAAATAACAGCATTTGGAATACCCTGGGGTGTCTAGTTTTCAAAAATATATGGTTTAAATGGGTTAAATTGAGTTAACCCGCTTCAAAGATATTCCAAAGAGGAGATGGAGGCAGAATGACCAGATTTGTTAAAAAAGATTTGGAAATCATAAAACGCTGCTTGTACTTATTGCCCTATAACTTACAAAAAACAGCAAAAAAACATAAAAACATTGGGTATCTCTAAACTCAGGACAAGTAGTAGAATCTATTTAGCTAGTTTTTTTACTTGCTTTTTTAGGTGAGTAAAAGATTTTTCAAATAAAAGTCATAAAATGTGTTTTTTTTCAATTTTTCACCATGTTTTTTTTATTTTTTTATAGTAAATAAGATGATACGATCAAAATAATGGTATCCGAAGAAAGCCCATCTTGTCCTGAAAAAAACAATATATAACTTATGTGGGTTCACTAAATGGGTGAGGAGAAAATTACAGCTGAACACAAGCACCACAAAAGTGTCAAAACAGCTGCGGTCCCACAGGGTACAAAACGAAAAATGAGCCTGGTCCTTAAGGGGTTAAAGATGGGCCTACCCCTGATGCCCCAAGGCCGATCCTAGCAAGCTACAGCAAACTCGGTATTATATAACTATCCCACATGAAGTTAATATCCACTTGAAGTTTATGGAATCAAAAAAGTCTGATTCGTTACATTATTCCCTTATATGATTCATGCTAATTGAATCATTTTACAGCATAATTTCATCAGGTATTGTCAACTACACGTAACACATAACTGTAATCTCACATATATCCACTAGACGTCACTGCAGAACATTTGAAGACAGGATACATGCGCACTCATGTCCAGCCTGTCCCAATCGAGCGCCGATCAATGAGCCATAAGCAGTCTAGCGTCGAAAGCCAGGATGCACACTGGCTGTAGGATGGCACTGTCCAGGGGATTGAGGTGTTGCCAGAGGGTGCTGTCATGGGTGCCGGTGGTTATCATAGCCTTGGTGGTACTGTGGTCTTACTATGCCTACGTGTGGGAACTGTGTATAGGTACGTTAATAATATAATATCTTCCTCATATAGAGGGATTTCCTGCTTAGTAGTGTTACATAGTGTCATTGTATAGATGTGGGTTGTGCCTTTGTGAATAAGTTCTCTGTGTTATTGTCAGCTTATTTCCTGTTTACATTCTAATGGTTATACAGAACTTTGTGTATGGATGATACTTGCCTTCCTATCACACGTTTCAATGTATTAATACTGCTGGCTGTGTCGTTTGGTTATGTATAGGCTAACGCTCTCACATGTTTGGAAGGGGAAGTGTTATTGTATTGGGTCCATTTCCGGCCTTGGGGAAGAAATTCTGGATTCAAATCAAAATTTGTGTTTTGTTTTTTTTTTGCAAACTGATCTAAGAGGATTGCCTATTATTTAGTATACAGACCTGGATTCGGTGCTCTTAGGCACATGTATGTGCGATGGTGTCGCCTGGATAAGATCTTCTAAACGCAGTACTATTTCCCATAGGTTCTGCTGAATAACAATGAAATATGTTTTTTATCGTCTATAGGGAGAAATATTGTGGTTTCAATTCGCTATACATTACGAAGGTCCAACACTTCGAGCTTGGCTCGTCCCGTGTAGTGCGGAGGGTAATCAGTGAGGTTTTGTCAGTCTCCTTTAACATTGAACAATATATTATGTAGGGGCCAGCTCGGCCCTTCGCAATAAAGAAAATTGCCAGGGTTGGCCCTTCATAATTACCACTGCTCTCCAGACAGCTCTGTGTTTAATGAATAAACCATATATTAACGGATGAGAATGTATTTATAGTATGTTAAAGCTGACGTTTTTATAAGCAGGAGTAGATTTTTTTTTTTCTAAAGGGAAAGGGCAATGATGGTGGCTCAGGTGGCTAGTTTTAAATGGCTGCTTTGGCAACCTCGATTTATCTTTGAACTGAATTAATAATGTAGAAATGTCACCCAAAACTTTATTTGCTCGGAGTGGCCCTTTATTTCAGGGGTAAGGGTAAGTTGCTTTATATATAATTTTCTGATATCTGAACAAATCCTTTAGAATAATAATGCATGTACATCATTTAATTTGTGAACGCAATCCCTGCTGTTAATATGCGCAGTCTTATGACAACCGTAAAACACAGTGAGATACTCTAAATATAACAAGTAAGTATTCTGAACAAGTACAATGAAGAAGCATCAGATGACCAAAGAGGAACAGTAAGATTTGGGTCACGTTAGGCTTTACTTATAGAGTGCCAGCGGATTCTGTAACACTTTATACAGGAGAGAGAATGAAAAGAGACATAGTTACCGAATGAGATGAGGGTCCAGCGCATTCAACCTTATAATCTATTAAGAGCTTGAGGGGAACTAGACATAAGGTGAAGTACTGCTTCGGTGAGCGTGATTTCAATGTAGCGAGGGTCATATGGAGCAGTTAGCTTTGTCGAGATCTCAAAGGTTGGGAAAACTGATCATTTCCTTAAGAGGACACTTTAGAGTTACGTGCAAGACGAAGATATAATATGCGGACGTGTTTTAAATGAAAACGCATTCACGGTTAACTTCTAAGAAGACTTTACTTGATCACAATCATATTAAATAATGCGCTATTTTTTATTTTATTTTTTCAGTGACTTTAGAAAACCCTTTGGAAAGAGGTAAGTGTGCGCTCTACCTTTTTAAACGTTCTATACATGTGGCTGGTAGTTTGCATTTTAAATAAATACCGTATTTGCTCGATTTATAAGACGACCCTGATTATAAGACGACCCCCCCAAAATCTGAATATTAACTTAGGAAAAAAAAAGAAAAAGCCTGAATATAAGACGACCCTAAAGGAAAAAAGTTTTACCAGTAAATGTTAATTCATGTAAACTATTTTTTTAAATAAAAGCTATGATTGAGAAAAATATTTTTTTTTGTTTTTATTTCCTTGTATTTTCCAACCTGTCCCCCAGTTACGCACATCTGCCCCCAGGCTTGCCACACCAATATGGCACTGTGGCCCATGATATGCCTTTTAACCCTCTATATGCCACTGTGCCCCATGGTATGCCTTTTGACCCCCTATGTGCCACTCTGCCTCCAGAAATGCCTTATACCCCTATATCCCATTCTGGCATTTAGGGGGTTAAAATGCAAATTATAGGGCAGAGTGGCATATAGGGAGGTATAAGGCATTCCAGGAGGCAGAGTGGCATTAAGGGAGTTAAAAGGCATTGTATAGAGCACTCTGCCTCCAGAAATGCCTTATACCCCTATATGCCACTCTGGCATTTAGGGGGTTAAAATGCATATTATGGGGCAGAGTGGCATATAGGGAGGTATAAGGCATTCCAGGAGGCAGAGTGCTCTATTAAATGCCCCCTTAACGCCACTCTGCCTCCTGAAATGCCTTATACCTCCCTATATGCCACTCTGCCCCATAATATGCCTTTTAACCCCCTAAGTGCCAGAGTGGCATATAGGGGTATAAGGCATTCCAGAAATGCCCTATGCCCCCATTTAACACACACACACACACACACACACTTACCGGTGCTTCCAATTTCCTGCTGTATTGCCGGGGCAGCGGGTTGACGTCTCCTTCCGCTGCAGCCGGAAGGAGGTGGAGTTGGCAGCGGGGGTTTGTCTGCGTCCGTCGCGGATACCTTCCCCGGCTGTCAGAGATCAGAGTTCCCCGACAGTCGGGGAAGGTATCCGCGACGGACGCAGACAACCCCCGCTGCTAGCCACACCTCCTTCCGGCTGCAGCGGATCGCGTAGACATCAACCCGCTGCCCCGGCAATACAGCAGGAAGCACCGGTAAGTGTGTGTGTGGGGGAGACAGGAGGATCCAGGTCCCCTGCAGCGGTGCGGGGGATCTGGATCTTAGTCTCATAATCAGACCTCTATTTGAGATCTGATTAGAAGACGACCCCGATTAGAAGACGAGGGGTATTTTTCAGAGCATTTGCTCTGAAAAAAACCTCGTCTTATAATCGAGCAAATACGGTAAATGTGTTTTGGGGGAAATCTCACCGGTTTGAATTGTGCCGGCTGTAATCACTTGAATTACAATGTGTTGCACGTATAAAATACAAAGAGAAGTGCCAAACACGCAGATAAATCTAGGTTTTGGGGTACTGCTGAAAAAGCCAGTGTGTAAATATCACAAAACAAGGGAACCACACACAATACATACATACTGAAACGCTAGTTTAAAACGCCGATCTCGGGTATCTATAATGTGATATGATCGTATATTGCATTCTGCATAGCATGTTTGCTTAGGCTAGTATATTTATATGTGACCAATAGGAGGTGGAATATCTGAACCAAATTCTTTTACATGTATGGATTTAAAGGTATAGACTTCTCATTTTTAGATAAAGACAACTTTTATTGAAAAAGCATAAATACATAAAACGGCAAGAGAACAGGGACAGAAATCCGGAGAAGCGAAACTATCAAAATATGCTAAATGAACGACAATAACAAGTTTTTTTTAATCCAGGCGTGAAATGAGAACAATATGATTTGTCTATATTGATAAAAATTCATATAAGGTACTATTGATACCTAAAGTAAATCTTCCTCTATAATAAAAACCCTGACGTATCTCACTGGTGGAGAAGTCATCTACATCAACATGTTTGACCTCTCCACTGATGATATATAATATTTTAATTGTTATGTAGGCTGATTTTTCTTCTTCTTTTTACCCCATTACCAGTCGGATACCTCATCCTATTCCACATGGTTTTCTTAGTCTTTGTCTGGACTTACTGGAAGGCAATTTTTACACCTCCTATGCAGCCAACTAAAAAGGTGCGTGACTTACACAATAAAGCATTCTTCTTAAGTGCCGATAAAACAGGAAAAAAAATCATAGGATGTAATTTTCCCACAAAGCTGCCCAATTCAAACACCACATACATTTTTCCGGTTTGTTCTTAACTCTCGAAATCTATATCACTCAGAAAGCACATGCATATATAATACTCAGCATTTCGTGGAATCCTGACCCATTCTGAGTCCAGGTGCTTGTTTGTGACACTGTGTGTAATTGTGGTTTCAGTTTTTGCTGTCCTACGCAGACAAGGAGCGCTATGAAAATGAGGAACAACCAGAGGCTCAAAAGCAGATTTTAGCTGAGTTTGCAAAGACGCTGCCCGTTTCCACGAGGACTGGTAGTGGAGGTATGGGGTTTTTTTTTGGGGGGGGGGTCTTTTTGTTCTTCTCCCCTTTCAATTTTTACTGGTAAAAAGCTACATTGCAGGAGTGAATACCCTTCATATTTTAGATTTTTTATGTAATATAACTACTCTAGTTTTCACTTATGCTCTGGAATAAAATACGCTGTGTTACCATCTATAGGGTGGGGACCCATAAAGGGTTACTCTCTATATTACATGTATTCCAATACATTTCCTACTAAAATGATTGCCCTCCATTTGACTTTGAAGCAACAGTCAAAACAAGATCCCCCGTTTCTTCTTGTCTCTGACTGGTTGTAGACGACATGGATGACCCGGTACTTCTTGTTGGCTTTGGCATCACCAGGAGGTTGTCCTAGTTCTTTGGATGTAGATTTTAATGCACCAGACTAGAGTTACAGATTTCCAAAACTAGAAACAAAATGCTGGTTGTTTTTTTTAAATACTATGTAGTAAGAGAACCATGTTTCTATTTAAATGCCAAATACTGAATGTGTATTTAATTAGTTCCAAGAAGAACAAGCACCTAAAAGTTTAATATATATTTTTAGACTTTTACCTTGTTTTGCTGGTTAAAACAAATCCATTTGTTATATGTGTGATACCGCTGCTTTTATGTCTGCCCTTAATCTGTCATCACCCAACCCTCAGTTGACAATAATTATAAAGCAGTTTTTGTATTCTGTAATTAATTTCTACAAAATGTTTATTTCCCCCCCCCCCCCACAAATGTTTATCAATGACCATTGGGGTTGAGTATAGGGCCAATCAGCCATAATGGGTAGCTGGACCCAGATATTTTCTCCTGGAAGAAGGAACTAATTGGCATTGCATAATAGATGTTTAAATTAACAAGATAACATTCTAGAAATCTCTCCAGTTTAAAGATTTGTCATATTTTTCTTTCAAATCCTACATTTAAAAGTTCCATGTTTTACCCCCTTAAGGACCAAGGCTGTTTTACATATTTATACACTTAAGGACCAAAGCTATGTCTCAATTCCACTCTTTCAAGACAAATAGGCCTTTCGTTTGAAATCATCATTTAGTATGAAAAAATCTAGACAAAGGCTGTACATAAGCGGCACAAATGATACATGAATAAAAACACCTTTTTATTCTGAGGTTTTAGAAACACCTCATATTCTGGTATTCTTATTTAAATATGAATGATGTGCATCACTGTTTCCAAACTAGATTTTTTTTGTGATATGCTTCGGTTTGGGGCCACAATAGCGGCTAGAAAAACCAAAGTATTTTACAAGCAGCGTTTTAACGCTTTTATTTCAACCATTTTAGCTCCAGAAAAGAAAATTCTTTCATTTTTTAACAAACATATTACCTATGTAGTTGACTTTATACCGATCCGGTTTGCATTTGCGTTACAGCCGTCCGGTTCTGCGACAGATGTCAAGTAGTGAAACCTGATCGTTGTCACCACTGCTCCGTCTGTGGCATGTAAGCTGGCATTCTTTATTTACTATTGTTTCATACACAGCTGAAATTCACTATTAAATGACGGTCACCCCAAATTCGACTTGTTTGCTTTTCTTTAATTTAGTCTATATTTGTTGGTGATACGTTTTTTTGGGTCAATGTTTAACAAAAGAAAGCTGTTGGCACACCAGGGGTCTGTTCTTCAATTGGAAACATTTAAAGACTGCTTATTTTTAACATATAATTTGATAACGACATAGGAGTACCTACTGTCCATCTTATCTGCAAATTCCAAAAATGAATTACACACCTGTAAAGCCAAGCTTCCATCTTCAGCTGGTAGATCTTCCAGAATGGAATGTTTTTTGATTTTTTTAATCTTAAATTGTATGCAATATTCTGTATATTTATTTCCAACGTAGAACAGCTTTATATCTTACACACGCTAACATGAGCTTTGAATGACATGGGACTTAAGGTTTTGCTGACGTACTGCCACGATGATGCTCCATCGGTGAAGGGTTGGCCAAGTATCATGAGAAATATAGTTTGACAACATATGGGAGGCAGCATATTGCCCTATTTTTTTCAGCTGGCCATTCCATGTGCATTACTGTAATACTCAAACTCCAATTTGCAGTGTTATTGTCTCTGTATTCTTGTGTGAATGTTAATGTATGCACTCCTTAAAGTGAAAAAGCACTCTTTATTCTCTATCTTAGTCATGTAAACCTTGGGTGTAACTCTCTGTCTGCCTACAGGTGTGTTCTAAAGATGGATCATCACTGCCCCTGGTAAGTTCCTGGCCTAATCCTATAAAGCATTTGTCAAGTTCTAATGAGACTATAAGAATATTGCCTAATAATTATAACGTGTAATATTATATGTCGTAAAATGTGTGACACAAAACTCGCTGAAATAATAAAGAATGCCATTATAATTAAAAAAAAAAAAAAAAGTAATAATTATTTCTGATCTCTGGGGCAGTAAGAGTGTTTGGGTCCCTGTGCCTACGTACATTGTATCCGCTCCTCTGTATGTAAATTTGACAAATGGCGCACTTGGGGTGTAAGTTTTAAAGGGACATTTCTGTTTAATTATTTGGTGATTATTCACAAATCTGTAAATTTACCTGTAAAATGTCACTGGAGTTACTGACCTTCTGGTGCAACAAACAAAAAGACCAATCCGGTTTACACGTTTAGACTTTGTTTTAGCAACGGAGTTTGAACTAGCTTTGTTATTTTTTCAGGGTGAATAACTGCATTGGATTTTCAAACTACAAGTTTTTCCTGCTCTTCTTGGCATATTCAATGTTGTATTGTCTGTACATTACATCTACTGTCTTCAAATACTTCCTCCTCTACTGGACAGTAAGTGCTTTTTTTTGTAATATCCTCTAAAGGCTCTCTAAAGATGAGTTGGTCTAAGAAAAGAAAAAGCTGTTTCTTTTAACCCAAAATTCTTTTTTTTTTCACACTTGCATTTAATGAAGCACGATAGTTTTTAAGAATTGGCCATATATTCCAATACTGAACCCTTCATTTTTGGCACGATATAGAGAAACATTAACTGGCCACTCCGGCGCATTAAGCAAATAAATCTAAACAGGTCTCTCCTGTCATTCTAAGTCACTAAAAACAACAAAACGTTTTTTAAGTTGTTTTTTGCGCATCTATGGTAACACTCAATAAGCGACTGCTTTTGAGTCAGGTGACAAAATTATGAATAAAGTGAATAACCCTAAACCTGAAAAAAACATTTAGTTTTATATTTTTCTAATATGGTTTATTTTCATTATTCAATCAGGGGGACCTATCCAATGGACGAGCCAAGTTCCATGTGCTGTTCCTGCTTTTTGTTTCTTTAATGTTCTTCATTAGCCTTATGTTTCTCTTTGGGTATCACTGCTGGCTTGTTGGCATGAACAGAACCACTCTAGGTGAGTCTCTCCCCACTTTCAAGCCAAGCGCTTTTGCTTGGGTACAAAATCCAATGGGGGGTACCATATCACCCGACTGATTTTATACAATGCACATCCCAGCTTGTGAATGCAAGGAATGATTACAGCTGAAAAGAAGGCTCCCCTTTTATCTTCTACAAAGAGATAGACCTCAACGTCCTGTAGATTTCTTGTTTCATACATGGATAGTATGTGCTTAGTATGCACATGTGTTTCTTTGAGCCTCGATTAGTTGTTCAACTACAACACCATAAGATGATACTGGACATTGATCAGATTTTTATAAAGTAATAATTTAAAAGACCATGTTCAATGTTTTATGCTTTGTTCTGTCCTGGTTGCTACTCCATGAAGGCTTCAAACCATCACCTCTCCCTGTATGTAACTACAGGAATATAGATGTCCATCTAATGCCAAACGTCTTTCATTATAGAATGCCCTTTCATAATGATGTATTCTGTTGAAATTGCCTAGTTTAAAAAAAAAAAATGGGACTCTAAATTTAAACTTTCCTCGCAAGAAAGACCAGTCTGAGTTTTATTTCTTGGCCTCACCATTTTCAGATTGTGTATGCAAATTTGTTAGAGGAGAACCGTTCAATCCCCCTTTAAGTATATGCCTGCAACCAGGCTAAGATATCCTAAAGCCCGGCTTGATTTGGGGCCATTTAATGAATGTTTCCCAAAGTTATGATTGATTAATAGAAATTCTGCTATCGTGTGGGTCTTTCTTGTGTGGCTGAATGCTGCAAATGTCGTTTCTCTCTGCCTGAGAACAGCAGCAATGCACTCAATATCATAATAGCAAGTTGCTGTGGCAACCCAAGCACCGGCAACCCAAGCACCGGCTTCCCAAACTCCTGAGTAATTCTGTTCTTTTATTGCAAGGGATTATTGCTTAATTAGGAGCGTTCTGTGTACAAAGTCTGAGGCTGGAGTGTAAAATATCGCCACTACTGTTCTGTATAAATCATCGTGTAACCGCCGCAGGTAACACTCAGTAGGAAGACTACACTTTTTTTTTTTCCTTTCTTTCCATTTTAAAAACTTAAACGTTAATTGTTTTGGTTCAGATATATTTCATGATTTATAAGCTACAGATGCGGCGTGGTTATCTAAAGTGTAGCTGGGACCATTTGTGTTTATCAGGGATAGTGACCTTATCTGTAAACAGGTGGCGTTAAGGGAAAAGGGGCTTAATTACTAAGCAAGCTTTGAATAATTATAATAACTATGTATTGAACAGGATCCAAAGCACGGAGCTGACACTTAGTTTACTGGTCATCAATACTAAATACAACTTGTGGGCTACAGGTTTAATTTGGCAACGCAATTTGGTTTTCCAACTGGAAAGTCATGAAGCCTCCACCACCACTAGAGACGTAATTTTTGGGTTTTATGACCTGAAACCTGGTGATCAACAACATGAGTGTTTCCACAATAACCCACTTTATGTATTGTTTTTTCTTTGTTATACAGTCCTCCGATCCTTAGCTAGACCTTTACACACACAGTGAAAGCCAACTCATCTTGGTGTACAAATAGTTATTTTCTAGCTAAAGGTGCCACTTGTTCAGTTTAATATTTTATTGGCAAAACTTAGAAAGCTACATAACTGCATAAAAGTGGACGGTTTTATTTTCATTGCACAATTGAAATTCTAAAAATATGCAAAACATACGTACCAAGTAAGGTCAACAGCAAAATTGGAACACCAATGTTGGGAGAAAACTCCACTCTTTCCCTAGATTTTTCTTTAGCAGGGAATATAGCTTTGTGGTACCTGTAGTTTTACTGTTCCTTGTTCTATGTTGTCCCCAGAGGCCTTTGCAGCCCCGGTCTTTCAGAATGGTCCTGATAAGAATGGCTTCCACCTTGGCATCCGGCGGAACCTGGAACAGGTTTTTGGAAAACAGAGGAAATTGTGGCTCGTTCCAGTATTCACGAGGTAGGCGAACTTAATTTTGCTTGTAAACAAATTCTGCAGATCCTTTTTGTGGGAGAACCTGCCAGCCCTTCATGCAAGTCAGTGCGTTAAAACTGCTATTCAGGTGCAAACTTTAGTAAACGAAGCCATATCAGAGCTTGCTAGTGCTGAAAATTTTAACTTGTTGGACTCATCATCCCTCCCTGTAGGAATATGACATGCCATTAAAAAATAACCAGATTATAATTATATTAATGTCCTAACTATTCAAAGCCTGGTCACCGATATTATCTTTTCCACATTTCAATAATAATGTTATGCATTTTTTATCTTGACAACAGTTTCAAAAATATTTAACTCCCTGTCATTGGCCGGTTATTATTAGCAGGGATGTCTCTATTTGTACGGTGAGGGTTGTGATCTTTCTTCTTTTCTTCCAAGTTTGGGCGACGGGCTTTCATTTCCAATGAGAACGGTCAGCGAATCCCAAAACCCACTTTTATCTGGAGAGAATCAGTGGGATGATGATGCAACAGATGAAGAGAATTCAGGTAAACCAATGAAATTGCTATTTATTTTTCTAAACATATATTTGTACAGCCCTTCTAAGTGATATATAATGAGAATAATGCTGTGTCTGCAGTATCATTAACATCTTTTATTTTATTCTATAGCGTCTTATGGCACCTCGGATGTTACTATACGGATAGAAAAATAGTGATCTACTGAACTACAGATGAAAAGCATTCGAGAAAAGGTGAGTCTTTGATGTTGCACCCAAGACCATTCATGGAGTTTCTCTAGAGATATTAATGGCCAACCGCCCCGTAATACTGTGTGTTAAATGCCATAGTTTGGGAATCTGCTATAGAAGAAAAGTACTGCTAATAAGAATTATGTTTCCAGTGTCACTTTAAATTCAAACGACACACGTCATCGTTTTGTCAGTAGGTTGTATGATCTGACATATGAATACTGTATGGACAATTGATGTTAGACTTTTATTAAACTCTATACATCATACGTGACCATTAAGAATCACTATATGAGGTTTTAGCATACCACATAGCACCTTTAAAGATACTTACATTTCCTGTCTCTTCCATTGTGAAGATTTATCGCAGCATGATATTATATCCCTCCACACCTTCTGATTGGCAAGACTTTAACTCTCCCTGCTAGGAGGAAGCCTTTCTCTTCAGTTGCATAGAGTTTAAAAAGCTGCCAGTTGGTACATTTGCCCATATGTTGTGATATAACATGTTTAACAGTTTGTAAGTGTCTTTTTTTGCTCCTTTAATTTATTTTTTGTGGTAGCGCCACTTGAGATATTTTAATGTACCATCGTATTACTGTATATACACCAGGGCTGCACAACTATCCTTTGGGAACACATACAGGTCATATATATACATATATATACATATATATATATATATATATATATATATATATATATATATTATTTTTTTTGATAATCCCAATTTAAACATAGACTTCTCAATGAAAACTGGTAATTCCGGTTTAATCTGCACTGCCCTTCTCGCTAAACACAGGAACGGGTCGTGAATATATGCAATATTACTGCACTAGTCACAGAAAAACGTTTAGGGATCAAATCTATTTAAGAAGTTGAAAGGGCACCCAAGTTGTATGTTGTAAAAAAGCTGTTCTATTACTTTTCCAGGAGCTGAAAGCATCGGAAATGCCCAAACATCCAAAGACAGAGCCCTCCAGCTCCCTTTTCTGGTGCGGTAGCCCGTGTGTGCGAGCTCTGCCGTCTGTTTGGGAGATGGGTCGTATGTTGGGTGGGAAAATGGGACCAACATTTTTGTTTGTTATTTTTACATGAAGGAATTCAGCTAGGCCTTTTACATCTGCAGCAAACCTAAATGTTTCTCCTTCTAGGTTTATTCCCAGTCTGTCTAAAATCTTTTATTAATTCTATTTATTCCTGTTTATGAATAGGAAGGAAATGTAACTATTTACTATATAAATGTACTTTCTCCCTGGCTATTAACACAGATATTTCTATCTGAATTCAGCTATTGGACTACACAAGTGCCCTGTTTGTATATACACGCACACACCCAAACACCATGATATGGACATAATGAAACTCTCTCAAAGTCACCTACCAACCCGTGAAACAAAAGAACACCGCTTGTGTCCTGCTAAAATAAGTATTTTCTTCAATGCTACTGGTGATCTGTGGCGTTGTGGCCTGGTCATTGTGCCATACGGACCATTATGTAACACCAAGGTTTGGTGAAGACCAGTGTTGTTTAACTGGCTGACCAAATGTTCAAATTGTTCCTTCAGTGATTTTGAATGTACAACCCCCAGGCACTGTCAGACAACACGGGTATGGACCGCATCTGTAACATTATTATATTTTCAATATGAAGCATGTAACATATACAATTGGTTACGTGAGTTTGAGGGATTGAGTGCATCAGGAATAGTACTTGAGTTTTTCAAAAAGTTATTCCACTACAGCACTTTTCCTCTGGGTATTTATTTCATCCAGAGACTGACAAGCCCTCCTTGTCATCATATACTGTGCAACATACATTATTTCAACAGCTTTATCCATACTCTTTATCCATTTAGGAGCACTAAACCCATGTGGAGGAACTGTATGGGTTTGGGTGGATGGCTGTGTGTTGTCTGCTGCCTACATCGTTAGTACTGTACATTGTGTGTGACTGTGTGCATGAAGTGGGGGCTTATTACTTTTATATTCATACACAATATTAATATTGCAGAACGGGACAGAAAATACATGGCAATAGTGACTGCCATGGGATCTGCAGTAAAAATGTTGACAGATTGTTTATAAAAAAAATTGTAAATTGTAGTAAAATTCAGCATAAGTGAATGTACAAAAAGACCCAATGCACAGTGAGATAAGTGGGGTTCATACAATATGTCACGACTGCGCCAAACATGCTACTGCATATCTCTTGTGGCAATATGACCAATAAAGATCATATGATAGTGATAGACAATATCTGGTTTGTGTCCAAGGGGCAGTCTTGCACCATTTATTTTAATTCCTGATTCATATTAGAATCCATTTTCCGTAGAGACCAATGCCTTTACTGCGTTCGTCAGAGTTCGATTGCACTCCGCCTCTACAGCAAACAGGAAGTGTACTACGGAACACTTATCAGAAGTGCGCACACTTCCTGCTTTCAGTAGAGCCGGCCAGTGGAGGGCTTAAATGGGATAGAAGTCATATTGTAAATCCAAAAGTCCATTGAAAATGGACACCAAATATGCATTTAGCATGAAAAATGGGGCAGGAGTGGTCCTTCGATGTGTGGGATATTCAAATCTGTCAATCTAAATATAAGAAGGAGGACCCTATACTCTTAACGCAGCATTATTCCGTTTATGTGTTCTATGGATGTTATTAAACCTGTTGTAGAAAAGCAGACTGCGTTCCTAAGCAGGACTTGAACCTTTTTAAGCTTTGTATAATGGTTATTTTTATTGAAATGCAATATATTTTACTTTTAAGGGAGAATCTTAAAACTTCCGGTATATACGTATGGTTTTGCAGATTGCTGAATACATTTTATGTGCATACTTTTTCTAATTGAGCTGGTTTGTTTGTTTGTTTTTTTTCTTTCAAATATGTTTCCCAGTGCTCTCGTTGAGTTGCACTTTTGATTTTAGTACATGTAACTTGGATGTTTTGTGTGATGTAAGAGTCCGTAAATTATTATAAGCTGAAATGGGATACGTGCTTTTGGAAGCTCTGCATATCACGTTGTTGCTCAACTAATCAAACCATGTAACAAGGTTACATGCTTCTTTTTATACTAGTAATCTCAAGAATATGTGTAATAAAATAAATGTTTTCCTACAAATGCATGTGTCTCATTTTATCAGGCTATAACTGAAATTACCGTATTTGCTCGATTATAAAATGACCCTCGTTATAAGACGACCCCCCAAAATCTAAATATTAATTTAGGAAAAAAACAAGCCTGAATATAAGACTACCCTATAGGAAAAAAAGTTTTACTAGTAAATATTAATTCATGTAAACTATTTTTTCATATTTAATAAAAGCTATGATTGAGAAATATTTTTATTTCCTTTTATTTGTCAACCTGCCCCCCCAGTTATGCACATCTGCCCCCAGGGTTGCCACTCTGCCCCCAGAAATGCCTTATACCCCCTATTTGCCCCTCTGCCTCCAGAAATGTCTTATACCCGCCTATATGAGACTCTGCCCCATATGCCTTTTAAGCCACTCTGGCATATAGGGGGTTAAAAAGCATATCCTGGGGCAGAGTGGCATATAGGGGGTTAAAAGGCATTTCTGTAGATATATATATAACTGCTAACAGCAATGACACTCCTATCAAGCCAAGGCAGCCAGTACATGCTGGAACCTGGGGATGATAGGAGTGTGAGTACAGCCTCCCTAAGCCATGCTACCACCACCACCCCCCTTACACATCCATGCTATCACACACACTCATTCGCAAACACTTAAATACTCATTCATTCCATTAATCACACATACTTGCTCAATGCTCAAAAACCCTCCCACACCCTTTTACCTGAACTGCAGATCTCTCACTCGAGGACTTCTGCAGGGGCCCGGCTGTACGAGCAACTTCTCTGGCCCGGCCCCCAGAGGAAGCAGGCAGAATTATGCAACACTCTGCTAGCTTCCTATTCTCCTGCTGCTAGTAGAAGATACGCTACTCGCGACCAAAGCACCGGTAAACAGCCTGGCCCCAGCGGACATTTTTTTGAGGTCTGATTAGAAGATGGCCTCGATTATAAGACGAGGGGTATTTTTCAGTCTTATAATCGAGCAAATACGGTAAATGCCTTTAACAGGGTACTTGCCATTTTTGTATTCACTTGCTGTATAATCCATAATAATTAATGTACATGGTATAGCAAAATAGTGGTGTTTTCTGTGGTCGTTGCCCATTTAGAATATAAATATAAAAACCTTCTGATATGTAAAGTGGCTTGGAACGAAAGGCAGAAAGCAGGGGCTCTCCATTAAGGGGCCCATGAGGAGGCTTTTTCCATAGACAGCAGTGACCTGAGCCTATGGCAGGGGTGTCCGACCTGCGGCCCTCCAGCTGCTGCAGGACTACATCTCCCAGCTGAGGCGTATGGGATATGTAGTCCTGCAGCAGCTGGAGGGTCGCAGGTTAGATACCCCTGGCCTAGGGCACGTACCTGCAGCAGATCATCGGACATTTGTGTCAGGGGGGTACCTAGACTATTTGGTGCCCGGGGCGGATCTTGTATGGGGCACCCCCTCCTCCACAAAAAATTTGTTGGCAAGAATATTTTTTTCACAAATTTGTAAAATGTCAACTGGAAAAAAAAAAATGAAATAACATTTACTGAACAACTACAGTACAGCATAACTTCTATCACTATATACTGAGCGAGACACTGATGGTGGTACAGCTTAACCCCCATCACTATACACTGAGCCACACCCTGACGGTAGTGCAGCATAACCCCCTGCCTGTGCCACAGCTGCTCCTTAACACATTGATTCACTCTCCCGCACCCCCTTACCTTTCTTGCAGATTTCACTGGTCCGGGTCAGGCTGAGCAGATGTCTATGCGGTACAACGGCAACCTAACATGGCCCTGCAGCTTACTGCTGTGGCGCCCACACTGTGTGGGATACATTCTTTGTAAGTGCTTGTTAGCAACAGAAAACGTAGCCGTATATCCGCTGAATTTATTTATTTATATAGAGGGAATCTTCACTTAAAGTCAAAGTTAAGGGTTGCTAACATTCACACACCTTGCAAGGGCACACAACTTTCAATTTTGTGAGTTTCTTCCGAGAACATGACTCAAACTCTTGTGGCCTCACATGAAACCTGCAAAAATGATGGCGTCCTATTTGCAATATATTTAAATAAAAAGAAATAGGGACCCCAGGAACCAAGGGGTCATATGCCTCCCTTCTTCCCGTACCCTGTGTACAGCAGGATGGGGGTGTATATATATATATATATATATATATAGTACCTCACACCCTGCACCCCAACTTGAAGTCTCTGCTGTGTCTTCTGCTTTAACCAGAGCAGGACATCTCTGTAAAATGAGCACGATTATGTTATAACACATGGCGCATCTGCCCGGAGGTCATTAAGGCTGTTGTATTTGTGCTTTCGGTTATACATTACCATATATCCAATTAATAAAGGATTCTATGACGTGGGGAGAATAGATGCTCCATGTTAGACGAGTCCTTGACGGCTTTATAAAAAGTGTGCAAGCAATCCATTGTTTTCCTTGGTAATGTCTAATGCCCAGAGACAAAGTATGTAGTCAAACGCGAAAACCACCACAAAAAGGCTAAATACATGGAGTGTCTATAAAAGTTACTTTCCACTATTCTCGGCTAGAGTAGTTTTAGCACGTTTTGTTAAATAATAAAAACATTAAGATTTCTTTTGCTCTGTTTGTTTTAATAAATAAAAATCTAAAAATTCCCTCTTAGCGCAAGCAATCCTAGTTGGCCGAACCACCGTTTTATTGTTTCCATTGTTGTAACAGTAATACAAATAAATAAATACGTTTTGATGCCCGTAAATGCCTCGGCACTATCGCAAGCTGCTTTAAAATGGAATGTGCCATTAAAAACACCTTGGGAGCTCAAGAAGCAGTCAAAAAAATCAAGTAAAAAATACCAATTCTGTTGGTGATTGTGACAAGACAGGAGTCCCGCGTAAAAAGCTAGAAAAAATGGTTTACAGTAAAAATTACATATCCTAAAGTCCTATCCAAGCTGGAGAAGGCAGTTATTGTACTGAAATGTGCAGGAAGCTGCTCAGCCTCAAGTTACCACCCAGAAAGAGTCTTCAAGTGATCAGTCTGTTCCAAAATATTTCTGTCCAAAATGCGTAGGAGCAACTGGATGGACCTCGGTGGTGAGTATGGTGATGTCAGGGAACTCCTGGATGATGGAGACTGCACCTTGTATAAAAAGAAAACAGGTATGGCAGGTAAATACAAGCATGTAATGTGCCGATAAGACGGTGAGGCTCTAGTTTTAGTTCTACTTGGAGTGACGAGTCAGCTTGCAGCTAGGCAGTCATACTTCACCAACCCTAAACCCATTACCTGAAACCCAAGACAGAACAATAATGTAAAAAGCCGAACATAGTGTTTTAATTAGATGAAAACCAAAACTATCACTAAGCAAGGTGCTGAGATTAATTCTGGAGTCTAAGTTGATACATTTTATTGGGCCAACACAGAAAAAGGATGTAAAGTTATATGAGCTTCCAGCATCACAGAGACCCCTGGTTGAGAAGGAATAGGGGGCACACATCGTGCATCAGAGACCCCTGGTTCAGAAGGAATAGGGGGCACACATCGTGCATCACAGAGACCTCTGGTTCAGAAGGAATAGGGGGCACACATAATGAATAAAAAGAGGCTGTGGTGTAGGGTATTTTATGGACTCGCACTCCATGTGGGGTATCAGAGGGGTGCCTTGGACTAGGGGAGCCAAGAAAAATGAGAACAAAGTGTGTAATAAAAACTTTTCCTACAAATGAATGTCTCCTTATATCACGAAACAACTGAAATGCAGTTCTTGGCCCTAAATGACTTTACTTTTGGGTACAAGCGGTAGCTCTTTTGCAATGTAAATAGTATAGCAAAATAGTGGTTTGTTTTCCTGTGGTCATTACCCATTGACAGTGCCTTCTGATAGATTCTGTAAAATGTGAATAAAGTGTAATGACAAAAAAAAGAGAATATTGGATTAATACATCCTTATTCATGTGTGTATTCAAGACTCCTCACTCATTAGCCTTCCATTCCATCTGAAGAAATCTCTAAGCTGGCTAATACGGCTATACTAGCTAATATTAGCAATTTCATTTTAAAATCTGCAGGGGTTGGCAAATTTGGTTTGGATCTAGGAGCCAAAAAAAAAAATAATATGTTTTTATTTTCATATATTATCCAACCAGGCGCCCGGGGTTTGTCAAGCCATGCCATACACCAACATTTACACACACACACACACACTAACACCATACAATAACACACATCCCAACACTATATACCAGGGGCGTCCAACATGCGGCCCGCGGGCCAAATGCGACCCGTGGAACCTCGAGGTGCGGCCCGCGTGAGATCGGCAGCCAGGATCATAAGAGCCCTGCTGCTTACTTGTGGGAGGGGCCATTCTCTGCTCCAGTCCTGCCTCCTCTGTGGGGAGACCGAGGGAGGCCGCGCCCCCTGCTGAAGTCTGTGAGCGGCATCGAGAGCTGTAGAGCAGGTAAGGGGATGGGGTAGGTTGTGTGAATGAGTAGGTCTGATTGAGGGAATGAATAATTGGTGTGTGTGATAGCATGGATGTGTAAGTGCTGGAACCTAGGCATGATTGGACTGTGATTGATGTTAGCAATCACACTCCTATCATGCCAAGTCAGCCAGTACATGCTGAAACCTGGCTAGCTGCCCCCCTTGTGTATTGATGTTGCCAGTAGTATGGGGTCTGCACTTACAGACACCCTGTACCAGCATGTATTGGCTGACTTGGGATGATAGGAGTGTGATTGCTAACAGCAATCACAGTCCCATCATGCCTAGGTTCCAGCATTTACTGGTTGCCTGGGTATAAAAAGAGTGTGTTAGCAATCACACTCCTATCATGCCAACAGCTAACAGCAATCTGCTAACAGCAATCACAGTCTCATCATGCCTAGGTTCCAGCATTCACTGGTTGCCTGTGTATAAAAAGAGTGTGTTTGCTGTTAGCAATCACACTCCTATCATGCCAAGTCATATTGTTGATTTTTTTTGTCCAATTGTGGTGTGTTACTTTTAATAAAAAAGTGTGGTTACACACTAAAATTGGACAAAAAATACAATGCCCAGCCAACCAGTACATACTGGAATCTGGGTATGCCTGAGATTGCTGTTAATCATAATATATAATTTTTTTGTACAATTTTGGTGTGTAACTTACTTTTATTAAAATTTTCATTTTAGTGCATCGCTAAAATAAATAGAACTATTTTATTTTTACTTATGCAGAATCCTGAATTTGTAGGCCCAGAAATCCCAGAAATCCGTGAGAGAAAAGTAAAGGTTTTGTGTCATTTACTTTATTTTAATCTGCATATCTTATTAAAGGCCATATTTTCTCTGAGTGCGGCCCTCGCACGTATACAATTCTGATGAAGTGGCCCACTGCAGAAAAAACTTGGACACCCCTGCTATATGCTAATACACACACTAACACTATATGCCAACATACAGTATGACATTAGCATGAGTGTGTAACAAACAATGCCATACACGCTAGCACCACACTCTTATACACATGCAGACACATACACTGGCTAACACTATACTTGTATAAAAATACTGAATCTGGCACTATACATATACACACTGACCTTGGCACTAGAGTATACACACACTCACAGACCGACTCCAGCACTAAACATATACACAAACTCACATACACTACCCTTTCACTTGGCACACTATGTTTTAGTGTGGGTGCGCGATGAAGTGAGGCACCCATCGTGGTCACGTATCATGCATTGCGTGACCCCGTTGGGCACCTCACAGCACCCGCTACACCAGATTCACGATTGCAGCCATGCAAAACCCTGGGGTTTGTCGAGCCCTGCTGCAGCATACTGCTGAAAATACTTCTATGTAATCTAAACATCCCCGTCTTATCATAAAAGACTAGTTTGCGAGTGTGTAGATCAAATGGCTTCAGGAGCAAACTGGCAAAGAGAATAAGCAGTTCAATTGTCACTGTGCAGAATACGGCTTACAGATTTCTATATTAACACAAAGCCTGCCTGTTTTCAGCCAGCTTTTGTATGCGAGATAAAGCATGCGATACACTTAAAACTACTAAAATATCCAGTTACAAAGAAACAAGCATTCCTGAATGATTAATGGGAAAAAAAAGTATGTGTGATGCACAAGCAGTTACGTAGAATAATTGTTGCGTTCGTCCTATTAATCTAGCTCCTAATACAGACATTATGTCTTACCATGCGGCGTAGAGAAGAGGCTGAGAATTATGATGCACGCAGGTTGGACTCCATGTTCAATCAGAACCTTTACAGCCTCAATAACTGTATTCCCAGTGCCTGGAGGAGAAAGCAGATGTAAAGCAGGCAACGGCTTGTGTGATTTTCCCCATTACTAATTATTTTGACCTCAATATTGTGATAAACGGTTTTAGAAAAAAAGGCCTACCGCTGTGAGTGCGCTGATTTAGAGATTGTGTATGGCACCCCCTTATAATTAATGCTAGTTCATTTGAAGCTCTGAAGTACTTGTTTCTCGGCACATGGCGGTTGCCTGATCCTCTACTACTGTCCACTCAGTTAAGTTTGTGCTGCTACCTCGCTATCTAAGAAGTATAAACAGGTCTGTTACGCAGTTATTAATCTGAAGTTATCCTAGAACGTCAGAGAGAAGAGATTCTGTGCATTTGGTTGTGGGTGTTAGCAGATGCTACCAAGGTGCTAGACTTGTGCATTCAGATTCAAACAAATTTTAATTTTAACAAAATCTGCCAATTCCTTTAATTCCTACAAATAAAAACAAACCAGAGAGCTCCATTTTTTTTTTTTGCATTTTGTTGTTTTTTATACTGTCACTCACTCTCTCAATGTCTCCCTACCTTCTCTTGCCTCTTCTTGTTCTTCTGTCTTCGTTCGCTTCCCCCCTTACCTGCTCCGTTAACCATGCCTCACCGAGCAGTTCTGCAAAAGGGCAGATCCCTCTCCCCTGTTTGGAGGAATAAGGGGGGAGTGTCTGATGTCTCCTCCCTTTTGCAGCCAGATTTGCAGGGAAAGAGCGATGCACCAAAGGAAGGCACAAATCAGTCTTCATTATTCTGGTCCCTCGGAGTACTTGCACAAAAGGGAGGAGACATCAGACACCCTCCCCCCTTATTCCTCCAATCGGGTGAGAGGGTGTGTCAGGAGGATCTGCACTTTTGCTGGGGAAAGATACTGGGGAAAGCGAACGAAGACAGAAGAGGCAAGAGAAGCAGCGAAGAAGAAATAAAAAATAATTCCCTGCATTTGCACTTAAAAGTGGATGGGTTACTATCGAAGAATCAGTATAATTATATTGGAGATGTTTAGTTAAGAATAAAAAAAAGCAAGGGAATTTCAGCTCACAGGTAGAGATTAGCGATCAAAAGGGGACAATCCTAATTAATTAATATACAGGTCAAGCCTAGGGGCATAAAAAGCGAGGACCATGCAACTCCGGCAAACAGGCGTTAAGATCATTATATGCATAATAGGTGGGTTTCTAATTATACAAATAATAGGTTTATTTAATATGCTTAACTGTAAATTGTAAGATTTGGGAACATGGCTTTAAAAAGATCAGTATGTTGACGTACTCACTTAATATAGGGTACATTAACAGCACCTTCCTCCTGTATATATCCGGAGGGAACTTAGCGTAGTAAACTTTAGCTCTTTGCGTTTCTTCGTCGCTCTGGATGAGGATTTTCCCAATGCGGATGGAGCGGCAGCAATCGCGCAGACCCTGTTCCATGGCCTCACCTGCCAATCAAAAAAAGAATAAGAAATGTTATATAGGACCTCAAAGACAAATCTAAATGCTCACGTCACTTAAACTGGACATGTCTCCCAGCGTAATAGGTGTTAACGGATATTCCGTTATATAAAACTAAATTCATAAAATTCACAATGATCCCGACATGTCTGTCTGTTACAGCCACTGGCTATTGAGAGAAGAGGACATTTCTGCTATTCAGGAAAGACACTCTCTCGTATAGAATGATTATATATATATATATATATATATATATATATATATATTAGTAAAATGAGCTATACGTGTGCAGAGCTGCTAGGCCCCTCCCATTTGATGACATCAGCAGCCTAGACGGCTTCACAGATATGCTGAACCTGCCCTACAAGCAGCACACCCGGGTAAGCAGCCTCCCGATGCCTATGCGTGGACCTGGTGCCTGACAGCGATCATTCACCGAACCTGGGATATTGCAAGATCAGCAATTACGATGCCCTGTACTTACTAACCAAGGGGCCGTCTCGCTTAACCAGGTGTCTGCAGGAGAGATGGACCTTTCTTGAGGTGTATTATGAACAGGTCAACACTTGAGAGCAAAGAGGGCTCAGAAAACCCTGCATATCCACAGTAAATCATAGAGGGCCTTTAACAAATCTATTATAAATTAAGTATACAGGGCAAAGGGCCGTGTTTCTTGTAGAAACACACGTAGGTCGGCCTATTCATTACACAAAGTTATATCCGACGTTCAGGACTCCTGCAGACTTCTAGTTCACAGACTACACCCCACAGACAGGAAATAAGGTTTAACCCGTTAATCCCTGAAGAGCGTAATGTAAAACGCATTATGATCTGTACAATGATAGGAAGCATACATACAGCCGACGTTACCCTGGGCACATACGCGGATCTTACTCACCGCTCCTCATTATGCTCACTCCGCAGTTTCCTTTTTCAAACTTCACCCCCTCGTACTTGTACCCTGGCGAGAAAATAGAACACGTTTCAATTCATGGCAAACAAAAGCACTTAGTGGGCAGCTGGAACGCACTTACAACCCAATCATCGCTGACAGTTTCAGGGGGAAGCGACTCGATCTTTCAAGGGATTATGGAATCACAGTCACAGGTTTAACTCCACCTGCCCACTCCCCAAATGAACATGGCAGGGTCTGAAGCATCCAAGAGTTTATTCCTCCCCATGTCATATTCTGTGCCCCAGAGATATGCATCCATTAAAACTACGGAGGTCATGGGCATCAGATGATGTACGCAGTGAACGCTCACATTTTGACGGTTAACACATTCACACACCAGAGCATCACTCACAAAAGATCATTGCTTCCCCTTGCTACTGGCAAAAAAATAATATAAAAGTGAGCACCTTAGGCTTTGGGACTATATACTGAAGTAGATAAATGCCGTACATTTACTGCACGGGTCTTTACCGGATCTTATTATTATTTATTGTTTTATATAGCGCCATCAAATTCTGTAGCGCTGTACAATGGGTGGACAGGACATAACAAGTAGTATGTAACATAACAATTTGACTTACAGAAGCAACAGGTGAGGAGGGCCTTGCTCAAAAGAGCTTACAATCTAGAGTGTTTAGAATAGCGCAGGTATTTTTTTTCCCCCCCACGCTTATGATATAAGCTTTAATGGCTAGCTGCGTGGTCCGTTGAATTTTAATCGTGTCCCCCTTGCACATGCATGTAGAGATTCTACAGAATGCCCCAAGTGCCCCCAACGGTTGGGCTTGCAAGGCAGGGAGGGTCATTGTACTGCAGCTTCTCCTTAAGGAAAGTCATCCCCCCCCAGCTCTCCTCTTTGTTGAGGAGGCTCCACGGGACACTGAAGCATCCCATTAATGGTTGAGAGAAGGTTCCTTACTGCGCTCCCACAGATCTCCTTTTGATCCTCCTTGGATGTCAGAAATACAAAGAATTTTAGTGGATTGGAGTTTAACCCCTTCGTGACAAAGGCTGATTTTACTTTTTGTACCCTTCGTGACAATGGCCGTTTTAACATTTCTGCGCTGCTCGTGTTTAGCTGTAATTTTCTTCTTTCCCGTTTACTGAACCCACACAAATTAGATATTGGTTTTTTCAGGACAAGAAGGGCTTTCTTTAGATGACATTGTTTTGATTGTATCATATTATTTACTATTAAAAAAAGTATAAAATATGGTGAAAAATTTAGAAAAATGACTGTTTCTAACTTTTAGTTGAAAAATCTTTTACTCATCTATAAAAGGTAATGAAAAAACCTGCTAAATAGATTCTACTATTTGTCCTGAGTTTAGAAATACCCAATGTTTTTTTGCTTTTTTCTACACATTATGGGGCAATAAGTACAGGGAGCGTTTTGCTATTTCAAAGCCATTTTTACCAAATCTGGTAATTCTTCCCCCCATGTGCCATTTCGGGTATATTTGAAGCCGGCTCACGCAATTTACCCCATCAAGTCATATTTTTGAAAACTAGACAGCCCACAGTATTCCAAATGCTAGTATTGTAACCCTTTCCAAGCACTAATTCAACCATCAGCCTTTAGCAAACTTTATGGTAGTAATTTTTTTTGCATTTGTTTTTTCACACACATTTTATTCAGGTATGAATAAACAGGTTCTGGTATATGTCACTATCATAAAACACCCCAATATGTGTTTAGCAACATCTCCCAAGTACAGCGATACCTCACATGAATGATTTTGCCTGGGTGTTTGGGGGCAAAAGGGCCACATTTGGGGCATGCGCATTTTTCAATGTTGAACTTTGGCATTTGGGGATCCACTGCCCATGCCCTATTTGGTACACCTTTGAGCCGGGCCATTTCAGTGTGCCCAACAAAACCATATATTTTTGAAAACTAGACACCCCAGGGTATTTTAACTCTTTGCATGCACACATTTTACCACCAGAAGTCTGCAGTAGTATTCTTTTGTGTGTATTTTTCCCCCACACACCTATGTTATGTATGAATTTACAGCTCCTGGTATATGCCGCTGTCACACGACACCCCAATATGTGTTCAGCAACATCTCCTGAGTACAGTGATACCCCACATGCATGGGTTTGTCATTTTTTGGGGGAACTAAAAGGCCACATTTGGTACGTGTGCATTTTTCTAACTGGAAATTAGATGTGTGGCCATCCTTCCCCCCGTGTTAATTGGGACATTGTTGAACCTGGCCAATTCAATTTACCCCATCAAATCATACATTTTTTTAAAGTACGCACCCCATGGGCATTTAATATGCCAGTATTTTAACTCTTTCCATGCGAGAATTGTTTTAAGCTAATATGCTAATTTTAGGACTTGCTCACAAAAATATATTTTTTATATATATTTTATTTTTTGCCTTTTTTTTAAAAAAAAATGTAAAATTTTTTTCAACTTGAAGGTTCCCCTGATAGTGACATCAGTGGGAAATTATTTTTAAATTTTACTGGTTTTTTTACTATTTTTTTCTAATTATTATTAATTTTATTTTATTTTTTAATTTATTTTTACTAATCACACTGTGATTAGAAAGCTGGGCTCCATTGACTTGCATGGTTGAATGCAGTACCTGTATTCAACCTGCAAGTGGAGCCAGAGTTCTCTAGAGGGTCTGGAGACCATCTAGCGAACTTTTTCATCTTTATTGGTTTTTTTCCCGGGCCGCCGCCATCTTGCTGATGGTGAAGATCACAGTCCATCCCGAGGTAAGTGTTTCGTGTCGCTGGATGCCTCCTGATTGAGGCATTCCAGCGACACCATTTAAGTTTAGGAGGCGATCAACGATTTTAAAACGGGCGTCCGCCGCCATACAATGTATGGCGGATGTTGACGCCCCGGGGAGGGGCCAGAGATGGCCCCTTAGTGCCGATCGTGGCGTTGCTGAATGCCTCGAGGTCGAGGCATTACAGCAACGCCGTTTAAAGGCGTGCCGGTCTTGGCACGTCAATTGTCGCAAACGACATGTTTTTCCGTGACGTGCCCGGAACGGCAATTGTCATCAAGGGGTTAAAGACGGGCTAACAACGGACCTTTGCTATTTTGCAAGCTTTATGACCTTTTTTTTGTGGGACATGTACTTCAGTATGCATTAGACACCCAGTCATGTGACAGAGCGGCTGCTGCCCCCCAAAACTGCCCTGCTGGGTCAACAACAGTAAAAAAAAAAATAAAAACTCACTGGTTTTAGAATTCTTCTAGAAACTTGCTAAATATTTTTAGTTGTTACTGCATTTGGCCAGACAAATCTTTGTATATTTTAGGAACCAGGAAAGGATGTATTAATACACCTAGATTAGGGCCCTTCATTCCTCATGTATCTGTATGTCAATTGCTGTATTTTACTTGTTATCTGTATCATTTTCTTCTTTGTACAGCGCTCTGGAATCTTTCGGCGCTTTATAAATAAAGTATAATAAAAATAAGTCTAGAGCAGTCCAAAAAACTTCAGCGCCACCAATATTTCTTTAGGAGCTGTAGCCATTTGTCTCAACAACATCTTTCTCAGCTAATATTCATAGTGCCGCTGAAGGAAGTAGTCAGGAGAAAGCGTGCGCTTACCAGTAGGTGTGGTAACAGTGCATTCTGTGTACGGCAGCTGATTCAAGCCTTCTTCCACAACAAGTCGTATCTGCGGAAGTAACGGGATGACAGTTTTTACAGACCACAATAACAACGTCCCGAATACTCTGTACATTAAGCGGCAGCGACGAAGTCCCCGTCTCGGAAAATCTTTTCCTTGATTAACAGTGCAAATCAGCGCCAGAAGCGTACGACGCAGAACCCCTCAGATTAAAGTAATCCTAAAAATCCAACATTCTTCATAGGTGGATATAGAGCATCTCTGGATTGTAAACTCTTTGAGCCGGGCCCTCGTTACCTGTAAGTCATATTGTTATGTTATATACGACTTGTTAGGTCCTGTCTACCCATTGTACAGCGCTATGGAATATGATGGCGCTATACAAAACATAGGAATTATATCTACACATTACCTTTTACAGATACTAAACAAAAAAAAAGTTCACTAATTTGAATTGAGAATCAGCCCATCCTTTCACTGTACTTTTATATACCGTATTTGCCTGATTATAAGATGACCCCCCAAAATCTGAATATTAATTTATGAAAAAAAGAAAAAGCCTGAATATAAGACGACCCTATAGGAAAAAAGTTTTACCAGTAAATGTTAATTCATGTAAATTATGTGAACAATTGTTTGTTAATAAAAGCTAAGATTGAGAAAAATATTTTGTTTTTATTTCCTTTTTTTTTTTCAACCTGCCCCCCTCCCAGTTATGCACATCTGCCCCCAGGCTTGCCACTCTGCCCCAGAAATGCCTTATACCCCCTATATGCCACTGTGCCCCATGATATGCCTTTTAACCCTCTAAATGCCACTGTGCCCCATGATACACCTTTTAACCCTCTATATGCCACTGTGCCCCATGATATGCCCTTTGACCCCCTATGTGCCACTCTGCCTCCAGAAATGCCTTATACCCCTATATGCCACTCTGGCATTTAGGGGGTTAAAAGGCATATTATGGGGCAGAGTGGCATATAGGGAGGTATAAGGCATTTCAGGAGGCAGAGTGGCGTATAGAGGGTTAAAAGGCATTTCTGGAGGCAGAGTGGCATTAAGGGGGTTAAAAGGCATTTCATAGAACACTCTGCCTCCAGAAATGCCTTATGTCCCCCGTTTAACACTCCCTCCCCTCCCTCCTCCAAACTTACCGGTGCTTCTGAGTCCCCCAGTGCTTAGTCCGGGCAGCATGTAGAGCTCTACGCGATTCGCGTAGACAACTTCCGCTCTACACGCTGCCCGGAAGCACCGGTAAGTGGGGGGGGGTAACACAGGAGGATCCAGGTCCCCTGCATCTAAGTCCCAGGTGCTTAGTCCGGGCAGCGCGTAGAACTCTACGCGATTCGCACAGAGCAGAAGTTGTCTACGCGAATCGCGTAGAGCTCTACGCGCTGCCCGGACTAAGCACCGGGGACTCAGAAGCAGCGGTAAGTGGGGGGGGGGGGGCATACAAAGGAGGATCCAGGTCCCCTGCATCGCTGCGGGGGATCTGGATCTTAGTCTCATAGTCAGACCTATTTGAGGTCTGATTATAAGACGACCCCGATTATAAGACGAGGGGTATTTTTCAGAGCATATAATCGAGCAAATACGGTAATATATATAGATATCTATATCACACACTTATATATACACTTAAATATATATGTACACACCAAACGGTCCGCAGAAAATACAAAATCCCCTCGGCTTGTGGTCCTGCAGGTAAAATACAAGTTTTACAATATTTAGCACATTTTGGTAGTAAATGCACTTCTTATTAAGTGGTTTAGTCCAAAAGCAATTATTGTTCTGTGCGTTAAACGAGACTTAAGGCTGGCGTGCGATGTTCTCTGTATTGGAATAATTAGCGGGTTTATTCATATAAAGAGAATGGGATGCATTACTCGCAAACACACTACCAGAATATAGTTCCGCATTCATCATCCCCTTACGTTATACGAAGTGCTGGGGGGTGGCGGGGTCACGGTTATTATTATAATCATTATTAATATAATCCCGCAGTCACACTTTTATACAAAGCTCTGGGGTGATTTGTGTTTGGTGACAGCAGCACATGCACTGCCAGAGGCCCAGCGCCGAGGTCACTGCCAGCCGTCTCGCAACCCGAGGAGACCCCGCACACAGCTGCTCCGCGCTCCGATCCAACACACGATCTAGAGGTAGAATCCCACTCGTGACCGAACACACTGCCCCTAATCCCCGGCACGGAGTGACTGACGGCTGCCTGCGAGCGATACGCGTGGTAGATGCTGCCACCTGTCAGCGCCCCCCCCGTCACCTGTCCCTGATTATGGTCTGCAGCTCCCGGATCTGGTCATTCATGGGGAGCAGTTTAAGCTGAGGTCCGATTTGCTGAATATGATCTTCCGGTAGATCCATCACCGGGCTCCCGCTTCCCTCGCTGTCCTTGTCGGCCTCATTGCTGCTTCCGCTCCCATCGGCGAAGCGGATCTGCCTTTGCACGGTTTCCTGCTGCTCCCCCGGCATCGTGTCCATGCGGTCCTGGGCTGGACGCGCACTGCTTCAGACAGCAGGCACTCCGGTGTATCCCCGGGCTTGCTCTCGCGATGCTCCCGTGCCGCCTCTCCGGTTGGTCGGTGTCGCTGGCAATCACACAGTGCGCCCGCCCGTATCGGGAGCATAAGGTTGTGGCGTAAAGCGTGTTGAGGAAGTCGTGCGGGCGGGCGCAAAGAACACCTTGATGCCCGAGAATATGGGGTCAGACGGGATCTAGAAGCAGGAGAACCGGCCAGACGTCAATCATCAAGACATGTCCTTTAAACCCGATTGCAGTGCCGTGGATTTACACAATCACATCTCACCCACGTTTAATAGAATATTAAACAATAACCACTCTGACCCTCTACTCCAGGAGAGCATTCCATTCTGCTCTCCTGGAGTAGAGGGTCAGAGTGGTTACACCATGCATAGTGAATAATTTAATGGGCGACAAGACTTAAAATATTAGCGATTTAACTATACATTATACAGGGCCAGCCAAGCTCTTCTACAGCAGAAGCTCACTGTGAGAACTCCCCATTTAGTGAAAAGACCCCTAAGTATATATAAATAGCAGAAAATACATTAAACATCTTTAACATTCCTTACCCCAAACCATCTTCCAAGTAAAATGATCCGGTAAATTACATTTAGCGTTATACCCGAAAGCTTACCACTTTTCTGGTATATTTAAAAATACCGGCAGTTACTGATTCAAGAAGATTTTCATCGAGCAAAAGTGATTATTTTTATTGCCCTACAATACCCCCGTGTTACCACTGGGCGCCGCTCTTGGGAGAACATTTGGTGAGCATTCATTGTACATATGGAACTATGTTTGGGAATGAAGTAGTTAAAAAGGTAGTCTAATCGCCGTAGAGCACCAACAAAGAATTATTTTTACAGTAATTTGTAAGTTATTCCATATATACCTTTTGCTTAGCAAAAAAAAACCCAAAAACTATTTGCTGCTTAAGATGCTGCAGCTCCAGAACTTTAGGAAAAATTAAATAAATAAAAAAAGAACCCTTCCAATGCATGTTTCTCAACACTTTCAGCTGCTTAAAGCTCAAGCACCGAAGACCCCCTGGAACAAGGACAATCAATATCAGCGTATTCGGACAAATTAATCTGCCGCAGTACAAAAAGCCGGGTACGGGTATTACCCACTCACTAGTAGCAGTATTGCAAAAATAAAACAACTTTTATTAAAAAGTGTAATAAATACAAAATCTAATTGAAAGAACCTGAAAAATTAGGCGTAATAAGGGTATCCAGAATGGAACAGATTCAGAAGACATTAGGTAAGTGATCCAGAATTCAGGGTTTGCTATTTTCAAGGGGGGGTTGTGATATGTTATTGTTAACAATCCTCAACATTCCACTGTATTAACACAACATACACAATTACAAATTCATTGTCCGAATCCCTGCAGACGGATTGCATAGACCAGACTATAGAGCAGAGACCTCAAAATATTATAAAGGTGAGAGGATAAACTGAACAACAGTCTATTGTTAAAGGTAGGCTGCCAGTTTTCAGGTTAGATCAGACGCGTCAAACCAGAGACCATAAGGGCTGCAAACAGCTTGAACGCTATTGATTTTGATCGAGCTGCCTGTGCTGAAGATGAATATTCCAAAATTCCAGCCCTTGAGGCAAAGTGTTAGATCTAGATGAACCTCTGCTCTGAGTAAATATGTGTCGGATGCTAACCCGCATATTTGCAGCCATCAAATGGGCTCCTTGATGGTAGAGAAATTGTGCTCATTGAATGCCCACTGGTTCCAATAGTAGGGTGCTATCCTGAAGTATGTGGAATGTATAAATCGAAAAGTGGACACTCCAGGTGAAGCACCCCACTTCCCCATTAAAAATAGCGTACGTCCCGGGACGTTGGCAGGACCATACACCATCGTCCGCTGGATCTTTGACCCGCATCCCACAAGGGGTGGCTCTGGGTAGCCAGAGCCAGAAAGGTCCCAGGTATGCCTGCATCATTAGGTGTATGGAGGCTGTGCTGAGCCAGCACAGCATCCATAGTGTAAAATAGGCTGGTTGGGGAGATCAAAGATGTCCTTTGTAACTGGCCCATCATACAGCGGGACACTGGGGGCTTTGATCACCTAAAAAGGAGATCTGTTTGTACCAAGAGGACTGCTGCCCCCCTGGACCTCCCCTTGGCCTGGGCCTAGTCAGCATAAACAGGAATACGTCACTGTCATATTGCACTGCTTAGTTTGTAGAAAATGTATATATGCTTATATTAAATACAGAAAATGAGACTCTTACATAAACAAAATGAACAACACATGTCCTTACCCAAAGTGTTTAGCAAATTAAGTGGAACAAGATAATGTTCTTCTCAGTATATTCTCCAGATTACTGCAAAAGCATGGAAATAATGACCCCTTTGGATATTTGAAAAGTGGGCCATGACTAGCTATGTGTTATGAGGATAATTGGGGAATAACACAGTTTGTGATCCCGCTTTCAAATCTCAATTTCTTTAGTAATAGTCATCAGCAGGGGATCCAAGGCCAGAGCATTAGAGATGCTTTGCTTGCTACAATAAAATAGATTTGATGCTTCCCGGAGGATGGTGGGCAGCCTTTGTGCTCAGACACAACACTCACTCAATAGACAACGTGAGGACTGGAGTAAGGAACTGCTAATGCAATACACAAAATGATTAGCGAATGGCCACAACAAATATCTGTTGCCCTAGTAATCTCATAGAATTATGTTTTATTTTGCATCCAATTAATACACTTCTACTGGATCTCAACTTTCTAATATGTCTGACTGATATATATATATATATATATATATATATATATATATATATATATATATATATATATTATATATATATATATATATCAATGTCTTACCCAACAATGTAATCATCTCTTTACCTTTATAAGATATCTGCACGCCATTGTTGCAGCACAGCATGCATTCTATAAATTGGTCTTTACCATTTTATGGATCAAAGAACATGATGCAATACTCATAATACAGAGTGAAATACACTCATTTTCCACGGTTTTAAAATCAACTGATTGATTAATTACATTTGTTGTTTTTTGACTCAGAAATTGATGTTTTCAGTTATATTAATTCTCGGCTACACTAACACTGACTATGAAGTAAAGTAACCCCCAACATTTTGGTTCTCCATGGCCGCAACCTTGCTATCTATGTTTTTACTGTTAAAGGAGCCTGCCGCATTCCTGCCTCCGAGCTGGTCCAACATTGTTCATAAAGGGCAGGCCCAGGTCAGACTGGCCCTTTGGACTTCTTGTTCAAAAAGGGCCGGTCAAGAGTGAGTATGGGTGTGTAAATGTTTCTGTATGAGCATGAAGGTATATGTGTAAGTGTGTGTGAATATGGATGTCTATATGTAAGTGTGACTATGAATGGGTACATTTTTGTGTAGTTATAAATGCATGTGAGCACAAATGTGTATGTGTGAGCACTGGTGTATATGTGCAAGCATGAATCTGAGTAAATGTGTATACACTGGTGTATATGTGCGAGCATGACTCTGTATGGGTAAATGTGCGAGCATGACTCTGTATGGGTAAATGTGCAAGCATGACTCTGTATGGGTAAATGTGCAAGCATGACTCTGTATGGGTAAATGTGCAAGCATGACTCTGTATGGGTAAATGTGCAAGCATGACTCTGTATGGGTAAATGTGCAAGCATGACTCTGTAGGGGTAAATGTGCAAGCATGACTCTGTATGGGTAAATGTGCGAGCATGACTCTGTATGGGTAAATGTGCGAGCATGACTCTGTATGGGTAAATGTGCGAGCATGACTCTGTATGGATAATTGCTACAAAGTTATATATGGAAAATGATGTACAGTGTATATAGGTGCAGCAAAAATAAAAAAAAAGTATAGCTAAATTTATCAAAAACACACAAAAAAGCTCTACATTTGTGGGTACAAAGTAGGCTCAGTAAAGATGGGGTTAATACGGTTTCTCATAGCACATAATGTTACTTAAGAGATTATCTGAAGCGTATTGTATTTTCTTGATTTTTCAAATAGCTGACATGATTACGAGCCTGGTATGTGGTGTTATTTTCTGTCATCCTCAATTTGTAACATTATTACTAGAATCCTCAAAATACGGTATATTTTTTAATAATGTGTGGATGACCTTTTTATAATACATTTTGCGTTTAATAGTCTATATTTTGTATAATCCAATCATCGAAGAAGAAATTTTTTTACCCTAGATTATAACATTTTATGTCACCCAAAGCTCACATGATGAGACCCACGTGCAGGAGTCCTCCTTCCTGTCAGTACCATAGAGTCTGGCGACTTTCGGTATTCCTCTCTCTTGTGTTGGAGGACCTTCCCAGCCGGCGCTGCAGTCTCGGACATGGCGCTGCTCATGGTTCACAGCCTGTCACGAAAGAAGCCGGCGGTTTTATTGCAGTGTAGGCGGTCACTCAGCTGCTGGTATTCACCGGACCGGGAGTACAAAACAAGAAGAAGCCGGGCAAGAGGGGCGCATGGCCAGGTGAGGGGGTGAAATATAAGAGGGGAAAGGGAAACAAAAGTCCGGACATAAAGAAAGTCATTGGAACAAGTAAGAGTAATGCAAATGGGAAAGGCTTCCAAGCATGCCATAGAGCAATGACCTAGGGGGCATAGAGGGTTTCAAGGATGGCAGGGTTATATATGCGGCATGCAGAAAGTGACATGTTAATGTCAGTGGATCGGAAGCTCCACGGAAGCCTTGATAGGACGCACTTCCGTACGCAGGTGAGTTTGCCTCCAGCGCAGTTGACTGATCACATGTGCTGGTAGCTGGCAGGTTTGCCAGATCGGCCCTTAAAACCTGACACCGGTAGATCCAGCAAGTGCTAAGCAGCCAGCCCAGACATAGACATCTGTCCCTCAGCATTATGTAGAGATTATAAACTGAATTATTTACGTCCGTGTTCTAACTATACATAGTACAGGGCTGTCGATGTCAAAACACTTAAGCATCAGCTATAAGTATAAGTTAAGTCGTTTTTAAAGGGGCACTAATGCCTTTTTATGTGTCAGTGACAAATCTAATGAAATGAAAGGATCAGCACCGGACCTCTGCTGGGATGGCCAGGATATGCGCTTGGTTTGCAGGTCCTGACAATTTCAGAACTATTGGCAGCTGTCGATGATCTACCAATACAGGACATAAAGCATCAGTAAATTTTAACGTAATGCTTACAGCAATGGAAGAGTAAGAGGGCAAGGGTTCTGGATGTTTACAGTACGCATGTTTTGTTTTGTATAACATATATAATATATACTGTCTATATATATATATATATATATATATATATATATATATATATATATATATATATATGTGTATGTGATGGCACTAGAGACTGGTGTGGAACTCTTGTTGGTCTTGTGTATATTGTGTAATGCATATGAAGTCTTACGGAGGCATCTGCTTCTCAACAAATTCTAAATGCAGCATTATCTAGGAAACGCCATAACCCCTTATCTCCCTGTCCATTGCATGACATTACATCTGTGTTCTAATGATCACCGTAAGTACAAAACCGTAAGGGAGCTCTCTGTGTTTTCAAAGTTGTTTCAGAATGTTAAATTTGGAACAGTAAGGGAACAAAGCAATTAGCCTCACAGTGCCGATATATGCCAGTGTCAGTGGTTTAAATCTGCTTGTATAGTTTGAATAATAGTAATAGTATTCATTTACTTTATGGAAAAGTCCCTATTTGATGACCAAAATGTTAACCATTTTAACCCCTTCGTGACAATGGCTCTTTTTATTTTTTGTACCCTTCATGACAATGCTTGTTTCAACATTTCCGCGGTGCTCGTGTTTAGCTGTAATTTTCTTCTTTCCATTTACTGAACCCACACAAGTTATATATTTCTTTTTTTCAGGACAAGAAGGGCTTTCTTTAGGTGTTAGATGTTATATAATTTACTATGAAAAACAAGTATAAAATATGGTGAAAAATTGAAAAAAAAAATGCCTTTTCTCACTTTTATTTAAACAATATTTTACTCATGTACCAAAGCTAAAGAAAAAAACTGTTTAGAAATACCCAATGTTTTTTTTACAATTTATAGGGTGATAAGTAGAAGTAGTGTTTTGCTATTTCAAAACCACTGTTTTCTCAAATCTGGTAATCCTGTCCCCATGTCCTATTTGGGACGTCTTTGAAGCCGGCCAATTTACTTTACCCTGTCAAGCCATGTAATTTTAAATACAAGACACACCAACGTATTTCAAATGCTGGTATTTTAACACTTTGTGTGTTCTAATTGTATTACCAGCCTTTGTCAAAGTTTATGGTAGTAATTTATTTTGTGCTTTTTCCCCCCCACACAAATTGTCCTTCGGGTATAGGTTACTTTAATACAACACCCAGTGGCGACTCTAGAAACAATATGTAGGGGGGGGGTGCACAAGATACCACAGTCAAACTTGGGGGGCATTAATGATTTCTACCATTAAATCATACCACTGAAAAAAATAAATATATATATATATTGCCAAAAGTAATGTGCTACTTTTGTTATTGGACAATACAATACTTGATCATTCAACATGGGAAGCCTGAAGCCACAATTTAGTACGACTAATCCTTGAAATCCTTTAAACAACACAATACCTTAACTTTTCCACTAAATGATTTCAGGGCCTAATATTAGACCCGGCTGCCGATATATATATATATATATATATATATATATATATATATATATATATATATATATATATATTATTAGCCCCTGCTGCCCATATATATTAATATTAGCCCCAGTTGCCGATTTATATATTATTAGTCCCTGCTGCCGATAGAGATATATATATATATATATATATAATATATTAGACCCTGCTGCCGATAGCAGGTATAGATCAACACATTAACACACAAACCCATCTTTGCATGTATAGATCAATTGAAATTCACTTGTGATCTCACCACTGAAGGTATATATCAAATAAGCAGAATCAGACATACAAATCCTGTATTTGCAGGTATACAATAATAATATATGAAACGTAGCATTGCAGGTATAGATCAAATAAATACATGGAAACAGCATTGCAGGTATTAATCAACTGAACAAGACATACACACCCTGTATTTGCAGGTATACATAAATAATGTATGGAAACATAGCATAGCAGATATGGATCTACAGAATTAACGCACAAACCCAGCCTTGCAGGCACAGGTCAATTGGAATTCACATAAAAACTCGGCATTAAAGGTATTTTAATGCCGACTTTTTATGTGAATTCCAATTGACCTGTTCCAATTAGGGGGTGTAATTTAAAACCCCCTAAATTACAGGCATAGATCACAGGTTGCACACCCCAAAGCCAGCCCTGGCGTCCCTACTGCCCACATAGAACCTGGCCAGCACCCAGATAACACACATAAGATTTGCCATCTTTGTCCCCAAACAACCTGGCCTGTGCCATCTCTGTCCCATATACACCCTGCCTGTGCCATCTTGGTCCCCAAGGCTCAAACATCCTGCTAGTGCCAACTTTACACACAACACATTAACTCATGCTCTCCCTCATTCAGACAATTCATCCACATATTAACTCATGCTCTCCCTCATTCAGACAATTCATCCACATATTAACTCATGCTCTCCCTTATCACTTTCTACCCCTTCTGCCTCCCTTATCACTTTCTAACCCCTCTCACTCCTTTTTCCCTACTCACTAGCTACCCTCTCCCCCTTTGTAGTTCACTCACCTTTAAGTCCCGCGGCCGGAGAACGAGGCTTCCGTCTTCCTACTCTGCCACGGCCCGCACTGCTTCACTGCTGGGCGCCGGATATGACGTAATATACCGGCGCTCAGCATGAAACGCCGGCACCGCGACGGAGGTAGAGCCCTCGTGGAGGAGACTGAGGGGGACCGAGCGGTTGCTAGGCGCCCCTCTCTCTCCTCCGCATCAAAAAAAAAAGAAAAGCGTTTGAGGCTGCCCGGAACTTAATGTCCCATTGCAGGACTGTCCTGGGTGGTTCCAAATTCGGCAGGGGGGGGGGCAAGGAATAACCTAGGTGGGGCAATTGCCCCCCCTGTAGCGACGCCACTGACAACGCCCCAATATGTGTTCAGCACAGTGATACCACCCATGGATTGTCTGGTTGTTTGGGGACTAAATAGGCACATTTGGGAGGTGCACATTTTTTTCCCCATCTTGACATCTGGACAGTCTGCACCCATGTCTTATTTGGGATATGCATATTTTTAAAGTAGCCACCCCGGGGTATTTCAAATGCAAATTTATTTTTTTTTTTTAACTCCATGCCCAGATTTTTGGGAAGATACAGAGCTTATTTTGACACTTGCTCATAAAACAAACTTTTTGGATATTTTTGTTTTGTGTTGCTACATAGCCTCTAGTCATTTTTTAATATATCCTTTATAAAAATTACTTTTATTCAGTACATTTTTTTGCCGCTCTCAATCATTCATTACTTGTAGGTAGCTTTCAATAAAGAAACATCGGCTATGATATGCAATGTGTCATGTTATATTTTTACCCCCCCCCCATGCAATTTACTAGAATCCCCTCCATACATCTGTTCTGTTTCCATGGAATGCTTCTCCTACTCTCTGATCCTCGCTGTCTGTCATCTCCAGCGACGGCTTGTGTGATTTCCATCTGAGACCTCCACTTGATCCAAATGGCTTCAATGGCAGTGCTTTAATGCCAGTTGTTGGCTGCTTCTAACCTGGTGCAAGACGCAGAGAGTGTCAAAGTTAATGTGTTAGAAGCAGGAAGAATGGACAAGTGTAAGGATCTGAGCGACTTTGTCAAGGGCCATATTGTGATGGCTAGATGACTGGGTCAGAGCATCTCCAAAACTGCAGCTCTTGTGGGGGGTGTCCTGGTCTGCAGTGGTCAGTACCTATCAAAAGTGGTCCAAGGAAGGAAAAGCGGTGAACCGGCGACGGGGTCATGAGTGGCTGCCCCATGTGGTCAAACCCAACAGACAAGCTTCTGTATCACAAATTGATGAAAAAGTTAATGCTGGTTCTGACAGAAAGGTGTTGGAACACAGTGCATCGCGGTTTGTTGTGTATAGGGCTGCATGGCTGCAGACCAGTCAGGATGACCATGCTGAAACCTGCCCACTGCTGAAAGCTCCTACAATGGTCATGTGAGCATAAGAATTTGACCGCGGTCCTATGGAATTTGATGAATTACATTTTCTTTTACATTACGTTGATGGCCAGGTACGTGTGCGTCGCTTACCTGGAGAACACATGGCACCAGGATGCATCCATGGAGGCCCCACCTCGCACCTTACAGGACTTAAAGGATCTGCTGCTGACGTCTTGGTGGCAGATACCGCAGCACACCTTCAGAGATCTAGTCGAGTCCATGCCTCGATGGGGCAAGGCTGTTTTGGCGGCAAAAGGGGGACAATGAAAAACAATTGTTTTGTGTTTCCAATTTTGGGGAAATATCTCAACTATTGAGTTCCAACATTTTCAACTGCCCCCAGTTACACCTGATCATCATACTCCTGCCACCTTCAGCAATAACTCATTAAGGACAATAGGCAGGTAGTCATAATGTTATGGCTGATCGGTGTATATGTTTTTAAAGTATGGATGCTGGTAGCATATAAACATTCTTGCACTGTGCAGCAGAACACGAACAGGCATAATTCAGTGAATTTTACTTAAAATGGATAATACTTCTAGGACATGAGTCCAGAAGAGGTCAAGAATGAAAAATAATGGATGTATACTAAATGGAGAGGCACAAACAAATATTATGGATTTACTTTGTTGTTTTGCTCATATGTCACCGCAACAAATGGCAGTGGTTCTGTTAAATCATAGTATACAATAGGCATGTGTTTTCCTCTTTTCCCTGGCTTCCAGAAGAGAAGGCACTTGGTGCTGGTTCATGACTATGTTCAAGTCGTGGTTGTAGTCTAGCAAAGTATGTAAAGGTGAACATAAGGGAGCAGAGTTCTGAGGTAGAGAATTTAAAAGATTGGAAGTGTCTGGAGACGAGGAAGCCATAATGGCATAAAGGCACTTTTGTCATTTTGCATTTTTAATGTTTGCTTTTTAATTTGCTTTACACCTGCTGCCTGTGTTCCTCTGGTGCCATTTCAGCTGCATACTCTATGTGGTTTTCCTCCTGGGGGTCGCAAGATATAAAAGAAAAAGGGAAAAGGACTAGTGTTTGAACAGCTAATATACTCTCTTAACGTGACCTTGGTTTCTTCCTCAGGTTCTACACACTCTCCCAAGGCAGACTCCGTGGCATATTTTGGGGAAAGACAATTCAAGGCACTTGTTAGACGCTGCAAAGGTATTAATAGCTTCATTTTATGATGCCTGCTAGAGAGCGGATAAATAACGCCCTCAGAGCATTCTCCAATTTACCCTGCATATTCTGCATCCTTTTGCATAATGTCTTATTTTATGTGCAAAGACGAATGAATGAATAATTCCCTTCTGCCTGCAGCTGAAACAATGAACTTGTATACTAATGTAGGGATAATGTAAATCAACATTCCTATCCTAGTCTATGGGAATAAGGAGCATCAAACAGCTTCTGACAATCTGCACACTCCAGGATTTGGTAGACTCCAACTCCCATCATTCGCAATCAGGCATTGCGCTTGATGACAGGAGTTTTTATTCATCAGTAAATTAATGCTTTCCAGCATTTGCTTCCAATTTGTTATAATCAGAATATTGTAAAGGTTAAGCAAAGTCTACATATTTCGAAATAATGCGGATATTCACATTCAGTCTTTCTGACAATTGCAACTGTGGTTATGACACCTCATCCTTGAACCTCGTACTGTTGGATGTGTTGACTGCCTGCCTTAAATCCTGCCTATTCACAGTGCAGTTAGAATTATATCTACACTGACAAAAATAGTTCATAATAATAAAAATCATTCAATGAACAGCTAGTGATTTTCCCATAGCTCTATTTTGTAAGCTGTGTCTGAACTGGAGATTGATGCATTGGTATTGTCCACAAGCTATAAAGCTACCTTCATCCCTGAATCCCATTGTATCTTCCTTCAGCTTATACTGATGTTTGATAAGCTTGCGAGCAGGGCTCTCTCCACCAAATGTATCGGTTTGTCTTAGTCTGTCAATTCTTGTCTTGTCATATCCCTTGAATTTATGTATTGTATTAAGCGCTGCGTAAACTGTTGGCGCTATATAAATAAAAGATAATAATAATAATAATAATTACACAGAGGCAGGGAATCCAGAACTCTGTCGTTACCAAATTGTACTCCATTTTTGTTACCAAGGAACATGGTGCCTAAATGGGGAATACGACAGGGATATGATCTGTGGTGAAAATGATTTGGTTGGTGAAATGTTGAAGACCGTTATTCTAAGAGTGCCCAGTTTTACCATCATCAATACAATAGATGTTTTATTAGTTTTATATAATCAATTCTATAATTGTGCATGGCACTTAATTTTAGTTATCTGATATTAACCCCAAGTCATCAAAACTGGTTTTTTTTTCATTTTAATTACATTACAGGTTCTCTCAGGATGGCCATTAACAAGCATAAGGACATGTTGGCATGGACATGCGGGCGGTGGTCTTCATTCAGATCCCAAGGGAGGGGTAAGGACTTTTTTTTGTTTTGTTTTTTTTATCTCCCAGTGTAAAAACATTTATGATGAAATCACTGGAAGAATAATTGCCTTGTTGTGGTTGTTGACATTGTTCATTTTAAACTGCAGTAAATAACAACTAGTAGTCAGATTAAAAAGCAAATGGGTGAGAAATTACTTTAGACAATGATAAAAATGTTTTGTTTCCACTTCGTTTTGGGGAAATATCTCAACTATTGAGTTCCAACATTTTAAACTGCCCCCAGTTACACCTGATCATTGTACTCCTGCCACCTTCAGCAATAACTCCTTAAGGACAAAAACTGCCTTACATCATTTTTACATGTTGGGATGCAAGCATTTTCATCACTTTCTATGCCAGCTATAAAACAATATTCATAAAATAAAAATGGAACCCCCCCCCCAGTTATGCTTATTATGAACTGTGCACAGCTAATTAAATTATAAAAATTTGGATGGTCCTTTTGATTTTGCTTATGAATTCCTTCACAGTTTAGCTGTACCTGTCAGGAAAAAAATTAATGCATATGATAGCTGAGTGGTCCTTTTACATTTTTGTGATGTACCCCTTGCAAGTATTTTTGATCCTTTCCCTTTTGGTTTAGTTACTATCAGTCAGCTCGGCAAGTGTTGCACACCGTGCGCATGCACACAAGCATTCCCATCGATTACATGAATTGAATCAGTGGCATGCAAAGCCAGTCCACAGAGGAACCTGGCCCCTGCAGCTCCGCTAGTTTACTTCTATGCAAATTTTTTTTTGGAGGAACAGTGCTTCACGAGTAAAGATTTCCTCAAAGTATTTGTAGAGTCCGGGGATCCCTTCTGTAAGTGGAGGGAACCCCTGATGAAGTTATGATGACTCGTCTCTCTAACAAGGTAGTGTTCCAGTGACACGGGTTCATTAACGATAACGTGTCATTCTTCCTCCTATCAACAAAAACCCTGTACCAAGAAGATTGTGCAGTCTTTCCCTCACCTGCACAATACGAGCCATTTTCCCAAAGTTTTGTCTTTGCCTTTTCCCCCTTTCCTCCCACCGCCTCTCTTAATCACAGCGCTGCCCTGGCTTGGCTAGCCTGTAGCAGTGTATAATTATTCACACTTTCTCTGCAGCAGCCTTCTTTATGCCATCACAGCATCCCTTCCACTTCAAGCTCCTCGTGTTTCTCATAGACCTGCTACCGACTGTGCTGGGATACAATAAAACTATTTATGCATATCCTCACTCTTCATCCTGCAATGAGAAGATGGATTTATAGCTAGAAAGCTGTCACTGTGCTCTTCTGCTCTTTCTTTTCGCACACCTGGTACAGATGAGCATAAATACCTTCTTTTTTTTCCACAATATCAATTTTTCTTTCTAATTTTTCAGCTGGCCGATATACTTCTCAGCGATTCTTGAAAACACGTTTGTAAAACATATTGTGTGCGCTGTGTCAAGATAGAAGTAATTCACTTACTCGTAAGAATGTGAGCTTTATCCACATTTAAGGGGGCAAGTAATACCCAGATTTTTAGCTGATCTCCCTCTAAATGCCACGAGAGCAAGCAGAGCTTCATGGCTGGTAAACTTCTTGCTGGCTGCTATGTGACTTCTGTCACTCAGAAATGGGGCGTACTTCCAGTGCATTCTTGCCTTGTATTTATGATTGAACTCTGCGTCAAACAATCCGTGCTACTTGCATGTTAGCCTGGTAGAAAAGCTAAATAGTTGTCACCGTGTCTTGCTAAGTATTTGGCGTGGAACCACACTGCTATGTACAGGGAGATGGGGGGATATTGTGTTGACAGAAAGTGTCCCTTTCATAAGGCAGATAGTCCCATAATTAAACATTACTTTTATGATGACCAAAATAATTCTCCAACAAGAGTGTTTTTGGTGTGCATATTTGAAATACCGTATTTTGCTCGATTATAAGACGACCCTGATTATAAGACGACCCCCCAAAATCTAAATATTAATTTAGGGAAAAAACAAAAAGCTTGAATATAAGACTACCCTATAGGAAAAAATAGTAAATATTAATTCATGTAAACAATATTTTCATATTTAATAAAAGCTATGATTGAGAAAAATATATATTTTTTTTATTTCCTTTTATTTGCCAACCTGCCCCCCCAGTTATGCACATCTGCCCCCAGGGTTGCCACTCTGCCCCCAGAAATGCCTTATACCCCCTATTTGCCACTCTGCCCCATGATGTGCCTTTTAATCCCCTATATGCCAGAGTGGCATATAGGGGGTTAAAAGGCATATCATGGGGCAGAGTGGCATATAGGGGGTTAAAAGGCATTTCTGGAGGTATATATATATATATATATATATATATTATATAACTGCTAACAGCAATCACACTCCTATCAAGCCAAGGCAGCCAGTAAATGCTGGAACCTGGGGATGATAGGAGTCTGAGTACAGCCTCCCTATGCCATGCTACCACCACTACCCCCCTTACACATCCATACTATCACACACTCATTCACAAACATTTAAATACTCATTCATTCCATTAATCACACATACTTGCTCAAACCCCCACACCCCCTTACCTGAACTGCAGATCTCTCACTCGAAGACTTCTGCAGGGGCCCGGCTGTGCGAGCAACTTCTCTGGCCCCGCCCCCAGAGGAAGGAGGGGGGAGGCAGAGTTATGTGACACTCTGCTAGCTTCCTGATCTCCTGCTGCTCACGACCAAAGCCCGGCAAGCGGCATGGCCCCAGCGGACATTTTGAGGTCTGATTAGATGACGACCTCGATTATAAGACGAGGGGTATTTTTCAGAGCATTTGCTCTGAAAAAAACCTTGTCTTATAATCGAGCAAATACGGTACTTGCAAAGAGCTGGGGTGTGGGAAAAAGCAACAGATGCAGAAAACATGATATATGAGACAGGACTCATCTATCATATCATACACTGCATATGATGGCTGCAGTTTGGAGTACGCGGTGGCACTAAACTAAATTGTGTGTAACAACTCTAGAGATTGAGCCATTTGAGACCCTGTGTCAGAGTTATAAAGAAACTATGTCTTTAGAAAACCAAACCCCCACCTGCAATTGGTCATTTTACATTTAATTGCAGAAAAACTATTATTGCCCAGAAATACCTGTTCTTTTAGGTCATAAGTGAACATTGCATATTATTGTTTAATTGGTTGCTATTCACTGGAGTGACCTAATAACATTCTGAATTAGTATACCGTACTGTGCAAAAGATTTTTTTAGGCAGGTGTGAGAAAATCCTGTAAAGTAAAAATGTTTTCCAAAAAAAGACATTAATAGTTTGTTTATCATTTAACAAAATGCGAAGTGAATGCACTGAAGAAAAATGTAAATCGAATCAATGTTCACGTTACCACCCTTTGCCATCAAAACGGCATCAATTATTTTAGGTACACGTGCACACAGTTTTTTGGGGGGTTTTTTTTTAAAGGAATTCGGAAGGTTGGTTGTTCCAAATATCTTGGAGAAGTAACCATAGTCCTGTGGATATAGGCAGCCTCGGTAGCCTCTGTCTCTTCATATCATCACAGACTCGATGTTGAGATTCCATCACTTAGTAGCTTTTAATTTCGTTGGCTGTATGTTTGGAGTTGTTATGATGCTATATAATAAATTTGAGGGCAGTCAGATGCCCCTGAGGTTCCCTGATGTTATTGCATGATGGATAAGTATCTGCATGTACTTCACAGCATTGAGGAGGCCATTGATTCTGACCTAAGAACCAACTCCATTTTCAGAAATTGTGTCTCACACTGCGTAGCATAGAGTTGTAGGAACCTCAATCATGCGGCACTGCTGCCTGCAAACACTCATTCTTGTACCGCTGTCCAGCCCTTCAGCAAACAAACTGCTTTCTACAGCAACATATTTAAAATGTTGAGTCATCAGTCCAGAGCACCTGCTGCCATTTGTCTGCACCCCCAGTTCCTGTATTTTAGTGAATAGTTGAGTCACTTGGCCTTGTTTCCACTTCAGAGGTATGACTTCTGGCTGCAAGTCATTCATGAGGACCACTTCTGACCTGACTTCTCTAGACAGTAGATGGCTCCCACTGTTTTCTGCCAATGCTGAACTGATGGCGTAGAGAAGTAAGCATGATGTGACTTTCATCTGCTGCATTGTTTCCTTGGCCAGGAATACCAGTCCATTGCCAGTTTTGTACTTTTTTTAACAGAGCTTGGACAGAACATCTGTAAACCACTGTCTGCCTTGAAATTTCTACCAGGGAGAGGCCCTGCTGATGCCGTATAACTACCTTGTGTCTATGACATTTTGACCTTGTTAGTGAGTTTGGCTGTTCCTCAACCAGTTTAGTTCTTCCTACGCAGCTGTTTCTGTTCCAGTTAATGATTGTGTTTCATCCTACATATTAAATTGATGATCATTAGCACATGTTTGGTATAATTGTTTAGTCCTACATCTAACTATATGCTTACAAAATCCCTGACTTTGTGTACCTAGAAGAACTGATGCTGTTTTGAAGGCAAAGGGCGGTCACGCCAAATATTGATTTGATTTAGGTTTTTCTTCACTTGCTTGCATTTTGATAAATTATAAAAAATAAACTATTAACATACTTTACAGCATTTTTTCACACCTGCCTAAATCTTTTGCACAGTACTGTATTTTTACGAGTGATTGACAGTGGATGCTGGCCAATGAGAAGACTTGAAATTTACAAGTTATATTTACAGTTTAACGTTATTCAAACCTTATTCAGAAAAAAGTGCAATTTAGAGAAAAGTTGGCATGCAAATTAAGCTTTTGTGAAGTATACGCCGCTCCTTGTCCTATAGCAGGAAACTGTCAGAAGGTAGACATTTGGCCAATTTAGTCTCCCTGTTGGTGAGTGGCCTTATTTTATATTAATATTATTATTATTTATTGTTTTATATAGCGCCATCAAATTCCGTAGCGCTGTACAATGGGTAGACAGGACATAACAAGTAGTATGTAACATAACAAATTGACAACAAATTAACAGAGACAACGGGGGAGGAGGATAGCCATATGACTATCCCATGCATGTTTAAGTTCCTTCACTGCATTAACCTCTACCACCTCTGACAGGAGGCTATTTATTTCATCTACCACCCTCTCAGTAAAGTAAAACTTCCTTACATTATGCCTTTGACCATAAATGAGCTCTCAGAGCTCATGTGTGTCGGAGGACGTGGCCAATTTTATCTTAGGGGCGAGGGGGCTCTCCATAACCAGACCGGTTTCCACCAAGTCCAGGTCGTCAGTGATTTGGGTCAACTTTGCTCCAGGCCTCAACGGTTATGTATGTTAGTATCACTGAGTGGTCCCTTTCAAGGAAGTCAAATACATCTACTGGTACAGGACCCTTTTAGAGACCTGCACATTTGGACCCTTTTGGGCTTTTAATCATGTATGGTATAGGTAAAAGGTTATATGAACAGGACCAAGGACTCACTATGGTTTGTGGGTTTCCAAGCAGCTACAAAAAATGACAGACCAGATAGGCGATGTGGCTTTCTTGAAATGTATGAGGCCTGTCACAAAAAGCATACACTTTGTTCAGAAGCCTCTGAGATATTTTCAGGTGACAGATCCTCTTTAAGGGTGTTTTTTCTGGTTGACTTCCATTAGTACACCTTGATTTTAAGAGCCACGAATGCACTTCACTCCTGAACGGGTGTACTGAACCCTGCCAGGCTTGTCACTATCATTTGTACACCCGGCGATTCAACTAAAGATATAAATGGGCAGTTTGAGAGACACATCATTGTCACCATTACTTAGAGTCCTTTATGAGGGCCTCTACTCGAAATTGGAACTACGTTTTGGAGAGTGTTTCCGAAACTTCTGCAATCCACGTTTAGCCTTTAAATATAGTCTTGTGCACTATAGTTTAATGGCTTCATAATGCATGATTACACAACTTCAGAGCCAGCACAGTTAAATGAAGTGGTGACATTTTACACACAATTAAGCAGGCTAGAACAATTCTCTGCTCTCAGCTTGGCGTTTACTGCAGTCTGCATTGAAGGAATTCCTCTGTATATTGTAGATTATCCTTTCAGACAGGAGTATTTTTATTAGCAATTATTGGTCTTCAACAGCGAACTGAAGGGATATGTGCTGCTGTCCTTTGTAATTCATATGTCAAATTTTACCGTATCCTCCTTCACTGCCAGTTCATTCATCTTTTGGGTATCTGACACTTAAATGGGGACATTTTTTTCCTGTGTGGCATGTTTGTATTATCAGTAGGGGACCCAGGGGTTTATTCACTAAAGGGGGAGTTGTGGTTTCTGCTCCCTCATTATAACTCACTATTCATTGTGTCGGGCGAGTGTTTCCTACAAGAAGGGCTTAGCTGGCTCTGCATAATGTATAATTTGATGGTTGAAGTGACCAAATTATAAGATGACCCCACAAAACTGGAATATTAACTTAGGCCTGAATATGAGACTTTTTTTTGTATGAGACTACGCTATAAGAAAAAGTTTTACTAGTAAATATTCATGTGTAAACTATTTTTCAGATTTAATAAAAACTATGATTGAGAAAAATGCATTTTTTGTTTGTATTTCCTTTTATTTGCCAACCTGCCCCCCCAGAGATGCCTTGTACCCCTATATGCCACTCTGCCTCCCTGATATTCCTTTTAACCCCCTATATGCCACTCTGCCTCCAGAAAGCCCCCCCCCCCCATATGTCACTCTTAGTCTTGGATCTTAGTCTTGTAGTCAGACCTCTATTTGAGGGCTTATTAGAAGATGACCTTGAATATAAGACGAGGGGTATTTTTCAGAGCATTTGCTCTGGAAAAAATCCTTGTCTTATAATCAAACAAATACGGTACTATTCATGGAATCATTTTGCAAGAAATATTACAACAAATTCCAGCTTCATGTTTAGCAGATCTCCTTGGTATTCTGCTGTAAAATATGCATGCTTTATAGCCGCAATCCTCGTTGGTCAAGGGAGGCCGTGCTCGCTTGTGATCAGATTATAAATTATTTTCCATGGTGTCAGCAAAGCACGGTTATAAAATGAAATCGCTTCATTACGTGTTCCATATTTCTGTTGACTGCTAGTATCAGATGAGTGATTGTGCACGACGATGTTTTTGTTGTCAATATGCTAAATACATTTCATTTTAATTTATTACTGAACCGTTGTTTTAATTTGCATGAAACAATTATTTCTGCAATTTATGTAGTTTGTAAGGGTTTTTAGAAAAAAGCTTAAAAAATAACCACTGACCTTAACCTTTTCAAGATGTTTCTATTTATATTCATCAAGACAAACAAAAACCCCCTTTAAGCTCAAATCGTATGCTTTATTTTTAAAATGGGGTACTAATTTGACGTCTATCAATTATGTTATGTGGTTATGGCACAGTGTATAAAGTAAGACAGAGAATGGAACATATCTCTATTTTTTTTTTTAATAGAAAAGATTGGTTTAAGTCAAATCGCTATCTACTTTATGCATAGAAATGGATATAGCCATATTGGTCCAAGGGAAGATGAAGTCTAGTGGAAGTTCATACCTTTTTATATGGTCAGTTTACTTACTAATGTACACAAAAATAAAACCCATAAAGAATGTTTCAGCGAGGAAATGTGTTTCCTGAAATATGGAATGGTCATCCTTTGAATCTACTTTCCAAACTCAACATGAACTTATTGCTGACAGACACATACTTTATTATTTCTTTTCTTAGCTCTAAGAATAAACTGTGTGGTTTCAGAAGATAAATGGATTATAGTTTGCAGTTTCGTATGAAGTGCTGTTCAATAGTTCCATGTGGTGATGTCATGCAGTTAGATCCATTATGTCATGCAGAGCAAGATGGAACACCATTATAGGTTCTGGTCCAGGATGCATTAGTGAATTCCCAACTTTCAATAACTTGATTTTTCTTCCACATCATAAAATATCAGCTGTAAATAGCAGAGCTATGTGCTTAGCATGACTATATGTTTAAATTTCTGTCTAAACCCATGTTATTTAATGAAATGTAACCCTGTAACCACTTGTTTGACTGCAGAGGCTTTAATCTCCCCTCTCTCCCTCTGCTTCTAACAGCTGAAAGAAGTGGATTCAAAGAAGATATTAAAAGCTATGTTTTCCTATGTTTGGCCCAAAGACAGGCCTGATTTACGAGCAAGAGTTGCCCTATCCCTCGGGCTTTTAGCAAGTGCAAAGGTAAGTCAGCTTCTGGCCTTTAGCCGTGCAACCATTAATCACGTCCACTGGGATTCTGGGGGAACGTGTGTGCCTGTAGGGATATGACCCTCTAGGTCACTTTTTATCCATATCAGTGACACAACTGTTTGCAAATCGTACTTTTAATACGTTGGAGTTCTGCTACCCCTTAAAACAAACGATTGTTACTGACTTTGGTTGTGTTATTGCTCAGAGATGTAAACTCTTGCTTCTAGAAGATTTGTTTTAATGTAGTTGGCATCTCTCCGGGGATGCTATTATATACATGCACACATTTACATGTAATGGAAGCGATACCAAAGATGTGGAATTATCATAAAAAAAACAAAAAACGAGGTAATGTAGATCAATGACAAGTCTTGATAAATCTGTTACTTGATGTCACCATGTTTCACTTTCCGCACCATTGTTTCTAATTTATGTATTAAATTTTTTGTATACAATTTTTTAATTTTTTTTTTAGAAGAAAACAAAAGTAAGAACTAATTTGGAAATGTTTGTTATCACAGTATCACAGATGTAGAATATCAAAGCGGAGACTGGATCTAGTGTAAATCAGTATGGCTATCGCAATGCTTCTTACAATGCATGCATTCAAAGGGTATGACAAATCTAGAATAACAAACTAAGATACATTAGGTAAAGTGTGCCCTTACACTCCAGGGTTTGGATGAGAACACTGTACACAAAAAGTGAAATCCTGCCATTCTTTTGTAATCTTGTCAGAGATGCAAATACCCATAAATGAAAATAGCAGCTGGCAACAACAGTTTAGTTTATAAAATAAACACATGCACAGTGCATCCAAAGCCGACTTCATTCTGGGAAAGAAATTAGCTTTGACTTCTACTTCACAAATCAAAGGTGTTGGTTTTTTTCTATGAAAACTGCTTCATCACGTCGGCCAAGTGCATCTATAAGGCGAAAAGCTGGGGCCACGGAAGCAGAGTAAATGTGTAGACAGAATTCTAATGAATCCCTCCAGGCATGTAAATGTGAAAATAAGGTTACAGGCATACATCATATCTTTAAAGTGTGTATGAGGGTTGTTGTATACCATTAAGGCCATGATGACCTCCGGTTCGAACACTGTATATGTATGACCAGGTAGAATATCTTTACAGAATACAAATTTAGTCCAAGGTGGTTTTATATCCAAATATTTACAAATTAACTAATCTATAAACCATTCATCTCTCACCAACATTGCTTTTTTTGGTCTTCAGCTACAAATGTGTATTTGGTTAAGTTAATACCCCGTATTGGTCATTTTCTACATACCCAGCACATCCTCTTTTCAGATCTGTTGTGCTTTATAAGATGTGATGGAAGGAAAGGTAGTCCATGTAAAATCCCCAAAGGTGTGTGTTAGTCTTGCAGGCCTTGGTTGCTGTAACAATGCCCTAGACAGGGGCTGCTGCGTAATTAGCCACCCTATCGTGTCAATTTATTTATTGCCACCTTTTGTGAGGTGAGGTTATTTCCATTCTTCCAGTTTGCCATCTTCGCATCCTAATGAAATATCGACACAGCGTCTGTTACCTTTCTAAAGATCAACATTCCACCGAGTAATTATCATGTCGGCAGAGAAATCCCAGGTGATTACAGCAGCTTTTACCTCCATACCAGTGCAGCACGTTCTGGAAACAATATCGATTTGGCCTTTGTCATGGTGCTAAACTAACTAGTATCAAAATGTATTCTAGAAGGAATGAGATTATGCAGCTGCCTTGGGCAGAAAAATGTCTGCTTGCCCCCTTACCAGACACCTCTAAAATATTTATCAGCCATGTCTACACCCGTTCCATATAATCACACCTTGTTTTATTACTATGGCTTTTTTTGCAGAAGGTTTCAGTGAGGTTAACCCTCCAAGTAGAGTACACTTCTGCACAAAGACAGGCGAGGAATGAAGCAAACAATGAGAGAATGAGACTACTTTTATATATATTTAAATTGAAATCTTGTCAATGAAACTAATGTTAATCTGATAAAAATAATATAACTGTACTCCACTTTTTTTTCCTCTATATACCAAACATTGCTGGACTAACCCAGCTGTTCCAAGATGCACACACGTTTGGGAGGAACATGTATATTTGGAAACGTGCATTGAAATAAAGACAATGCCAGCTGTATTCACTTCATCATCCTCTGGGCACGACCATGACTGACGTAGCTTGGGACTCCCCAGGGATAGTAGCTTGTACATGGGAGGTGTGAAGCTTTTACACACACACACACACACACACACACACACACACACCATCTGTTTTCACGTGGGCTTTACACAGAGGTGAATTCTCATTAAAACATGATAATCTTAGCAATATGCATTTATGTGAGTATGTCATATGCATTATTATTATAGCTTCTCCAGTGCCTAAAGCGGCATATAAAAGTAGCAGGCATCTGCCTGCAAGGGAACCCTCTGTTCAGTAACAACGGGTCAACAGGTAAGGAATCAAAAAGGCACTTACCATCTATGAAAGTCTCATACCCAGAGTCTGAAGGTGTATTAGAAACCCTGCAAGTTCATCACAACTCACGTGCATGTCCCGCAGGAGACGATTTCTTTGGTTGGCCTCTCATAAAGCACGCAGATGATTTAAAATGTTTCATCTCTTTGCAATTTGCCACCAAGCTCACAATTTACTTAAAAAAGTAAGCTCTGCATTTCTAAGTAAACAAGATAGTGAATGCAACAGGGCTGCCTGAATATGATTTTTTTTTTTGTGTCTTTTTAACATTGCATCTAGAGCGGCTGTAGCCAAGGACTAAGTAATTCTCTTTTTATTTAAAGGATAATACAATACAGCTTTCTGTCTGATCCCATGGCGTGGATAGAGTTAACAGTCATTGTCACTAGTCTCAGATAAATGACACTTTTCAGCGACAAAGAATTGCCCTAATGATTACTTACCTTTGATCAGCCTAGCTGGCTTGTCATTGTGATGTTGTCACAAAATTTGTAAGCGAGGCTCTTCACCTTGCAGGAATAATAGCAGCATAAGCATCTGCCGCTGGAGGGTCACCTCCTGCTTCTGTTGACACACTTCACTGCCAGAAAAGATGAGAACACGTGTCTATGGCCTGTTTACGGTTTTAGGTGAAACGGATGCTGGCAGGGGTTAACAGCGCAAAACAGGTGGTGGGTCCCAGGCACTTGGTACAGCGGAGATTAGCTTTACAAACATGTTCCATCATAAATGCATAGTCGCATACAAATAAAAATACACACAAATACAGATATATATGCAAGTATTTGTTTTCTTTCCTCTTTTGTATCATATTTTTTCTGCATGTTGGTAAGCATTTCTAATATTTTTGTTCCTTTCTTTTAAGTTGTCTTCATTCTCGCATCATTGTTAATTGGAAAATTATTTAAATGGGATGCAAGCATTAGAATGGGGTGCAAGGATTGTATAGTTTGTGCCTGGCTAACCAATGCACACATCGCTAAAGCATGAAGCATAATGACATATGCTTTCTATAGTCGTTTTGCCTTAAAACAAGCATTTATATACCTTTTGATGCTCGATCTACAAACCATCTCATATAGAGTGTAAACCACGCATATTCTGTAGCACATTACTGCCTCTTTCTGCCTAATCTGCTCCTTGCAAGATTAATGAATTTCAAATCAAGGCAAGTTTTGCTGATGAGAATAAATCCTCACTTGATTATGAGTGAAATGCAATAGTACTTGGCCTTATATATATTCATGCATTACCCTCAGGGATTCCACAGTGGAAATCCTGGATGTCGGCTTAAGATCTTATTAAAACGTGTGCAGGATATTTAAGGAAATTGTAGTGGAAAGACTTAATGTGCAGGATTCTCATCACAATATAAGGGAAGGGGCTTCCAACCTTGCACTTAATATTGTTATGTTATTGGCCATATACACAGGATATACAGTGTATCCAAGATTTATTCTATAGGAAATCGGTAATATGCTCCCTAAGTTCTACCCCATAACTTTTTGAACTTCATTGAGCCCAATCTTAAAAATATTGTGTTAAGAATTTCTAGTTTTTCAGTAAAATATATATATATATTACACTTACCAGCAATTTATGGAATTGAGTACATCATTCAAACATTGACAGTGAATGTTGCGAAAAAAATTGTGAACCCCTAGGCTAATCACTTAAGCAAATGCTTATTAGAGCCAGGAGTTCCCAAACCTGAAGTCCAATCAATGAAACGGGATTGGATGTGTGTTTTAGGGCTACTTTGACTTAAAATAAAAAATTCAGTTTACTATTCTCAAGAAGCATCTGCTGATGTGAACCATGCCTCACAAAAAGAAATCTCATACGATCTACAATCAAGATTTTTTGATTTGAATAAAGCTGGAAAGTAATTTTTAAAGAGTTTACATATTCATAGGTCCGCAGTTAGGCATAGAGTAGATGATTTAGTAATGTGGCTACTCTCCCTGGAAGTGGTTGCCCAGCCAAGATGATTCCAAGGGCGGAACGCACCATGAGGTAAAAAGGAAGCCTAGAGTAACAGCTAATGGCTTGAAATAATCAGTGGAGCTGGTTAACACCCCTGTTCATAAGTCCACCATGTACAAAACATTGAACAGACATGGAGTCCATGGCAGGACACCACGGAGGAAGCCCTTGCTCTCCAAAAAGAAAAAACTTTGATGCCACTACTCAGAAAATGTTTTGTGGATTAATGTAAGTAAGGTTGACTTCTTGGGAATGAACGTGCAACACTAAGTATGGGGTAAAAAGGGCCCCATATACCAACATGAAAACATCATACCAATGGTGAAGTATGGAGGAGAGAGCATCATGATTTTGATCTGCTTTGCTGCCTCAGATGCTGGAGAGTTTGCCGTCGTCGAGGGGGAACAATGAATTCCCGAACATATCAAGGTATCATACAGGACAATGTCAGGATGGATGTCTGCCAGCTGAAGGTCAGTAGAAGTTAGATGATGCAGCAGAACAAGATCCTAAACATCAAAGTAAATCTACTACAGCCTTTTGGAGTGGCCCAGTCAGAGCCTTGAGAGCTGTCCACACCAGACATCCTAGGATTATGGCTGAGCTTAAGCAATTCCAGGAGGAAGAATGGTCTAAATGTCCTCATGAACGTTGTGCAGATCTGATCCGCAGCTACTGGAAGCGCAATTTTGAGGTTATTGCTACTAAAGGAGGTTTGACCAGTTATTAAATCCAAGAGTGGGTTCACTTACTTTCTCCACCAGCACTGTGAATGTTTAATGTGTGTGTTTAATAAAGACATGTACGATTATCAATGTCTGTGTGTTTTTAGCTTAAGCACTTTTGTGTTTTGTCTATACTTGTGACTTGGATGTAGATTAGATCACATTTTATGAAATATAAATTAAGGCAGAAAACCATGTAATTGCAAAGGGTTCCTTTTTATTGCCACTAAGTATGAGCCCTGGATGTGTTAACATTCATGATAGGAATTGTTTTTCTCCCTGCATAATTATCTTGTGTTATTCAGGCAGAAAATAATATCTTGACTTCAACAAAATCATAAAAAATAAGCAAGTTGACCACAATCTTTCTTTTTCCGCCTGCAGAGGATTAAGGTGATTTAAAATAAATAATAAGTTGAAAGAAGAAACTAGTAAATTAATGCTTCAAACTAATTTTTACTTGGTAAGAATGCAATCTTACGCTGACTTGTGTTTAAAACTTCTCTGGTTAGTCCACACAAATACCCAGCCTTTTCGAGGACTTTACTGGTGCAAGAACCCTGTTACATCTGTTTAGCCAATTTTAGCTTAGCCATAAAAATACTCAATATTGCATATTCTATTCTGGGAATTTGACAGCAGATCATTAGGCCCATTTAGTTTGCTCCTTTTTCATGATAAAAATAGTCATATCTTAACCGGTCCTTTGGTCTTATTTTAGATTCAGGATGGTTTTTTTTGTCTATCCCATTCATTTTTAAATTCCCTTCACGGTTTTAGCCTCTACCACTTCTGTTGGGATAGAGTTCCATTCGTCTTCCACCCTTACTTTACATTTTATAAATATAGTGTGTACAAGGGACATACAGATTAGTTTTTTATTAGTACTACCACTATCAAAGGCATTATTTTGTTCCCACCTTGCAGGCAAGCTCTGTATAACACATTTAGTGCATTTTAAGTTTTATAGTCTGGGTCTTTGAGAATCTGGGAACGTATCCAATATGATTACCAAGAGCTGCTGTGCAGCCGCTGTAAGGTAAGCCTAGTCATATGTTTTGACAGCGTAGACCCCAGTAGTAGGTGAACCTAAAACTGTTACTGTTGGTTCCTAACGTGTCAATGTCCTCTCTTTCCCCTCTAGACAATGAACATCCTGGTACCTTTCATGTTTAAATATGCAGTTGACAACCTCAATCAAGTCTCTGGGAACGTGTTGAACCTGAGTGATGCTCCAACTACTGTGGCTACCATAGCAACGGCCATGCTCATTGGCTGTAAGTATAACCAACCCCCCTAGAGTTGGCCCCAATACTAGAACATAAAACATGAAGACATTATTTATACAGGGGCCGACGGTGTGTTACTGACTACTCTAAGCTTGTGCAACATTTGATGGATGTACATCATATACATTATTGGTGCATATTCGTCAATAAATGTGTGCGCGCGCCAGCACAACAGCAAGAAATAAACAGATATGGGAAGGGCTGAACTTGATGGACGCATGTCTTTTTTCAGCCCAACTATGTAACTATGTAACATATCGTACATGGTGGTAGGGATTTTATTACTTCTCTGGCATGTATATAGACCAGTGGCAGAACAATAGGGGTGCAGTTGGTGCAAAGCACTGGGTCTTGAACCCCCAAGAGGCCCAGTGAGGGAGATCTCCCTTCACAGGCCCCACTTACACAATGGAAGCCCCTGCATTGTCAAGTTGGGGCCCCATCAGCGCCGCAACCCCTGTGGGCCGATGAGTATCACTTCATTTGCAAGTGCTCAGACTCAGTGAGGCAGACTCTGAGGACCAAGAGAGAGCTTTTATTTTAGTGTGTGTGTAAGTACCGTATTGGCTCGAATATAGGCCGCACTTTTTCCCCCCACTTTAAGTTTTTAAAGTGGGGGTGCGGCCTATATTCGGGGTCTAGCGCCCGACGCCCGGGACATGCAGTCCCGGGCGCCGGACAGGCAGCGGGGTTTGGATACAGATCCCCCGCAGCGGTGCAGGGGACCTGCATCCTAGTCCCCGATACCCTCAGACAGCCTCCCCTGCCAGCACTTCCCACGGGGGGGGGGTGCTGGCACGGAAGGTTGTCTAAGTGCATCGTGCGGACTGTCCGCACGATGCTTTTTACCTCTGCTTACCGGAGACTCCCGGGTTTTTCTTTAAAAAAGCACCAAACTTTTAGGGTGCGGCCTATATACGGGGGCGGCCTATATCCGAGCCAATACGGTATGTGTGTCTGTTTTTCATATAAAATTGTAATCTACATGGGAATTTGTTAGCATGTATATGTGGATGTCTTATTCTATATCAATGTTAGTGTAATAAAAATGTAAGCAGGGTTAAAAGAAGACAGATTACCATACAGAGGCCGGTAGGGGATCTGAAAGCAGGCTGGGGATATTACAGGGGGACGGGACGGGACGGTATGGGACGGGATGTCTGACAGGGGCAAGGGATACGATAAGGGCAAGAAGTCTGACAGGATGGGAAAATTACCCAAGGGAGATGTAATGCTGGGGTTAAACCAAGACAAAAGAGAGGAGTAGTATAATAATAAAAAAGGAAGTAAGAATGTTTAATTAAAAAAAAAAAAGGAAACGTAAATTGGGAGGGGTAAAAAAGATGAGGGAGAACTAACGGAGTGGGTTCAGAACGGAGACCAAAATTGGGGAAAATCTCCAATTCAGCTGTTGTAACTCAGCTATTTAGTTTATGACTAGAGACAAAATATTGCAAAAATTCTTTATTTTTAAATTACATTTTTTAACCCGGTGGGGACTAAAAGTGCGGCCAAACTTTTTGCACTGAAACGACCTCCGACCTTCCTAAGGTCATTCATCTGCATACCCCTTATTATCTTCCCTTCTCTCTAACAATAAAATTAAAATGTTTGTCTTGACTTTAATCACATTTAAATTCCTTAAAAAATTTTTACCACAGTTTTTTTTTTTTCTTTCATATTTGCCTTTGCTGACATTTTTGTGTAATCATGAACGCAGCATAGTACCGTATTGGCTCGATTATAGGCCGCACCCGAATATAGGCTGCACCCTAAAAGTTAGGTGCTTTTCTAAAGAAAAACTTTTCTTAGTAAAAAACCCATAGAATAGATATGCTTCCACTCTGCCCTCCTGCGAGATATGCTGCCACTCTGCCCTCTCCCGAGATATGCTGCCACTCTGCCCTCTCCCGAGATATGCTGCCACTCTGCCCTCCCCCCGAGATATGCTGCCACTCTGCCCTCTCCCGAGATATGCTGCCACTCTGCCCTCCCCCCGAGATATGCTGCCACTCTGCCCTCCCCCCGAGATATGCTGCCACTCTGCCCTCCCCCCGAGATATGCTGCCACTCTGCCCTCCCCCCGAGATATGCTGCCACTCTGCCCTCCCCCCGAGATATGCTGCCACTCTGCCCTCCCCCCGAGATATGCTGCCACTCTGCCCTCTCCCGAGATATGCTGCCACTCTGCCCTCCCCCGAGATATGCTGCCACTCTGCCCTCCCCCCGAGATATGCTGCCACTCTGCCCTCCCCCCGAGATATGCTGCCACTCTTCCCTCCCCTCCGAGATATGCTGCCACTCTGCCCTCCCCTCCGAGATATGCTGCCACTCTGCCCTCCCCCCGAGATATGCTGCCACTCTGCCCTCCCCCCGAGATATGCTGCCACTCTGCCCTCTCCCGAGATATGCTGCCACTCTGCCCTCCCCCCGAGATATGCTGCCACTCTGCCCTCTCCCGAGATATGCTGCCACTCTGCCCTCCCCCCGAGATATGCTGCCACTCTGCCCTCCCCCCGAGATATGCTGCCACTCTGCCCTCCCCCCGAGATATGCTGCCACTCTTCCCTCCCCTCCGAGATATGCTGCCACTCTGCCCTCCCCTCCGAGATATGCTGCCACTCTGCCCTCCCCCCGAGATATGCTGCCACTCTGCCCTCCCCCCGAGATATGCTGCCACTCTGTCCCCCCCCGAGATATGCTGCCACTCTGCCCTCCCCCCGAGATATGCTGCCACTCTGCCCTCCCCCCAAGATATGCTGCCACTCTTCCCTCCCCCGAGATATGCTGCCACTCCTCCCTCCCCCCGATATATCTATATATACTGACACTCTGCCCCCAAGAAGCTTACCAAAGCTCCCGGGTGTCTTGCGGGTCTGGCAGGGGACATCTACGCATCTTCCGGTGCCGGCACTTCCTTAAAGTGGGGGGGGGGAGTGCGGCCTATATTCGGGCAAATACGGTAATTAACAGTTTAATACATGACTAGTCAACACAAGTTAACGGTAGTAGGTTGTCTTCTATTATAAGCTCTTTACATACTTTTATTTATCCGTTTTTTAAGTTGTCCTGTTTGTTAATTAATCATTTATTGGATTTAGAGGAATGGCTGATTGCTTTGTCTTTCGAGGGCTCTTATATGAGAAACAAAAATGTTGAATTCACAAAGTGCTAATCCCCTGCAAATGAATGTTTGTCTATTATGGGCGCAATAAATAGATTTTCAGGACCATAACATTCTTATTCTTGAATTTAAAGTTGGTGTTCCAATTAAACAAAACGTTACTTGCACTCTTTAATATGTTTGCAAATAAAGCTTAGCAAATCTGCCCTTTTATGCTTTCCGCTGATGGTTTTAAAAAAAATTTAATGTTTTGGGGTTTGGTTTTTTGGGTTTTTTTTTAGCTTTTATGGCAACAGCCTATCAGGGTCTACTATTGTGAAATGAAAAAAAAATAAGGCAAAATTTTACTTGATTGAGGAATGTACTTTGTTTTTATATTTAGGAGAGTAGGCTGAACAGCTCCTTTAATATATAACATCAGTGTTTTCCCTTCTGTATGTGTCTCCTGTAAGAAGGCATGAAGCAGTTTAGGAATTTTAACTTTTATTTGGTTTACCCATTTGTATCCTTAAGTTTACTTTAACTCTGCGCCTGGAAGGCTGCTCCCTGGTTTATTATATATCATAGCTGAAAATGCCTTTCTCGACCTCTCCATCTCTCATCATCAGCACAGATATTTTCTTCTGTTATGTTTACTGTCTTCTTACACCAACATTTTATTTTCTATCGCACCCGAGATCACTCATTCTCATATGCTGTGTACACACTAAGATGCTTTGATCAGGAGTTTAATATGTGACCTTTGTGCAGTTTCCCGTCTCCGCTCCCCATCTTTCCCTCTTTTCATGTATTCCTGGAGACGCGTACAGCATCAACGAGAGTAATGAGCATTTTTCTTGTTGCCATCCCAGATAAGAGTCTATTTTCATCAGGACTAATCACAGCAGTTTTTACTTCTGATTCTTCCATATCATCGTAAAATAATTGGATCTGTTGCTTTGGCTAGCAGCGGTCCTGTTATTGCCAATCTATACCAGCTTCAATTTATGTCAATTAATTATTACATAACTGTTCTTTTAGAAATCTTTGAAGGATCCCCCCCCCCCCCCAAATAAAGACCTCTGTGCTCAGTTTGTCTATTTAACGTGCACCCTGCAGAACTACTTGACTCCAACAACTCCATCCTCATGGCATGTCAGCCTATTTAGTGGCTACGGTGTTATTTGCCACGGGAGAATGCATGCCCGCATGTACCGTTTTTCTTTCACTAAATTAAAGGGATCGGTAAGTCATAACACCCACCAGGTTGGAGAAAAAATCAGGATATACTGCTGCTTTAATGGGACATACGGGCATTTGTATACTTGGTGTACTAGAGATTCCTATGAAAAGGAGTCAGTTGTACAATAGAAGGTTAAATAGATGACATTCTACTCTGCCTGTGAGATTTACTTTGATGGGAAAAGAAAACCCACTTTAGTAATGCACCTGCCTGCCATGTACTAAACTCATTTAGCATAAAAATGGTGATTAACTCTAAAAATATATTTTAACATTCTTCAGTCATTGACGTTCTTTTGTCTCGTTTAACTCCGCCATCAGCTGCCTCTGCGGAACGCACGTGCTCAGAAGAACTATCATTCTTTCTATACAGGTGAATGGGAATAGCAGCAAACAATCCAATATACGCAGTCAGTTTACATACTGATACTTCCTGGTGTGTGTAGAAGCAGCTAGTGAAGGAAGAAAACAAGTCCAGATTCTTATTTTCTACGCATGCTTCAAAATTGAATACAACATGCATTAAATAATTACATTTTGGGCACTAGACCCGTCGTTTAATAAAGATATACATACGTTTGGGATCTGTTTATCTGTATTCGATAAAAACAAATCAAATTTACAGCTGCCATGGGGTCCTAGGAAGGTGCCGATGTCACAACCTGTTCTGTTTTTGTTGTTTGTTTTAGATGGTGCGTCTAGAGCCGGCTCCGCTCTTTTTAATGAACTGAGGAATGCTGTCTTTGGCAAGGTGGCACAGAGTTCCATTAGGAGGATTGCCAAGAATGTCTTCCTACATCTGCATAACCTGGACCTGGGATTTCACCTTAGTAGGCAGACTGGAGCTCTGTCCAAAGCCATAGACAGAGGCACACGGGGCATCAGCTTTGTGCTCAGTGCTTTGGTATTTAATCTGGGGCCAACATTTTTCGAAGTGCTCCTTGTAAGCAGCATCTTGGTAAGTCCCTTACACAATGAAAATGCTCTTTGCAACTAGATTTTAGACTTTGAAGTTGTGCTTAGGAGAGATTTAAATGGCTGTGATCGGGGGGATAAGCATTTTGAAAGTTAAGTGGTTGCTTTGATTTGTTTGTATATATTTTCTGCAAAATTATTCCATTGATTATAAATTCCTATAACTTTGTATTCCTTTCTTCTTTTTTTTTATGCTTCAAATACTCCCTAACGCTGTTTTGGATAATTTTCAGTATTATGAGATCTACAGGGCCTGGAATTAATTTCATAATTATGAGATTCTCATAATTATGGTTCATATCTCACACACACAGAATAAAGTCAAGTGCAGATTGCAGTGTGTGTGTGGCTGAGTGTGATCTCTGTGGCTGTATGGCAGGTCTTGTTAGAGGACCTGGTAGAGTCCTGATATGAAACACGAGTATTGCGTCACCAGCTGTACATATACGTATGCCTAGCCACTAGAACTGGGAACCACTGCGCTGGATCCAAACTTGGATACCTGCCTGATAAAATGGTGTCATACTAGGTCCAGAAGGGTTGTGGTTAGTATTAAGTTAGTTATTTAGCAAAATGTTTTTCTTTAAAATGTCATATTCCTTCAGTTCAGTATCCCTGTTTTCGCTCAAGTAGTATGACCCATTAGTCTTAACATCCCAGCTCTTAAGTATATCCCCCTTCTACGTCTGCTTTAATTGAGTTTTCGTTAAGCTTTGTGTGTTGGCACGTTGGACGAATAATAGTTTTGTCCTGTATATCCTCAGTACCCCATATTTCCCATCACTTAACAGCATCATTAACACCAGAAAATTACTTATTAAAAGCGTTTCACTGTGTAAGAACAGCTTCTTTTTGTCTATAACTAGATAGCACTACTGTCTAGATAAGGTCCATTAAAATAAATTACATATTATAGTTGTACTATAAAAAAAAAATCTGTAGATATGATCTTTTTCTTTCTCTTATTTTATTGACTTAAGTTATATGGCTTTATTGATGTATATCTTAATTGATCCTAATGCAATTCCCTATTGCTACTGTGCTTACATTTATATTGTAGTCTCTTCAATGAAAATGCAGATTTTAATACCAATTCGTATGGGCAGTTATAGGCATATATAATTGTATAAACCTAAGTAGTGGTGGCTACAGATTAACATAAAATAAGACCAATATAATGCATATGCATTGAAATGTGCATCTTAATTTTCTTCATGACTATTTCCACTGGGGCTTCTGTGATTGAGCACCCGTGTCGCATGACCTTCCGGTGCTCAGTCATAGAAGCTCAAGCGAAAGTGGCAGCCAGAAGCAGAGGTTGTCTACGCACATCGCGCAGACGTTCACCGGCTGCCCCTACTAGACACCAAGGAGTCTGGAGCGTGGGGGGTAAGTCTGTGGGGGGCACATAGAGGGCACAGTGGTATATAGGGGGTATAAGGCATATCAAGGGCACAGTGGTATATAGGAGGTTATAAGGCATATCAGGGGGCTATAAGGCATATCAGGGGCACAGTGGCTTATAAGGGATATAAGGCATATTTGGGGGGTGGGCCCGTGTGGCATATCAGAGGGCACTATGGCATATCTGGGGGGGGTACAAGGCATATAGGGGGAGGGGGTATAAAGCATATCTGGGGAGGACGGAGTGGAATATCTGGGGGTATAAGGCATACTGGGGTTTAACCCCTTCCGTAGCGGTGACATACATGGTACTTCCTGGTTGGGTGTCACCCACAGACCGGGACGTACCAGGTACGTCATCGATGATGCGCAATCCAGCGTCGCTATCCCCAGCGATCCGTAGCAGCCACCCCCCCTCAATTCCGTGCACGTGATCGCTTTGAAGTGAATCACGAGCACGGAATTAAAATATTTAAATAATACTGCGTTCTTCAAGGGAAGACGCAGTACGAGAACACCGGTATGGAATGGGTTAAGGCATATCAGGGGGTATGTGGCATATGTGGGGAGGGCAGAGTGGCATATCTGGGCTCAAATGTGCATAACTGGGGGGGGGTTGGGAAATAAAGACAAGAAATGCATTTTTCAGGTTTTTTTTTATGCTGCTGTTAGTTTTTAACATCCTGTTTGTTAAATTATTTTAAATAAATGAAAAATTTACATTTTTTTTTTTTTTTCGATTAATCTAAAAAATAATTGGCCAACTAATCGATTATGGAAATAATCGTTCGTTGCAGCCCTAATATATATATATATATATATATATATATATATATATATATATATATATATATATATATATATATATATATATATATATATGTGTGTGTGTTAATCATACAGTGGGGCAAAAAAGTATTTAGTCAGCCACAAATTGTGCAAGTTCTCCCACTTGCAAAGATGAGAGAGGCCTGTAATTTTCACCATAGGTACACTTCAACTATGAGAGACAGAATGAGACAACAAAGTCCATAAATCACATTGTCTGATTTTTAAAGAATTTATTTGCAAATTATGGTGGTCAATAACAAAAGTTCATATCAATACTTTGTTATATACCCTTTGTTGGCAATGACAGAGGTCAAATGTTTTCTGTAAGTCTTCACAAGGTTTTCACACACTGTTGCTGGTATTTTGGACCATTCCTCCATGCAGACCTCCTCTACAGCAGTGATGTTTTGGGGCTGTTGCTGGGCAACACGGACTTTCAACTCCCTCCAAAGGTTTTCTATGGGGTTGAGATCTGGAGACTGGCTAGGCCACTCCAGGACCCTGAAATGCTTCTTACCAAGCCACTCCTTCGTTGCCCGGGGGTTTGTTTGGGATCTTTGTCATGCTGAAAGACCCAGCCACGTTTCATCTTCAATGCCCTTGCTGATGGAAGGAGGTTTTCACTCAAAATCTCACGATACATAGCCCCATTCATTCTTTCCTTTACACGGATCAGTTGTCCTGGTCCCTTTGCAGAAAAACAGTCCCAAAGCATGATGTTTCCACCCCCATGCTTCACCGTAGGTATGGGTGTTGTTTGGATGCAACTCCAAACACGACGAGTTGAGTTTCTACCAAAAAGTTCTACCTTGGTTTCATCTGACCATATGACATTCGCCCAATCCTCTTCCGGATCATCCAAATGCTCTCTAGCAAACTTCAGATGGGCCCGGACATGTACTGGCTTAAGCAGAGGGTCACATCTGGCACTGCATGATTTAAGTCCCTGGCGGTGTAGCGTGTTACTGATGGTAGCCTTTCTTACTTTGGTCCCAGCTCTCTGCAGGTCATTCACTAGGTCCCCCCGTGTGGTTCTGGGATTTTTGCTCACCGTTCTTGTGATCATTTTGACACCACGGGGTGAGATCTTGCGTGGAGCCCCAGATCGAGGGAGATTATCAGTGGTCCTGTATGTCTTCCATTTTCGAATAATTGCTCCCACAGTTGATTTCTTCACACCAAGCTGCTTGCCTATTGCAGATTCAGTCTTCCCAGCTGGTGCAGGTCTACAATTTTGTTTCTGGTGTCCTTCGACAGCTCTTTAGTCTTGGCCATAGTGGGGTTTGGAGTGTGACTGTTTGAGGTTGTGGACAGGTGTCTTTTATGCTGATAACAAGTTCAAACAGGTGCCATTAATACAGGTAACGAGTGGAGGACAGAGGAGACTCTTAAAGAAGATGTTACAGGTCTGTGAGAGCCAGATATCTTGCTTGTTTGTAGGTGACCAAATACTTACTTATTTTACCGAGGAATTCACCAATGAATTCATTAGAAATCCTACAATGTGATTTCCTGTATTCTTTCCCTCATTTTGTCTCTCATAGTTGAAGTGTACCTATGGTGAAAATTACAGGCCTCTCTCATCTTTTTAAGTGGGAGAACTTGCACAATTGGTGGCTGACTTAATACTTTTTTGCCCCACTGTATATATTAATATTGTGAATTTTTCTGTCCAATTTGGGTGTTAACCACACTTTTATTAAAAGTAAGTAATGCACCAAAATTGGACCAAAAAAAACAACAATGTTATTTATTAAATAGTTACAATATTTTTTAACCAAAGCTTTAATAGGATATGTTTCTGGCATTATCTTCAGCAGAGGACTAAAAGCTGGGGCATTGTGAAACGGTCACAAGACAGACTAGCATACTTCGTTTACATTGTTATGTTTATTCCAAGTAATAACAACACTTGTCATTCGGAGCTATTCAAGCTGTAATCAGCGGCTGCCTGTCGGGAAGAGTCTGCTGCGGAGTACCATGCAAGTCTGGAACGGCCTAGAGAAGTAGCTACTCAGGCCTTTAAAACCATTATTATGTTTTATGAAATGTTTTAGAAATAGGAGCAGGTCTATAACATTATTCACATTGCCAGCTAAATTAAGAAACAACACTAAAGTCTGCCTGACTTATAAAGCCAAACGTCGCATTAATCAGAAGTGAATAAAAAAGTCCACCAGGTCCCGATTTCATATTCCATACATTCCTAGGCACATATTTTTTGGCTTCCCGTGCAAAGTTGAAACAATATATATATATGTATATTATTGGGCTATGGTGGAAAGATGGATTCATATATGGCAAATCTGGTCCTGATAAGTCCATTGTATTAAAGGGACGCTCCGGTGTCACAAGGTCTGACTTTGTAAGTACTTTCATATGCATTGTTAAAAGTTTAATAAAATGAGACAAAGCTGCAGCTTCACATCTGAAAAACTCCACTAGGTGAACTTGAGGAATGACATGCTATCGATTCTCATTTGCTTTATTAACCTTTTTGCATGTTCCATGTTTGGCGTTTCCATTACCCCCATGCATTATTTTTCTTTTTCTTTCCTCCCCCGTAGTACTACAGATTTGGTGGCCAGTTTGCACTTGTCACTTTGGGGACACTAGGAGCATACACTGCGTTCACTGTTGGAATCACTCAGTGGAGGTAAAAAGACCCAGTAAAATTGTAGGGAAGCCGTTTAGCGAGTGTTTTCATTTCTGATAGACTCCAATTTTACAACATGTGTAACCATATCACCCTTAAGACACTTTAATGTAATTTGTTGTCTCTATGGATGTTTGGAACATATGGAATCTTTCATCTGTAAACGTTTATTGGACCTAGAAAGAAAAAAAGATAGATGCAAAGTGACCTTGAATATGATTTATGTATTATCTTTTGTCTTCTTGTATAATTAGGCACAGTAATTGATGTACATGGCCTATAATCACATTTTATTTGTTTGTTAGGACAAAGTTCAGGATAGAAATGAATAAAGCTGATAATGACGCTGGAAATGCTGCAATAGACTCCTTGCTAAATTATGAAACTGTTAAGGTAAGGTGTTGCCGTACATAAGATTCCCGTATGTGTTACTGTGTGCCATGAATTGCCAGTTTCCAAAAGTAAAAAAGTTTCCATTCTTTGTGGTTACTGCACTTGGACCATGTTTGCCTATAACAGCACATTGTATGTGAGGATAGGATGCAAGCAAATTGTTTTTCACATAAGTTTCATCTCCGCTGTAGTTGGGTAGCAGGCTCCAATAGCTGCTTAGTACTTTTGCCCCTCGTTCTTCAGGCTATAGTACTGTTTAGTACCCAGCACAAAAGTGTCAAGTGCATCTTAAAAATAATCTCTCCAAAACTTTATTTGATTCAACTGGATAAAGCAAAATATGTAAGTCGTGCAATTCTGTGTCGAAAAAGTCAACTGCCGCATTGTCACGCTGCACTGCTCTTTTGTCATGTGTTTTTATGTCGTATTTAGAAAGTTTTATAAAAGTAAAAATTGAGTGCACCTCGAGTGTATGGAAAGCAGTTCCAAATCTGCTTCGTAGTGTCCCACAACTAGAACCAATACCAACACACAAAAACAGTGAAATGGTGCGCTGACCCACACCTATACACAATAATTACCTCAAAAAATAAACATGAATCTTCTTGTGATGTACCCAATCGTGATAACATGTAAATCAAAAATAAACAATAATAGTGTACACTGTGTTGAACCAATACCAGTACAAATAGATATGTATAGTTCCGCACATTCTTATGAATAGATACTGCTCAGTATATCCAGCATATGGGAGACCCAAAAGGGTAACTCCTTTACCAGAGCTCAACAAACCTTTTTGCAAGACTGCAATCATGAATCAAGTAATTCGCCTTACTGCGCACCCGCGGGAAATCATAGTGTGCCAGATTGGCAATGGTGAATAGGCAACAGCATAGCAGCTGAGAGGGGGAGTAGTGTGTGTATGTCAGCATATAGTGTTAGTGTGTGTATTAGTGTTTATTGTTAGTGTTTGTGAGCATAAGATAAAATAAGTGTGTTTTTGTCACTGTATGATGCTAGAGTTTGTAAATGTATGTTAGTGTAGGGCAAGGCTCAACAACCTGGATCGGGTAATTTGTCGATCCGTGCTGTATACTCCAGGAGTGCTGCTACACAAAACCGACCGAGGAGAGAGTATCAGTAAAACATATTTATTATTTCATAAAAAGTATAAAATCTCTTACATAGAAAACAGCAGCAGCGTGTGTGTATGTATATCTATATATATATGAGGGACGTTCGGAAAGTTTCTGCACTTTTATGTTTTCGTTGGAAACGGTGAAGGTGCGAGAAGTAGTAATTGGTGACTACTTCTGTCTGTCAAGCCGGCTGCCCTTGCAGCTTAGTATAAGAGTTTTCACCATGCGAAACGTATAAATTGCACCAAAGAGGAACAGCATTCTTTCATACAATCGCCACCAGCGCAGTCAGTCCACAAGCATAATTCAATATAGACGCTCTCCTTACCACAGCGACACGTTTCTCAAGCGAGTGGCTTTGTAAAAGTCACTGAATGCTGAATGCTTATCTCTGGATACAATACAATGGTGGAATTTCTAACCCATATTTAAGTAAACAAGTATAACTCGCTTTCATTCTGTGTTTAATATTATTGCTTTTTGATGTATTAGAGGAATCAACTGATAAGATATTTTCAGGCATACTGGATCATTCACTCCTCGGCAAGATCCAAATTAATAAGTTCCTCCAGTAGACCGGATACAAAGGCAGTCACAGCAACCCAAAAATGTGCCAATTTTCGCACATAAGAATAAGCATCCCTGCAAAAACTATCTTCAGCAGCTTTCTTTTGTTAAAGCAGTTCGAACGTCAAACAGGCAGACATGGAAGATGTACAATCACAATTCCTCTAGCTAAGATCACGGAGTTCAGAATAAGAACAACCAGCTGACTCCACTGTTCTGACATATTACATGCCAACATTGATTTTTACACTTTTGGGCTTTATAAGCATGCTGTAAACCCTTTAATAGAAGTTCTCGCTACTAACAACTCTACAGATTAAGTTGCTTACTGTGTGCTAGATCCCAGATAAATGTTGTCAATGTTTGACATTTTACTAACAAAAGCAGAAACACCAACAGTTATGTATCACATTTAATTAGGATATTAATAATTCAGTCCCTATTCATTTTTCTGTGTTAGATTAAGTTTGTGGTATTGAATACTGCAACCAGGTGTCCAAAGGGTCAAGGCAAATTGTAGTCTGTGGAAATCTTTCCTGAACATATCCTTACCTGCTTTCTCACCTTACAGTATTTCAATAACGAAAAGTATGAAGCTGAAAAGTATGATGGGTTTCTGAAGGTTTACGAAAATGCTTCACTAAAGACTACCTCAACGTTGGCTTTTCTGAACTTTGGACAAAGTGTAATATTCAGTGTTGGTCTCACAGGTATCATGGTTCTTGCCAGCAAAGGGATTATAGCAGGTAAGAGATGTTTGTATATGATCCTCAAACTCTCTTCCCCCCCCCCAGTCATTACAGATGGATATTATCAATGAGCAAGCAATAGATCAGTATGTTGGGTGACACTGGCTCATATTACTACTGCTATGCATATGCCCTTAATGCTACTTCTTTTTAGAGGCAGCTTGCCAATAGACGCAACAATGAACTGTGTAAGAGTCACACTGCCATGAGATCATGACCAGGTACATTTTCTATATACACTATATGGATAAAAGTATTGGGACATTCCTTAATTATTAAATTCAGGTGTTTCAATGAGACCCATTGCCACAGGTGTATAAAATCACTCACCTATTCATGCAGTCTGTATTTACAAACATTTCTGATTCGTTTTGAAGAGCTTAGTGAATGCACAAATGGTACTGTGATTTTATGCCACCTTTGGAATAAGTTAGTTCATTGACTTTCCTACCTGCTAGATATTCTATGGTCAACTGGTATTATTGGAGGATGGAAGCGTTTAGAGAAAGCAGGAAGACCGCGTAAAGCCACAAAACACGGTTACCAAGTGCTGAAGTCAATAACGCTCTGCTGTTTTCATAGCGGAAGAATTCCAAACTTCCACTTGCATTAATATCAGCACAAAAACTGTGTGGCTGGAGTTTCATGTAATGGATTTCCATGACTGAGCAGCTGCATGCAAGCCTCCCATCACCACATACAATGCCGATTAAGTGGTATAAAGCATGCCACCACTGGATTGTGGAGCAGTAGAAATGTGTTCTGTGGAGTGATGAATCACACTTCTCTGACAGTCTGATGGGCGAGTCTGGGTTTGGCGATGCCAGGAGATCGTTGACTGCCAACTGTAAAGTTTGGTGGAGGAGGGATAATGGCGTTTCCTCTTTTGTGAAGCTTTGCCAGGCCTTTACTGCATGTGTCTTCAGTTGTTTGTGGGTCTTTTTGCCTTAAGTTTTGTTTTCGGCAAGTGAGATGGATGTTCAATCGTTTAGAGATTGACCCTGTGCCATTGGAAGGCATGCATGCCCTTGCCATCACACTGCCTCCACCGTGTTTTACAGATGATATGAAATGCTTCAGATCATGAGCCGTTCCAAGCTCTCTCCATACATTTTTCTTCCCATTATTCTGGTACAGGTTGATCTTAGTTTCATCTGTGCACAGAATGCTGTTTCAGAACTGGGTAGGCTTTTTCTAATGTGCCCTTTTCATTCTTGAGGCTTATGAATAGTTTGCACCTTGTGGTGAACCCTCTGTAATTTCTTTCATGAAGTCTTCTCTTTATGATAGAATTGAATAATTGTATGCCTTCCTCCTGGAGAGTGTTCTTCACTTGGCTGGATGTTATGAATGTGTTTTTCTTTACCATGGAAAGGATCATACGATCATCCAGCACTGTCGTCTTCCACGGACGTCCAGGCGTTTTTTTGTTGCAGAGCTCACCAGTGTTTTCTTTTTTTCACAGAATGTACCAAACTGTTTATTTAGTAACTCTCAAGGTTCCTCTCAGTTGATTTTTTTTCTTTTTTTGCAGCCTAAGTGTGGCCCGTTTTCACTTTGCTCCTCTGACCGCATGTTGTGGGTTCACAGCAACCCTTTCCAAATGCGAATACCACAGCTTAAATCAACTCCAGACCTTTTACCTGCTTAATTAATGAAGAAATAACAAAAGGAATAGCCCACATCCGTCCACAAAACAGCTTTTGAGTCAATTGTCTAATTACTTTCCCTTAAAAATAGGGGCTACGTATTAAAGAATTCTGGAATTCCCAAACCCTTCCTTCAATTTGGATGTGAATACCCTCAAATTAAAGCTAAGAGACTGTACTTTAAGCACATATTCATTATTGAACTTGAATGTATTTTGGTAGGCAGCTGAAATTACAAAACTTGTGTCATACTAGAAGGGGTGCCATACCCAAACATTTCTGGACCTAACTAGTGGTGGGGTTGGGGCAACTACATATTAATGCATTTAGAATGTGATGTCATAAAAGTCCCTGTTGGCGTAATGGTCAGCTGTCCCAATACTTTTATCCATATAGTGTACGTTGTGAATATTTTTGATGGTTATTGTCAGAAAAGCAACCACTCTTTGCAGTCATTACAAACATAGTAGCTTAATGAACACATAGCACCAGAAAGTGTAATACAAGGGGGACCTAGGGAAAATTTTATTGTCCTGGTCTTTCTATGTCTCTTGTTTCTCTACATCTAGGTAACCTCACTGTTGGAGACCTGGTCATGGTTAATGGGCTACTGTTCCAACTCTCGTTGCCTCTGAACTTCCTGGGGACAGTTTACAGAGAGACTAGACAAGCTCTCATTGACATGAACACCCTCTTCACACTTCTGAGTGTTGACACAAGAATTAAAGTGAGTGATATTTTTTATAATTTGCCCTCTATTACGTGGAAAACATAGTTGTGTGGAAAAGAAAGTAGATCCTTTTTTATTTCTTTGGTTTTAAATATCAGGAAATAATAACAATCTGTTCTTTAGCAGGTCCAAAATTAGGTAAATACAACACATGACGTATTACAGTGTCATGATTTATTCAACAAAAATAAAGCCAAAATGGAGAAGCCATGTTTGAAAAAAAAGCACACTTTATGGTTCAATAGCTTGTAGAACCACCTTTAGCAGCAATCATTTTCTGCATGACTTTATCAGTCTCTTACCTCGTTGTGGAAAAATTTTGGCCCACTCTTCTTTACAAGGTTGCTTCAGTTCATTGAGATTTGTGGGCATTTGTTTATACACAGATCTTTAAAGGGCCCGCCACAGCGTTTTAATCGGGTTGAGGTCTGGACTCTGACTGACTAAGCTGTGCTGCCATGTTCTTTTTAGAAAGAAGAGGCTTTCTTTTGGCAAGCCTTCCAAATAAACCATACTTAACTTGGCTACCTGAGGCCTGTAGAGATGAAACTCTTGGGTTGTTTCCAATTTCTCTGAGCATTGCCGAGTCTGACCTTGGGATGAATTTGCCAGGACATCCTTCCTTCTGGGAAGATTGGCAACTGTCAAGAATGATTTCCATTTTTGAATAATCTTTCTCACTGTAGAATGATGGACTTTAACTTGTTTAGAAATGGGCTTATACACACTTGTCTGCAACTTTGCATCTTAATTCCCATGGAAGCAGTAAGCATGTACTTAGTTTTTCCATACATGGCTTCTCCATTTTAGCTTTATTTTTGTTGAATAAATCATGAGATGTGTAATATGTGGTGTTGTTCATTAGATGTTGTATTAACCTAATTTTAAGACATGCTAAGGAACAGATGATTGTTATGCCCTGATATGAAAACCCATAGAATTTAAAGAGGGTGTACTTTTTCACACGACTGTATGTTTGCGTAGATTGTGTCTAGTCTACCTACCTGTCTTTTTTTCTCCACTGTTCTTAGAGCAAAGAACTGGCACCCACACTGCTGATTACGCCACAGACTGCAACTATTACCTTTGATGATGTCTACTTTGAATACTTGGAGGGACAAAAGGTGCTCAGTGGCATTTCTTTTGAGGTGCCAGCTGGGAAGAAAATAGCAATTGTTGGAGGCAGTGGTTCCGGGTAAGGTTCTGCTTTAGATATATTGCTATAGGCTTTTTTTTTTATATATAAAACATATAATTACTGAATGTACAATTTGTTTGCAGTCTTAGAAAATTAATTAAAAAAAAAACCTTTTTCAGCAATTGCACCCCTTCTAGTATGGGAGAGTACCAGGCAACCATTTCTATGGCACATTTTGATTCATTACTGGTTTTTGAGAATGCCAAAGTGTCACAGTTCAATTTAGCCATATATACACACACAACAGATTGTACAACTTTGCCAATGTTTTATCGGGCTAGACATCAAAAGAGCTAACTTGTCACGGGCCAGACATTTCACCTTGCATTGTCGGCACTGTAAGATATCCCAGAACTCCCAGCCCCCACACTTTATTCATTAGTGTTAAAAGTGCAGCGATCTGGTGACCGGTACCAATGTGTACACTTTTGAGCTATTTAATATGCATAGTTGTTCTGTTTGCCCTTGTTCACCAGTAAAAGCACCCTGGTCCGACTGCTCTTCCGGTTTTTTGAGCCCCAGAAGGGAAACATATACGTGTCGGGTCAGAACATCCAAGACGTCAGCCTGGAAAGTTTGCGAAAAGCTATTGGAGTGGTTCCTCAGGTAAATATTTTTATCTATATATATATATTTATGGAGTTTTTTTGAAAGGGGAGTTTCACCTTCTCTCAGTTTTGACAAAAAGGAAGCAATCGGTGAGGGATGACAAGCAGACACAGGGTAAAACACAAAAAGGCAGGTACACACTTAAACAAAGCACACATACACAAATATGGACATACCTAAAATTAATCAGTTGTCAATAAGGCACTTAGCCTACATTGAGGTTTAATAACCTGCAGGGCCTCCGCTAAACTTGATGTCCTATATCATTCTTGTCTGCTTAAAGTTCAGTTTGGATCATAAACGTTGATTAGCTTCCCTTAATGTGAAATATTGTATCTCCTTGCAGGATCCCGTCCTGTTTCATAACACGCTATACTATAACTTGCAGTATGGTAACATCAATGCTTCCCCTGAGGAAGTGTACCATGTTGCAAAGCTGGCTGGGCTCCACGATGCTATCCTCCGAATGCCAAATGGTTACAATACTCAAGTTGGAGAGCGAGGACTCAAATTGTCAGGTAACAGAAAAATTGCCCCACTGACAAGGGATGCTTGAGAGTAGGAATAATATGCTAAAACATTAGCATAATACCAAGGTTAACAGCTATTCTATAATCAAAACAAGATTTTGGGATTTATCGACTAGAACATGCCTCTTACCTTATGTATATTCAAGGCTGTGTACACACTGGAAATTATAATTGGGTTTGGGTGTGTAGTAAGTGCTTTGAAATTCCAATAATGTGACCCAACTAGACCCAAAGTACTGGCTTACATATCTTCCTGTGAGATATTTGCACTCTAGGTTTGTATATTAGACTTTAAACCAAAGTATGTGTGAAAAATGGCTGCTTTTCCTGTACTTTTTAGTCCGTAGCCATCTCCTTGAGGGGCTTTCTTCAGACGGGGTGTATCCGGAGCTTGGGATTTTACTTATGTTATCCACACATATTTTTGCTCAGGTTTCAAACCGCTCTGGGCATTTATAAAGGGTTCTGCAGTAACATTAGCACGTGCTGCACGTTTACATAATTAATATATGAGCCATTGAAATCGGTAGCTGGCAGTTTTCTAAAGCAAATGCTCTTTTTTGTTATTTCTCACATACATCTCTTCACACTTACTTATAACGAAGCCCCAAATCAATAGCATCTGCACTGTTCCTCCCTTCTGTATGGCTGCTGTCACCCTTCCATATACACACCCAGCTCTCTCCTGTGTACACCCCATCTATACATCCCATTACTCTCCCTCGTTCTCCATCATCACTTCTTCACCCAATTCAGCTCTTTTTCATATCTTTACTGCCTTCTGTGTCCTTTCTTCTCACCTCTAGGACCCCTCATCTTACTTTCACATTATTTCCCTCACTAACTCTCAGTTCACCCTACATATCCACCTCTCCTTTCCATAATCTATGATGGTAACAGTTATGTGTCTTCAGGTGGAGAGAAGCAACGAGTGGCTATCGCCCGAGCAATGCTAAAGAACCCTCCGATCATTCTATATGATGAGGCCACATCTTCCTTGGACTCGATTACTGAAGAGGTAATTGTGTAGCCAAACCGAGAGCTGTCTGTTTTAAAATCTTGCAATCTGTTATTTTCAGTTTCACAAATTCTCTTGTTCACCTTTCCAAGGCATTATATTGCATGTTACAGAAGTTGGCTGGATGGTTCACATTCGTGGCAGCACAGGGAATGTCGTGTCTTGTTATGCACTTACTGAAATGCAAGGATTTATCCAAATTAGAAACGTAGTGTCCATCTTTATCCTTTTCAGACCTCTTTGGCTTGCAGGCGATGTGTTCCAGTCCGGTCATCTCCAGCAATGGCTTGGCTAGGGTTTCATGGGTCTAATAAAGACCCCCCTGTATACATGTGCAGAAAAGCACTCCTAATGATTTCCGTCTTGATCCAAGCAGCTAGTCAATGGTGTGAAAACGGATCAGCTCTGGTGCTGTAGCTTCTCCTAAAAGCAAATGGCTTCATGTTTTTCATCTTGAAAAATGCACATTAATGTACTTGAGTGAAAGCTTTCCCTGTAAACCAGTTTTTTTCTTAGGAATGCATTTTCACACTTCTCGCACAGAGGTATAATTATCTTAATGTTAATGGGATAGCACAATGGTATCCAACCTACATCTCTTATAATGCTCTTTCAGTTAAGGGGCTGGCCTGGGGATTATGGGAGATGTAGTTCTGCATCAGCTGGAGGGCCTCAAACTGGACACCCCTGGGATGTCAAATAATATAAAAAAAGGCTGTAATAGAATACATTGTGAAGGGGGTTATTCCAAACTCACCACTCATTGTTAGTCATGGGGCTGGATACTGGATATTTAAACAATACTTGTGCTTTAGGTAACTTATTCAATTACAGTAGATACAATGCATCACTGATTATTATATCCAAATTCTGTATCAAGGAATAGAAGACTGTATTCAATTACAGCAGCTGAATGACTATCTCAAGTAATTGAATCTGGTGTCTAAAGTTAATGAAAGCCTTCTAAAATATCTGGTTACTGCAGAGGCATCAAACTATTAACGATCAATGAAATGCCTAATTTCTAGCGCTTAAAAAAAAAACAGCGCATGTTACCCTAAAAGTAGATCTTTATTCGCTCAAACGCATTTAATGGAAAGGCTGCCCTTTAAGCAAAAGGACAGGCAGAATGTTAGAAGATGGAAAATCAAACATGAATTTGTGTGGTGACTTCACCATCTGCTCGGATCCAGCGCTATCCGACAGGAGGGTTTTATTCATTGCTCTGGCTCTTGTTTTGCTTCCAGAGCTTTGCATATGCATTAGTATTTCTTAAGCAGTACATTACACACATCTATGTTAGAAGCTGTCAGATACCCAAGATATGGATGTCAAACCAAGTTAAACATCAGGCATGATGCTTTCGAGCTTCTTGTATACCTTTGTTTGTAATGTAGCAGTTCTCATGCTTAATTATTTAGCGCATTGGCTTGTGTGGGGATTTGGTTATGTGGCTGTAGCAACCCTTTTTCACATGTTTGCTGTGGATTAACCCTTTTGTAGTCAGGGGATCCTGGTAAAATAATCCAGATGCTAAAATATCACTCTCCTCCGGTAATTAATGTATTAATGAGATTTTTCATAGAAGAATATGGGATTATACTGAAGCACCCCTCTCATTCTTTTATCACGCAGAACATTCTGAGTTCGATGCGGGATATGGTGAAGCACCGGACATCTGTATTCATTGCACATAGACTATCCACCATTGTTGATGCAGATGAAATAATAGTGTTGGATAAGGTAAGATATGATGTTAAAATAACCCACATAATTCTGTATGATATATGAATTTCATGTCTTTTCTTTTTTTTTCCCCATGCCATAGAAATAACGCCCCCTAGCTTTCCTCCTATATGCCCTCAGGCGCGATGTATTGGCAAACTATCTAACTGGCTAGTGTGCCAGGGGCAGAGACTGATAACGACAGAGAACCTTTTGAATGGGTGCTCAGGACTGCCAACTGATAGATGTCTTCTCCACTACCTTACTGTCACAGCTTAATTAGAATAACCGCCCCTTTAATTAAGGAAACTTAAGTGAAATTGATTCCGAAAGTCAAATATTAAAAAGTGGTAGTATTCACAGGCTGTTAGAAGACAAGCTTCCAGGTCATCCCATAGCTGAGGATCCTTCTCTGGCTCTGGGGATCGTTGTCACCTGGTTGAACAGCAGACAACATCACATTTTGTATGGGATTTTGTGTTCCCCTGTGGCAGAGTAATAGTTAATTGGTGATCAGATGTCTACACCCACACCCAGTCTGTTTAATGGCCATTTTCCTTTTTCTTTTTGCCAATTTTGCGTAACACAGATGCACTGGCAATATTGTGCTTCTGTTCTGATTAAAAAGGCTTTGAAACATTTTTAAGTGGCACCCAAGTGTACACACATGGCGAGGTAGCTAAATGTGACATGCAGGTGTATTTGTGTGTCTTTAGCTGTTGTGTGTCTAGATATTTCAGCATAAAACTCTATGACGTCCTCTTTTGAGGTCCTCGTGTAGTGGTCGGGAATCAGATTGTCACATTGTCTTGCTTTGCACTCTTACGTAGTGCGAGAACTGCTGGGTAGCACTTAAGAGATCTGTGCTGGAAAATTCAAGGATCTCCAATCTCTTCATGGTAGCAGAAGAACAATGTGGATTAGAAATATTGATGCATGCGTTAATTTTTTCCCCTTGGTTTGGGAAATGAGACTTTAGTATGCTGCACATGCGTATGCAGTAGTATATCCCAACGCCATTAGCATAGTTCAAAGTAGAGCTTATATTGAAATTCACATAGGAGTGTGGCTACTACTCAACTCACAGATACTCCGGGAGGGCAATGAGACACAAGGCTAATTTTTCCATTGCTATTAAAAAATGAAATGCACACAAAAAAATGCAATGGAGTCCATTCTGAATAGACTCTAGCGTTCTTTAATAGATGTATCTGGGGGCTGGCTCAATGTTGAGTGAATATAATAGGGCTGAAACAACTAATCGATAAAATCGATAATGAAAATCGTTGTCAACGATTTTCATTATCGATTAATCGAATCGATTTTTATCGATTAGAAAAATTATAATCCGACTTCAAACAGAGATCGGATTATAACACTAGAATCCAGATCCCCTGCAACGCTGCAGGGGACCTGGATTCCCCTCACTGTCGGCCGGTCTCTCACTTCCGTCTCTCTCCCCCTCCCATACACCCCTCTGACTCCTCCCCCCTCCCATACATCACTCTGCCTCTCTACACGGCTCCATTACTGACTTCATAGAAGCCTCAGCGTAAGTGAAGGGCAGTAACGGAGGCTGTCTGTTCGATGCGTGCAGACCCCCACCGGCTGAAGGAGGATCATCCTCTCTGTCAGCCGGTAGGGTTCTGCATCGCACAGACAGCCTCCGTTACTCACCTTCACTTACGCTGAGGCTTCTATGAAGCTCCAGTGAAAGTTCCTGTCAGTAACGGAGCCGGGTAGAGAGGCAGAGTGGAGTATGGCAGGGGGGAGGAGGCAGAGTGGAGTATGGGAGGGGGGAGAAGGCAAAGTGATGTATGGGAAGGGGAGGAGCCAAAGTGATGTATGGGAGGGGGAGGAGGCAGAGTGGTGTATGGGAGGGGGAGGAGGCAAAGTGATGTATGGGAGGGGGAGGAGGCAGAGTGGAGTATGGTAGGGGGAGGAGCCAAAGTGGTGAATGGGAGGGGGAGGAGCCAGAGTGGTGTATGGGAGGGGGAGGAGCCAGAGTGGTGTATGGGAGGGGGAGGAGCCAGATTGGTGTATGGGAGGGGGAGGAGCCAGAGTCGTGTATGGGTGAGTTATAGTGGCGTATGGGGGGTATTATGAATTTCAGGGCATATAGGGGGTATAAGGCATATCAGGGGGGCATAAAACATATCTGGGGTAAAAGGTATATCAGGGGGCTCAGTTGCATATCACTGGCATATAAGAGGTATAAGGCATATATGGGGGCAGAGTGGCAAGCTGGGGGTCAGATGTACATAACCGGGGGCAGTTTGGTAAAACAAGGCTTTTTTCTCATAGTTTTTATTAAATATGAAAAATAGTTAACATATGAATTAATATTTACTAATAACTTTGTATTAAAACCTAGTTTGAGAAACACTTTGTTTGGGTTCTTGTAGCTTTTATTATTATGTCAGTAAAATAAGAAGGTGAATAGAGAGAGAGAGAGAGAGGCCATTGTGATGAAGAGATGAAAGTGTAAATTGTACGTTTTTTATTACATTATTTTAAATTGAAAAAAATTTAATTTTTTTATCCGATTAATCGAAAAAATTATCGGCCAACTAATCGATTATTAAAATAATCGTTAGTTGCAGCTCTAGAATATAACTATATGAGGCTTGAATACCTGTTATGCAATTTTAATATAATTGTATACATTGCACATATTTTAGACATGTATGTGTTTTCTTCCCTCAAGTCATCACCAGTGTTTCGTGGCAGACATTATGATTATCCAGATTGCGTGCCTTTTATTTCTGATATACACATGACAGACACGCATGGCTAACCTTGCCTGCTTTTATACTGCTAATAAAATAGCATTATAGGTCCTATATTTAAACTGGCACCTCTGTATTTATCCCATTGTATATTATAAGTTTGTCTTTGTTCCCAGACAATGCAAATGTGCCGTCAGCTTCAGGGACATTAAATGTGTTTCCTGGTGTGTAGCGCTTACTGAAGGCATCTTTAAGATACATATTCCTGCTGTTCTACATCACTCCCTGTCACCCCACAGAAAGACAATGTGACAGGCAATGCGGCTAAAGTCTAATAGTACCACAATATAAAAGGAGCGGAGATGAGCCTGACCAATATTCCAGTCTTTCTTCACGCAGATGTAATGTCTTAGGCCTTCAGTAATATAACAAATATTTTAAGAGACTATTTTGGCCGCGTGCTTCACTCCAAATTTAGTGTGGATGCTGTCAGCAGGTTATGTGACAACGCTTTCTTTTTCTATGTTGACCTAATAAAGAAGTATTGGCTTTGACCAAAGACTTCATCTTCTCCTGAACCTGTATGGCTATATCGGTTTTCTCTACAAACCACAACAGCACTGCCACAAATTGCATTGGTATCTGGTGAAAGTTGGCCAACGTGTCTATAAAATATTTCATAATTAAAGATCTTTTCGTCCTCCTCAATATGCTATTTGAGTGGAATGAATAGAATACAAAGACCTTTGTTGTATAACTTAATTTGAAGAAGATCTCTTACCCCACAGCAGCAGAATTGTAATGAAAACACAATGTATGACCTTGGAGGACGGATAGCGCAAACAGAATGAAAACAGCTAATGATAAAAAGAAACACGGGTCCTGCAAAAGGAACTTGTACGCCATTGATTTTGCACCCTTGGTTGATTTTGTAATCATATACAACTAATTATCTTAACAGAACACAGCACTATTCTGTGTATTCCGTACTTTGTTCTGATGTGTGGTGGTATTACTTGTAAAAGAAAACATACGTTTTCCATTATTTTATGTATTAAAGTTGGTGTCCTGAAGGACCACAGGCTGGTCACTTTTCAAGATCTTTTCCCCATTATCATTCCTTTGATGACAAAAAACTGTCACCAATTTTTATTAAAGTAAAATTGCTACTGGGGCAACATGTATAATTTACAAAGAACCTTAACTTAAATATTTCAATAACAATTGGCGACGGTTTCTCCTTAACTAAATCCTACAAATCTGTGAAACAAAGCAAGAAATCCGTGCACACCCAACAAATACTATGTAAAAGCACCTATCTGATGCATAAATATTGTGAAGTCTGTCCATATATTGCTTAGCCCATCACTGCATCAAAGTCTCCCAATTTTGTTGAGTCCTGTCTAATTTTACATGAGTAGATTGCTTACCATTTCTTGCTTCGTTGCGTGTACATATTGGTCATTTCAGCCGCACTTGAAATCTGAATTTATATGTTTTAAGGGTGTGTTTAACAGCAGTTAAGAAGCATTTGGCCTGCCCATTTTTCCTGATACTCTGAATAGCTTTGTGTCTATCCTATGCATTCCCTCGCTGTGTTAGCCTCCACCACCTCCGCTGTGAAACTGTTTCATTCATCTACCACCATGTTTGTAACGGAGAACCTTCTTACATTACATTTTCAACTAAGCTTCCCTCTTGTATTTGTTAAATGCCTTTGAGTATTTAAATACTTATATTACATATCCCCTCTCTCTTCTTTTCTTCAAGCTATATAAATAAATATTAGGATAGAGGATGTTTTTTGGTGTTTACTGAATGCCTCTTTATCAAGGAATTGCAGCAACAACATCTGTCGTTGAGAGTTAAATAGTTCAATTTTTCGTGGACTCCATCTAAAGATGTCCAGAACAAATATGTTTTTCTAAAACGTTAGTTTATGTGTGGTGCAACACAGCCTCTGTCTTTATATATTATTATATTAAACCGCACTGATTGATGATCACTGGAGCACAAATACTCTCTAACAGTGACACTGGTAATTAAGTCTCCATTTGTAAATACTAAATCTAGCACAGCCTCCTTCCCTGCTGGCTCTTCTACCAATTGTCTACAACACAATCCCTGCAAAGAATTAAGAATATCTCTCTACTCCTGGCTGATCCAGCTGTTTAATCTTCCTGATATAGACTGGACAGCCCAAAGTCCTCCATAATGATAACCTTGCCTTTCATTGACCTCATGGTTATTTTTGAGCTCCTTTGCATGCTCAGGGGTCTATATATCGCACCAGTGCGAACTACCTCTTTGTTACCAAGTTCTAATGTTGCCCAAACTTTCTAGACAGTGCAGTCCCTTTGAGTTAGCTCCTCGGTGAGCAATATAGCCAAGGACTTTTGTCTTCAATGTGCTAACTGTACAGGGTTAGCAAAAAGTCTTCCCTTTCTGCAAATATCTCAAATTAAACCCAAGGACAGATCTGTTGGTTAGACAAAGTTCTTCATCTCAATTCTCGAGCGTTGCAAATAGTCATTGTCCCTTCTAGATGGTATTTAGGAGGGGGGGGGGCAGTTGGATCTTTGCAATGGTTAGTTTAGGTCAACCCTGCAGCCCTCTAAATACAACTTGACCTGGTCTCAGCTGTTTAGATTAATTGCAGAGGTCAATTCCTTATTAGTTTGAGTCACTATAGTGAATACCAAACTAAATGACTATTTAGTGAATAGACACCTTCAAGTTATATGGTCTAAAAATAGGCAAATACAATTATAACAGAACTTTCTTCTCATTAATTAAAATGTTCTACAGTACTGTGTATGATTGCTCAGAAACCCTGTAATTTCAGAATAACCTAATAAAACGCTAACACTAAAATCATAGGTTACTCAGTAGTCCCTGTGAATATGGGTTTGGACCTCTACAAGTGGAGAAGCAGTACCTTGGGTACTATGTGATTAAACAGAAAAGGCATCCAATTTTTAGTAAACTTTTTTCTGTGCATTGTTTTTTAGATAACTTTTTGTTGTACAAATCTCTTAGAATAACCTTGAATGAATGCTTTCTCTGTTGTAGCGCAATAATAAAATGTGTATCATTGCCACTTTCTGGAGCACTCAAGTCATAGTCATACAATTCTGATGACTGACATTCTTTTCTTTCACCTGTTCCAGGGTAAAGTGGCAGAGAGGGGATCCCATTTTGGACTCCTGACCAATCCTAACAGCCTGTATTCAGAACTGTGGCACACACAAAGTAACCGAGTCCTGAACAGTAACAGCCAGATGGCGGAGAAGAGCAGCCAACAAATCTCCAAAGACGAGGAAAGGAAAAAGCTACAGGAGGAGATCATTAATAGTGTGAAGGGTTGTGGCAACTGCTCGTGCTAACAGATGATTGGGTGTGTTGAGGGCGTGTACTGGGGGCATGTCTCCACACCACCATCCATTGGACATACATCTCAACCCCATTACAATTCACCAGTCTCTCGGTGTCTTCAGTACTATTTACCCATCTCAGATTTTCTCTTGCATTTATGTTCTTTCCCTTTTCTTTCAATGGATTGTCTGCAGACCTTTAATATAGTTTTCCATCTTACTTCTCCGGACCTTTTTATTTGTCTTTTCCAGCCTTTAGTGCTTCTTGTTCAGGTGACAGACGTTTTAACTTGCATTGTGGTAGTCTAAAGAGTGCGATGCCTCCACTCTTGGCTGCTTTTTTTGTTAAAACACAGCTGGACTGCATTGCAAATAAGAAACCGGTGTAAATATTCCGCTTGTACGATAAAGCAGTTGAAAAAGAAAAAAGGATTGCCAACATTTCCTATAAGTTGTTTTAATGAATCATTTTGTAACAGTCAGATGATGCTCCTGGGGAAATTCATTTATATGCTCTATATATATATATATATATATATATATATATATATATATATATATATATATATATATTTATTTATTTATTTTTTATTATTTTTTTTTTACAACAATTTCATAGCACAAAGATATTACCAAAGACAGTAACATCTTGTAACCATAAAGTAAAGTTTGAGGAGTATATGTAGAGAGTATGATGAACTATAAATGAAGGTAGCAAAATTGCAGTCAGTTGTATAAATCCAGGGAATAGTTTGGGGTTTTTCCCTTATATATGGTGTATAGTCCCTAAGATATGACCTCACCTTGTAAAATCACGCACAATCATGAGTTACTGCAATCGCAAATGGTGCCACACAGTGATGTCATAAAAGCCAACAAATCAAAAACTTTGTACCTCCTGTAAGCACAGTTTAAATGGAAAGCCACAGTATTCGGCCAATCAGAGGTGTTAGATGAATAGATTTCCTGAAAAGTTTTATGTTGTTATGATGTCTAAGTGACAATTAATAGATCACGGCATCAAGGTTTTCGTGACCCTTGTTAAATCTATCCAGATATAAACCTATTAATGCTTCTTTGGTCTATAAACTACTTCTGTCCCTTCTGTAAACAGAGCATCAAGTGAGTCGTCATCCTCATCTAAAGCTCTTATGAAGAAGAGGACAGACTCCATCCAGCATGTGAAGGACGTGTTCTGTCTGTCCCATGCCCCCAGGGGTCTTCCTATCACTGCCTTGAATCCAAACAGCTTAGAAAGAAAGAAAATGACCTTAATCATTTTAAGTCGTGTAACATACGTCAATGGACTTATAATGAGATCTCCATCTAATTCCAGGTCCTCAATCCTTATTTCCCTGCTGACCTGCTGACATCTCCTCTGTCTTCATCCATTCCTCATTTTCTAGATTTGCTGCTTTTCTAACACACAGGGATTGAGCTTCTTGTGCTCAGTGCTCTTGTATTGCAAATCGCCTGAGGGACAGATAGATGAGGACTGTCCCTTTGAAATGTTCGCTTTTTTCTGCGTGTTTTTAAATAGTATTCCAGATTTGTGTATAAAATTTATTTTTCTTTCTCCTTGAAAAAGTGCAGTGGTAATTCTTTCTGTTATATATGAAGTACATAAAAAAAATATTCACACCCATCTCGCCACCAATGCAGTGCTATAACAGTTTGAGCGTGCTCCGGTTAGTCGGTCAGTAGAAAGTCGATTTTCCGGTTTCATTGTACTGCCTCCTGTGGTTTATACACTAAGTTAATTTCAACTAACTCCAGATGAATAATCCAGAAACCGTGACATACGGAGAGATGTGGGTGCTTTCTGGCCCCCCTTGCGGGATGTGGGTAGGAGGTCCCGCTGACATCACTGAGCAGTCCCACCGACATTGCGGGACTCACATTATTTTTAATAGGGAAGTGGGGAATTCCCAAAACCTGGAGTTTTCCCCTAGTGACCCAGAGAAATAGAGCTGCAGCCGGGAGTCCCCAGGAATGCTTATAGAGGATCACTGATCTGCTTTTATTTGATGAAACAGCCCCCGGTTACTATACATAATCACTTTATATATATATATATATATAACCCCTGTTACATATATTACATATATGTAATTGGACTGGTGCGTTCCAGGTGTGCACATCCTTCTATGTTTTCATATGTATGCCAATGGTATACACATATATTTTCACTTTTTTTTTGTCCTAAAATACTCTTTCGCCCACACATTTGCTACATAAACCCCCCCTGCCCTCATTCCATCCAGTCATTTTCTTAGGTTTGGTTTGAAGAACCTATCAAACTTTATAGGTTAATGAAATTAGAACGGATTTAGCAGCTAAATTGCTCGGATTCTTATCTTCTGCTTATACTTTGCCCAATCTGTGATGAAAACTGCAGTTTAAAGCAGCTGGTTAAGCCGCTGTCAGAGCTGTGACATTTTCCACCGCAACCTAGACCTTCAACTAAGCCTGGACTAATTTGGGAGTAAATGTGACCTCAATTATGGCATTTTCCTATCTGTTATTTTTAACTTATTCATTATTGAACATTTTTGTGCTGGAAATTTGAAAAACATATTGTGTATAGGGTGTACAATTTAAAGTATTTCAATCTGAGTGTCTTTTTTGTTGCTTTGAGAGCTATATAATGATCTTGATTTGGATTACAACCCTTTTTTTATTAACATTTTTGACTTGTGTATTAAGTGTAAAATAATTACTGCTTAATAAATGCTTTTGAATTACATTTGTTGTAAACACGAGTTTGGGTTACAGCCTCAAAGCCTTTCTTATTTTATGAATATATATTTTCTAAATAATATAAATAAATATTGATAAATTCGTATATAGATGAAAATGTGTTTTTTTTGTGGGTTTTTTTTTATCAGTGTCCTCCACCCCCAACGAATTTAACTTGGTATGTGGCATGATTGAAAAAGATATTTGTTGTCTGATTGACAGTCCTTAAAGGTTCTTGTGTTGCTCCCGACTGGATGAAAACCCACCGGTACCATTTAATTACAATATGATTTAAAGAGACATGGCCTTCAATCCTATCTTGCTTAATTACCCCACCCCCTATACATCATTCTGTGTGTGCTGTGGGTCATGGTTTTTCTTTCATTTTTCAGGGTCAGAGTCTTATTATTATGTTAATTTATAAAGTGACAGACAATTATACAGCGGTGAATATATTAAACATTAAATACCTTTTGAATATTGCTATGGCCTGGGCAAAACCTGGTCGCCACTGTGCATCATCTGTAATGGGATCTCCGCTAGCCAGCGTGTAGTAATGTGTTGGCAACGTGCGTTGAGTAGAGTGGGCCATGTCTGCTGCAGTCTCCACGGGGGGTCTGTAGTGCCTGCTGTCATTGTCATGGGTTTTACCGAAAGATATCTTCAAAACCGGGTAACCCTTATAGAGAAACAATGGTGCAGCCTTTATTTTTTTTTTTATTTACTCATGTAATAACTAAATGCTTTATTGCCACCGCACACACTCTTACTGTGTTATAACAGGACTATATAGTCGGTCAACTTAGGACGCAGTCAGACCAGGCTCAGCGAGAAGCGCAAGACTCGAATAACTGTGACCCCCCCCATGTCATCCGTTATAGGGACTTCTAGGGGAATCCTTCCAGACGCACAGAGTCTGTGTATATGCCTCGGCTCGGCATGTGCATTGCTTTCAGGCTGCAAAGTGTTTTGGAGGTCCAATGTAGGTTTAAAAGAATGTCATGTTATATGCTAATTATTACTTCTTTTGGCGTAATAGAATCTGTAAAATTGTGTTCCTGTCTAAAATGGTTTATCAAATAATAACTTAACCCCCCCTCCCTTAAGCTTTCTTTTACTTTGTGAAATCTGTTTAGTAACAGCTCCCCTGATATATCATATCCATAGAAACAGAGAAATATAGTGCATTTCTGATTTGTACATATGGCTAGTAAATAGCTGCAGGATTTCTCTCCCCGAAGACTCATTACTGCATCCAGTACCGGTGACCCTTTGACAGCTCCATAACAGATCTCATTAAGGCATTCTGTATCCAAACTCTTTGGTTTATTTTTATCCGTTTCGCATGTACGGTGCACGGTAGCAGCTTGTGCATGTAATACCAGTATATATTTCTCGGCCTGGTTTGCAGCAAGACAGGTGACTGATTTCTGCCTCCTACCATCTGGTTGCAGTAAACAAAAGTCTAAAACCCTGTTGCGGCCAACAGACATGAGAAGAATGAGCTTTGGCCTGCGTGGGAACTTACTTTTTAGCTGCGTAGTGACACACTTCATAAATGTTAATTTTATCTCACCATTGCTCTGAAATACTTTTTCTCTGGGCCTGCTGATAATGAAAGGACAAGTGAGATGTTTTGCTGAGATTCTGTCTGTGTCTATCACGGCTTAACCCTTCTGTAACTGCACGCTTTAGCTTCTGGGAAGAATGACAGGCCCGAGACGCATTAGACTTTCCCGGTGACATAGGGTTTACGTGGAATGTCACAATTAAGACAATCTCAGGCCGTATCGCTTTTTATGACGCATAATCATGAAGAATAAATTACTACATAGCCAAGATATTCCAGCGTCAGGACTATTCCTTGACCTCCTTGGTTGTGAAACCTGGTTTCTTTCACACTGTCTATACGTAATATTGTTGTGGTAATACCGGACATGGCTAAGTTTGAGAATCAAGCTTTCACAGACCGGTGCGTTTGGGAACTATATGTAAGCTTGCAAGTAGGTTCATGATCTTTACCTAATGTATTGGTTTCTCTTAGTCTATCAATTCTAGTTTGGTCATATCCCTTAAATATATTTAAACATTGTGTGAAGCACTGCATAAAATGTTGACGCAATCTAAATACAAGATAATAATAAATAAAAATACATTTACAGAAGAGTGTGCCCTAAGCAGACAACCTGTGTGTTTCTTCTTTAGGGTCACATTTAAATATATTCCTGAATGGGCATGGGTGAAGTAGCCATATGTGTGCTCAAGGTGGGACTATATGTAATAACCCATTAAGCCTGGCTACAGCAACAGGATCCCCCCATTAATTCACCTACAAGTACGGTGGGTTAATTTCGGTTATAGATCGAGACAGGTGGCATGATGTTTATTGCGGAAGTGGTCTGCAGATATGGCAAAATAATTGTACCTTGCTTCTCTGCCAGAGTTATGTTTGGGGGCACAAGAATGGCTGAAGGGGGGCATGCCAAGACATTTTGAATACCCATCACCCTTATTATGAATGCAACCAGCACAATCACAAAGTTTCCCAAATATTCACCTAGCACTTAATCATTGAGCGTAATGGATGCTAACACTGGTTAAAAATGCGGCATCAGATTCATCAAAACCCCCACAGCATTCTCTGTTTTTCTGTGATAAATGTGGCTTTTGCCCATCATCATTATTATTCTGTTACCGCAGACAGAAATCTTTAAAACTGTCAGTTTATAATGTCCTTTGCCATCTATAGTATTCTTCCTTCTTGTCACTTGAATGCCATTTGTGTTTGTAATTACTGTAACAGAGAGGCGGGTGTATGTATAAGATCAAATGAATAGGTTGGGGTTTTCCATGGAAATGGTAATATACAGAACACTGGCATATAAAGGCTATGGAAATACACCACATTACCTTTTAGGTAAACATGCTTAATTGTATACTTTAAAAAGAAATGTTCTGGATCAATCAAAACGGCTCTAGGGATTATATGTATGAAATTACTAAAACCACGTCGCTCATGTTGGTTGTTTTTGCGTCAGTGTTGTGTTATATTATAGGTTTAGCGTCTCAGAAATTCTGCTTGCCTTTCATTACTGGAGGACCGACCAATACTTAACAGGACAGACGCCGTATCTCAATGCATTCACTAGGGCGCTCGCAGCCATGAATGGCACCAACCCACTGAATTTCTGCATAGCAGTCCCGTTCCCGAGCTGTTACTGCCATTCATTGCTTAGTATATCACTTCTTTAGGAGTGCCTTAGAATTATGCTCTTGTTTCAGAAATCTATTCTAATCCGCTGCCAAATTTCCTTCTTCAAGCTTCGCTAATAAAAAGGTAAACCATGTTTCTTGCCTGATAAAAATATAACTATATGGTGTGTTATCAGCTAGAGGTAAAGGTGAATCAGCCACGTATAGCAAACATATTTATATTTTTCTAGCATATGTGCCTGTCATTAAAATGATGTGCATTTTTTATTTTCTCTCTCTTGTCTTTCTTCTGTCTTTCTTTTCTCTCCCTCTCTAGCTTCTTTCTCTGTCCCTTAATCTTTGTACCCCTCTCTTTTTCTTTCTTTCTTTCTTCCCTTCTTTTCCTTTCCTTTGCTTTCCTTTCCCAACATCATCAGGCAGTGTCAGCCAGGAACCTAGGAACCTTCTAGGTTCTAGGAACCTTCTGCAGGGTGATGCCAGGCGAGGGACTAACATCCCATCTTGAGCATTTGATTGCCCATATCATCAAGAACTCACATGCCACGTTTCCCATCACATACGGTAAACACCTCTTTCCATGTAGACTGATTCCGGTACCCCGTCCCCAACCTACTGATTTAATACTAATAAAGTATAATAACATAGTAAAACTACAATACACAACAGAAAATGGGTAGTCATGCAATCTATGTGTGGGTCCACACTTTCTGTACAATGGAGTTTTGGTGATAGATGCATTGCCCCTGGCTTCCTCCTATTATTTATTATAATAAAAAAAATGTAATACGCACACTATTTACCTTTTGTTAACATAAAAAAGGGATTCTCAAAGCAAAGAAATGTGAGACTGAAAAGTTAATCAGTTAATAGACTTGTTTTGCCTAATCTACACAAACACCTCAAAAACCCGCAGAAAACAATATGGTTCACGGAAATGTATTCAACATATTAAAATTATTATTCTTATTGAAGTGTTTGGAAGTGTTTGGCATTACACGCAGCACTACATACACATCGTATTGTTAGGTCTATGCAGGGCCGGCCCAAGACTTAATGCCGCCTGGGGCGAAGTTTAAAATGCCGCCCCCCCCCCTGCCGACGCCGGTGGGGGGAGTGGCATTTTAAACGTCGCCGACGCCATTATCTACCCTCCCTCCCTATTATCTACCCTATCCCCCCTCTTGTACTTACCTTTAAACAGTCCTGCGGTGAGTCTCCCTGCCACAGTGCCGCCTTGTAATGCTGAGCGCCAGAAATTGATGTTACTTCCGGCGCTCAGCATTACAAGCCAGCACCGAGGCCGAGCTAGAGGGCTCGCAGAGGAGAGAGAGGGACGCCGAAAGGGTAAATGAAAACCACTCGGCGCCCCTCTCTCTCCTCCGCTTCAAAAATGTTTTTTTTTTAAAAAGCGCTTCAAAAGTGCCTCCTGGGGCAATTGCCCCACTCGGCTCCATTGTAGGGCCAGCCCTGGGTCCATGCTGATGATTCCACAAATACATTTTAGCATCAGCTGCTACACTAATACTCCCATCATCCTTAGAGTGACTGATGAGAATTCTAGCCCCAGACCCCAGTGAAAGGAAGGAACAGCACAGACCTGTGTGACCATGACAGTCCCAGAGTACTTCTCTTTTCGATTACACTGAAAATGTTAAACAAAGCTTACAGCGGACAGGGTTCATCCCCATCAAGGTACAGCGGTCGCTGCGTAGGTGTATTCGTGATGTTACCTGCGAGTTTTAAAGCCCTTTAACCTAACAGGCAGGGGGAAGCTTTGGTTTGACGCACTGCACCACTTTCTGTTTTGCAGCTGCAGATAACATTAGTAAGCTATTTAATCTCTTTGAAATACTATTAATAATTAAATGTGGAACGGATTTTGGGTAACAATACTGTTTCAAACCAGCATACGATTGGCATAGATTTTCAAGGTCTTTAACACTGTATATACTGGTTATTGGACAAATATGTATGTAGAGAACAGCTGCCATGTGCCAAAAGCATAGTGGGCATGGGGACAAGCAAGGATTAAATAAAAACCCCACAGGTAAACTATTCGCAGCACCTTTACATTTTACTATGATGACATCTTCTCATCTTCTTCAGTAAAGTGACCAATATGGACATCAACAGGTGAGCTGAGGAATCCTACCTCTGTGGGGGCAAAAAAACATTTTGGGATTGTTGACGTCAGTGGGCATCAGTGGGTAGTAGCTGATCATGGTCCATTAAAAATGAAACCAAGGACTTTTAGCTCAAGGGAATATGAGCAATCAAATCAAATTTTATCATGCTCTTTAATAATGAGTTCATCTAAAATCTACCTGAACACTTTTTGGTACAATATCGGGACTGCTTAATCATTACAATATGTGTTGTATTACAATGGCTTGTATGCAAATGTACGTGTCATTGATGATCATATTCACATTTTTCGACCAAAGTTTAACACGTAGATAAACCTCCCAGCAGAGGTAAGGTTTATACGTTTATTTTTGTTTTGGGATCATTTTTGGCACAAAACCCTGTTATATCCACATGAAAGCCAACATCTCTGTCCACCTTGGCATATGTTGGTTCAAATTAGCCCATCTATTGGCTGCAAGTATATTCTGTAAACGTTCCAAGTCCCTCTAGGCATCATTCCATCTGCTTAAGTTTTAGTCTCAAGCTGTTAAGAAAGAAGGGAAGAAAAAAAAAATGATTTTCTAAATAAGAATTTATGTAAGGAGGTAAGTAGCCAAGCTCTAAAATATCATTCAAATGAAGAAACATCCCCCACAAAAAAATAAAGGTCGGCTTAAAAAGAAAATCTAATTCTCCAAGCTTCCGTCCCTAACGATCCACAAATAGGCTTTCATTTGCATAGATACAGGGACATTTTTAGCAGAAGAAAAATAACGTCTGTTCAGACACTAAAGATACATTTTTTACTATTACTCAATGAGAAAAATGTCTATGTAAACAGTGACTGCTGAAAATTAATCTTAGCACAATATACATGGCATGATGCCAGATTTCTGAAAATCTAAAACTTTTTACAAAGTATTTATATATATATGTAATCTTATATTTTTTCAGACCGCCAACAATTTACGCAGCCCTTCTTACTATTATCTATCTATAGACTGTATATATATATATATATATATATATATATATATATATATTCCGCTGTCCATGGTACTAACAGAGGAATGAAGCTTCAACCAAATGCGTTTACAATGAAAATGCTACCTAATAAAGTGGCTTAAAGGAACAGTCGTGATATTTTTTTTTTATTGCGATATGCCCCTTAACTGAAGTTCCCATGCTCTGCAGAGCTACCTGGACCTTTCTGATTGCACATTAACCTGTTCAGCTACATTGGCACAGATGGTCCTAAAAATCACTTAGGGGGACAATTAGGCTAATAATATATACTTGAGTCATGGCAACCTGCACAATCCATCGCATGATATAGTGGTAACAGATTGAATTTTACAAGCCCACCACACTACAGAATGATAATTCTATATATGTCCATCTATGTAGAAGATAGATATATATATATATATATATATATTCTATGTAGCCGGCACTCTAGGAGTTGAAGGGGTTTAGCTCTTGTAGACTGATAAAGCTCAGACCCACTGCATGTCTGAGTGTAGTTCTCCAAAATATCACAGTGTCTTGGATAGACTAATACAAGAACATGTACATTACAGGTCATATGAGGATCTAAGATAACATCCTCCTAATCTTTTAACCAGTGTGATGTCACAACAAGCAGAAAAAAAAGTAAAGGTCAAGGCTTTTAAAGACAATGGGCTTTCTTTAACCTGAAGGCTAAATGTATATGTCTGCTATAACATGTGAAAGGTCACTTCAAGTCCAATGACATCCCGCAAACCTTCGTGTCAGTTCAATAATTCTTTTGTGGGAGGATGTACCAAAATAGCTAAACCCTTTAAGAATATAGTATGAAAGCAACAGGTTAAATTCTCTATTGGGCACTTAAAGGAATCACCATAGTATGTTTAGTAAGAGAGCACACATAGAACACAAGGGATGCTACAGTCATGAGCTGGAAATGTCTTACCTACCGAGATATGAGTGCGGCTGCCTAGTAAACTGGGGGAGCCTATGCCAGAATTACGCTGTTTTAGTGATGGCCAACTTTAAAACAAATGGACTTCCCTGTATTAGGGCTATCCCCAGACATCATTTACTGGGAGGAAACTGGGTGGAGGCAGGTGAAATTGGGCAGGGGGTAGGCAGACACACAAGGAGGGATTGTGTGTGGCCCAATACCATTCCCCTGCCCAGAGAAAGAAGAAAGTGACCAAGAGGCCCAGGGAAGCAGGCCTTAACTCAGAGACTCTAGGTCAAACCCGGAGAGTTCCTAGGTATGGTGGTCAGCAACATTAGAAAAACGATGTGTTCTGGAAAAATGTCTGATTCAGCAACCCTAGAAGGAAGGTGAGTTTGGGACTGAGAAACCATTTGTTACACATGGCTTTTATTACTAAGTAAAGCCTCAGTGTGAAGCAGCAACCAATCTTTCTACCAAACAACTCTATACCAAATAGCCCACTTATGCTTTAATAATACTGTTCAACTTAATAGTAACTAATGGCACCTGGAGGGTCCAAAAAGTTCCACAGTGCAGTAGTAGAACACCAACCAGAGGTCATACGAGTATTTTAGAACATGCTTCTATTACTCTTGTTATTTATTGACAAATGTGAAGAGACAACATACTGAAGTTCCAGTTCCAGAACAGAAATGTACTTTTAAAAGGAAAGAAGGTGATCACAATTATCTGAAACAGGGAGAAAATTGGCAATTTTGAAGAACTTAGAAGAATAAGACTCGGAGAAGGTGGTAGAATGTGACATACACAATGGGGGTGTGGAAGAAAAGGAGCGGAAATAAAATTCAACGAAACTCTAAGCACAAAGAAGCCTAAGAACAAAGCAAAACAGAAACAAAAGGCCTTCTATGCTAGAAATAGGCCCTCCTGTAAAGACCACCACAAAGGCAAACTGTCTCATGCTAAGGACAGGGTTATGACATCATATCCCGTGCCGGGGAGACAGACCTTTTCTTACTTCAATAAATGAATGATATTTTGAAAGTTACAGATAAAACATAAACGCTCAGTGAAGTCGTACATTAATGTATTGTTGTTATTATTACTATTATTACTACAATGTTATATGTAATTACAATTGTGGAAAATGAATATTTATAACGGCATTAAACTACGTTTTAGAGTAGAGATTATCTAGTAGAAATACAACACGGCCCCGCGCTTATAACCCTAACCTCTCCCTTCCAACTTCTGGTTTTCTTCCCACAATTGTAAATGATATCAAGTTCTGTTCACTTTTTTTTGGCAAAGTGGGTTAAATTAACTACCAGAGATTCGGGATCCATGGACATCACTAGTGTATGCCTTCAGGATAATCCCTAAACCCAGCAGCAACTTGTTCCGACAAATCGCTGGGACTGTCAAATTATTATTTTTCTCCCTTAAAGGGGGAACGATCGCCTTTAAAGCTTTTAGCATAACTAAATGAATTTATCAAAACCACCTATAGCTTATAACTTTTTTTTTTGCATTTCCTTCAGTATAATTATTTTGAAGATAATGAGTTTAAACATTTAATCCCAAGGGGGCAGAAATCTGTGCCATTCGTGGCCACACTTACATTATTAGTAGCATTTAATTTAATAAGTTACGTTACCCCCGAGGAAAATATCTAGCTTTAGGAATATTAAAAATGTAACAATTAGGAAGCATGTACACTTTGCCATAAAATATTTTATTTATTGAATTTTTTTTATTCATAATCGTTAGATATTTCACGAAGCTAAAGAGCTAAAAGTATTTTGTTACATAAACCGTAAACTCCTATATTTAAAAGGGAAAAAAAATCAAAAACAAAGTTATCCACAGCATGGCAGATGACCTCTGGGTTCAATTCCTAGATTTCCTATGAAAAACACAAAAAGTTGTTCTGAATGTTTGTTGACGGTAGACTTCTACCATTTATTTGTTTAAATGACTTTATATATATATATATATATATATATTATTTTTTTAAATTTTTTGTTAAAAATCCAGACTTTTGCACAAAATGTGGATCGCAGAAATAAACAGCTAAATTCCGAGGACACAAATACAAAAAAACAAACTATCGCTAACTGCTAAGCGCGCGCTTACATTGAGCGAGCATGTCCCATAATCATAGCTCAGCGTGCACCGATTCCACCTAAAGCACGAGGTCCCTGATCCGATTCTCATTGAAGCCAATCATGGGAGTGCCGCTTACTCTGATGTCACTGATTTGCCGCTGTGTTTAATTAATATCTTTGTTTTGGCTTGCAGCAAATAATGTGTATCAACCGATATAGTTATGTCTTCAAAATAATATAATTACATGTATGTATCAGAAGCCATACCTATAAATAGTTTACCATTCCCGAGAGTCCCGCTAAAGAAGAACACATATTATAGTACTTTGTGAGTACTTTGATATGCATTCTTCTAAAACAAACAAAAATCACCAATTACCCGAGGGAGAAGCTGCTGCCCTGCAACTGCAGCTGCCCTCTTCCTCTGTGGCCCAATGATTTTTGCTACTGATTGGCTGCTTTAGGAAAGTTTCCCCATTGAACTCGACCGTGCCCACAGCGGTGGCCAAGCGGTGAGTGTATCACATGTATGTCAGCTATCAAAGTGCATGCGGTGGCTGGAGTGTCCCTTTAATTTATCGTAAGTATTGTGGCTTCTTTTCAGCTACAGGCTACAGCCCAAGTTAGTATTGAAAGGATTTGTTACTAGTGTACTATTTATCGTTTATTTCAGCTTCCTATGACGTCTGGAGCTACTGACACCACACGTGGGTGACGTTCCTCATTTATTGGGTGATCCTGAGACATATGCACACTATGGGATTACCTTGACACACCGTTATCGGTACTAATCGGATGATGCTCACCTGGTGCCTTATATATGTAAACGAGTAGTATTATTAATTGAGTCATATAGTGACATCATATTCCACAGCGCTGTACAATGGGTTAATATGATCTAGTAATGCATCACATAACAATTTGGACTGACAGAAAGAAGAGGTTAGGAAGCCCTGCACAAGCGAGCTCACAATTCCTTCTTAAGTGCATTGTCTTGGACATTAAATAACGAAAAATCCATCAATCCTTGTTTATTCTAGCTTTTGTAAAAAAATAAAATGACATTTAGGTTTTTTTGGGTAGTTTTTCCTACTATTAGAGTATAACATGAAATATTCTTACATGTAGGGCATTTATTACAGCTTTGTATGGTACATTAAATTATTTTCTACGTACGTCTTGTGGGATTTAGACAAGTGTTTTTTTTATGATCTGGAATGTATTGGTAAAATACATCCAATTAATTTCACCCCCCCCCCTCCCATTGAATTGCTTAGGTGTAGTGATTATAAAATGGAATATTCAGATAGGATTACTCTTCATTATAACCTTGCTAGCAAAATGCTTATTATTATAATTATTATTATTATTATAAAATGGCGAGCACAATGTATAGGTAAAATGGTTACACACTATCAATTTATTTTGCTAATACTAAAGTCAAAAGAAAACAAAGAACATTATTATGATTGATGTATATATATATAATAAATGGGCATAGAAACATAGAATTTGTTTTTATTCCCTCAGTGTATTTGCCCCTACCACGTCTGATGGGGAGATGCTCCATTTATCTACCACCCTCTAGGTACAACTTTCGGACATTACATCTCCATTATCTTTTTCCCGTGTTTCTACTGTATGTGAAGTTAAATTACAACGGAATAAAGAGTTATTTTGGGGCAGATTTCACAAAAAGCAATAAAGGATGTGCCAAGTGCATACCTCCTCCAAAACACTATATATATATTTATAAATATATATATATCTATACAAATAATTTTTTTTTTAATAAATAATTGTTTATTGGATAGTGTTGGAAAGATTTTGGTGTACTTAATTTTTTGCCTAAAATATCTATGTTTAGGGATTCTTTTAAAGCCAAAGGAGTCCCAGCAGATTGTTGGGGTTTAACTTTCATAAAACAAACTTTTATATAATAAACATGCGAATAGATATCGAGAGATGATAGATAGATGGATGTATAGATAGATGGATGGATAGATAGATATAGAGACATGATAGATAGAGTGATAGATAGATCGATCTGCATGTTGTATTAATGATAATTAACTACTTCGTGCACAAGTGAAATGTTTTGCTGCCGCCGTGGAATACGTTTCCTTGGGGTGCCTTGCAGCTCTCTGGCAATGCATGTGTTAATTGTGAGCAGTTGTCTCCCTCCATCCTTTGCCATTTTCCAGTCAGCTCCTCCCCTCCCCCATCCCCTCTGCTGCTCCGCGGTCCCTTCTGCTAGTGCACCTGCAGCAGCCCCCCTTTCCCCTGCGCGCTGCCGCAGAACGGGCGCGCGCCCTTTATGACAGGTCGCCGCGCGCTCCCGACTCCAAGAGCCCCGTACCGGAGGAAACAATGAGAACGCCGGGCACCGATTGAAGCGTCAGCGGGTGTTGGAGAGGGCAAGGCACCCGGCGGCGAGCTTGGAGGAGGATGCTGGAGCGAATTGGCAGAGCGTAGGGAGGTGCACGGGGTCCCCGTCTCATCCCGCTCTCCACCATCCTCTTCTCCTCCAGCCCCCTCCTCCGGGAGATGCAGAGAGCAGGGTGATGCACAAAGGGCTGTGCGCGCTGGGGAGGATGCAGCATCCTGCAGGAGGAGCAGAGACAGGGAGGAGCATCCACCTGCTGCAACCGGGGCTCCCAGCCCAGCTCCGTGTGCCACAGTGACTGCTGCAGAGGGGGCGACACTCGCCACTGAACCGGCATACCGAGGGGCACTCGCCGCTCCAGCGTCTTACAGGCCACCCTGATCCAGCGCAGGAGAGGACACTGCCTGCCCCCGGGCCGCTACTCCCCGATCTCTCCCCAGAAGCCAGAGGAACTGCACTAGCAGGCACAGGGGGCAGCCATCCTCCAGACTCCTCCACACGGGCATCAAGCACCACCCCCCAGTCATGTGAGGCTGCCTTCCCCTAGGTAAGTAGCTGCCTGTTACTTATATAGATGTGTGTGGGAGGAGGGTGCCAGGGCCTGGCGCGGCATGTACCCGGATACCCCGTGCCACACCATCATCGGGCAGCCCCATGTAGTGGCCTTTCCCACACGGCACTGCTTACTCCGGCTGCCATGCTTCTTCCATGGAACATTTCTCCAGGCATTCTACTTGGACTGGGATCTGGTGATCAGGGTGCCAGGCACGGCCCGTCTACCAGTAAGCAGGTCCTAACCGTGAAGCCTGGGTATTAGTGCTTGAAATGGGAGGTTGCATTTTGTCAATGGCCTCCTAATGAAAGCCCTATCAGTTCATCAGCCTATGCCCATCACCTCTCTCCCATGCCACGATCATGTGCATCTCAATGCTAGTCTCAATACGTCCCATTTTAATTAAGCAAATCTAGTGGAGTTTAACTAAACGTCATATATTCCATGCTTTTGATCTCATGTAATATTATTTGGAAGTGAAGACGTGGTCATGATGTGTAGGATAGTAAAATAGGTGTGCTGACATCCAGAGATCCATAACACGTTAACAGCCCTATTGGACATGTAATATGCTTTGTATAAGTAGTAGAATATACGTTCACAGGGTGACTCCGAGAGTCTGCTCAGGTATACAAATGTTGGCTATCAGAATCTTGACTTGAAGCTCGTGGTCCTGCTGGCCCAAGTAATGTGACATCACTATAGCCCACACTTCTACTGTGATTAGATTTAGAAAACCAATGGAGCACAAACCCCAAGTATCAGCGCGCATCTGGTTAGGGCCAGAGGTAGATGATGTTCATACGTATGGGTTTTAAATCCATCCCCGTGGGTGGAGGCCGCCATAATGTTGTTTTTTTTTATTGTTTTAAGTGTCACCCAGGACACATGGCAGGCTCATAGTAACAACCGCTTCTGGCAGAGCAGCAAAAAGCATTCTGTTTGTTGAGCTAATGCATTTTAAAGCCTACTATTTTTATATTATTAATTCATTATTATTAATTATTATATAATATTTGTTATGTTTTTAATAAGGTTGAGGTGGCAACATTAGTAACGTTAGTAAGTCACAATATTGTCGTGTGTTGTAATGCAGAATAGTTCTGCGTAGCCTGGAATTTTTTTTCAGTTGACATGCTGACCTAAACACTTAGAATAAGTCCCTATAACAGTTAATTACGTAGAATGATTTGTATGAGGCACAGCATACCCTATATATATATATATATATATATATATATATATATATATATATATTGATATATTGATATATATATGTGTGTGTGTTAACATGTTATTTGTTTGTAATTTTGAAACTATCTTGGTTTGATACATAGTTTTATGTATTCTACCAAGCAACGCATGGTACAAATAGATGTTGACTTAGCCAGAGGCCATTACTGTCCTGTCTATTACTCTATATGTTCCAGCGCCCCTTTCTTACCCGCTTCTTTGGGGACAGAGTTCCTCTCCGGTGTTACAACCACGCAGCGATTTACTGTGCAAAATGAGTTTTTTTCAGACGTCAAAAAAAAAAAAAAGGAAAAAAAAAACTGCTGCCAAAAATCAAACACGGTGTAGCTCTCATTTACATATTAATGAGAGAGCTGGCAAGTAGTGGGCAAGTGAATGACTGCTTGGAATGGATACCAGTGAAATTTGGTTGCTAATACAATTATCCATCTGTGTCGGGAGAGGGGGAAATCTCCACTGGGAACATTCGGTTACACTTTCAGACTCCTGATATGTACAGATTAACCCTTCCGTGGAGCTGTCCATGCTAGGATTAAGAAAATTAAAAAAATATATATTGACATCGTTGCAGACGCTACTAGTAAATAATCATTAAAAGGCTATACGCATGTTTTTAGTGGTGTGGAGAAATAGTAAATTGCACGATTCTAGTAATGCACTGTTGTATTTAATCGTGTAGTGAGCTAGCACTTCTCCGCACGCTTGTGGTGCAGTACTCTGCACGCTTTGTATTGTTAATATTGCTTTGGTTTACGCGCTTCTGCATACACAAGCACGAGAGGACATGGGGACTGATGGCATCGACACATTCGCCCATTTACAGGGCATGTTTTCAGGGATTTATGACCAAAATGGAACAATCACTACTCTCATAGTCTTTAGATCTAAAAAAAATTGTGAACATTTCTCACAATGAGAAGATTGTATATTATGAGTTATATCACAGCGAGGTAAAAACTCACGTCACAGCAAAATAAATAAACAAATCAGCATCTAACTAAGGTAATGTCATTTTTTCTTAAATGTAAATGGGCAATGATGCCCTCTTTTATGCCAATTTTAAGGATTCTTTTTTTTTCCCAGACGGTGCTGCCCAACTTGTGTTAGGTAATGCTTCTGGGTTTATTATTATCATTATCATTTATTGTTTTATATAGCGCCATCATATTCCGCAGTGCTGTACAATGGGTAGACAGGACATGACAAGTAGTAAAATATCAGTTTGACTTACAGAACATGTGAGGAGGGTTTACCGTTTTATTTGTTCACTGTCAGTGAAATCTCTGGTGGCAGGTCCTATGATCAAACCCCCTGCGATCCCTTTGCATCAGTGCTGGGGTGGCTTGGTAGACAGGCCAACATGCCTTCAGCCTAAAAGGATCTAGTGCCAAGTGGCTGGCGGTCTTAAAGATGTCATGTAATGGCATCCTGTCACCCCTGACAGATAACACCATTGAGAAACTGTAGAGATGAACCCATTAGACAACTCTTTTTCCCCATCATTATGCTCTTTTATGCCTAGACCACTACGCTATGCTCTCTCTATTGGTCTAGGGCAGAAAAGAGCATAATGATGGGAAAAAGAGTTGTATTCTGCCCATGCTATGGGAAGTAGTTGTACAGCATTTTTATCTGATGAATGTAGCTGCAATAAAAAGCAGAACAGTAGGGGTTAATAAATAAAATGTCAGTTTATTTAATAATGAGAAAAATGTCCATTACTCCACCTTAAAACAGCCCCCAACTTTTCACCACAAGTAAACGGCTGATCTACATGGTATAGATTTCCAATAAGAACAGATGAATGGGGCGGTGGAGGACTACAAGAAGCCATTTTCGTGATAAAACATGTAAAAAGCCCTTTAGGTGGTACCTGCTGCACCATGAGTGTTTAGCACCATAGCAAGGCTTGGGTAAACCCTACAAAAATCCGAAGATGATGACGATGACCTCATGTAATCCACTAACTAACTAGAATGCCAACTTACTAGAATCTCCTTGTATTCTTTGACCCGAGCCTGTTAGGAGCTATGTCTGGAGCTGAGCTTAACCCTTAGAGTTTAGCTGCATCTGGTTAAAAGTCGGGAATGTTGGAGGATTAGGTATGTTGGTGAATTATGTTTTGTTGGTGCTGTAATGTGCAATACAAGTAAACATGGGATGTCCCGGGACATTTGTTATAGTTGGATTTACGGGACTACACGGGTGTACGGCAATCTTCTGTTTATGGCTGAATGGGAAGTGATATGACTGCAATGCACATACTTCATTCAGTTGGAATACACGAACACTGAGGCATGTTGTACATTAACAGAAAGATCTACTCTGTAAAGGAAACTGTCACTTTTTGAGTTATCCTATAGTTGAATGCAGCACTCCGAATCATCTATCGCTTGTGTTATTGTTATTATACTAAACATTCAATTTTTAAGCCATGTAAATTTGCATATCCTGAAATACGCAGCGTTTTTATGCAAAAATCTCTTTATTTCCCCAAATCCCTCGGTGAATATTGCATTGATCCCAGGATGTCAGCCAGGAACACCCTTCTTTGACTCTACCTGTATTGTTTCTGCGGTCTACAGATTGAGTGTAATCATGTTGTTTTAGAGCAAAGCAGCGATATAAAGCACAATGCAGCAGTATGGCGACAGATCTCACAGCGTAACTTTCTCTATTAACCCCTTAAGTACAATGCGGGGTCCCTAAACCTATTGAGCCCGTACATATACATTAAGGGGTTAACACTAATAAAATGTAAGGAGTGGGTAAATGTGTTGGAAAGCCAGGAAAAGGGCTAGAAATAAAGCTGTAACAGACGTATGAAGTAGAAGGGCATGCGGATGATAAACTAGGCATCTGACATTGTACAAGGTTCATCGATATGATTCCCAGCAGAAATACTTGGACATTTCAGGTAGAATGCTGCATGCTTATGTCTCGCGTTTACTAATCAAGGAGCAGAAATTGGACCATTCCCTTCTAATCTATATTTAAGTGTTTCAGTTTTATCAGCCTACCAAAAAGCAGCTGTCGGTAGCAAGATGCCGGCGTATGATTAACCCTGTTTGGCACCACCGTGGTTGATTGTACGGTGATGCGTAGGTTTCCAGTTCCTCCGGCTTAGACGGGGTTAATTCAATCCTTCAGAGACAAATAGCTTTTCAGCTTGACATTGCTAATGGTTCTGGCTGATAAATAGCCCTCAGAGTGTTTTTCAGTTAACCACACTACATTTCCGTGTCCTTGCCAGCATTAAGAGCTACAAGGCATGTAGATGGCTGTTACAGGGGGGCAGGAATACCCATCTGATCACGCTCCCCCTCTTATGGAAGTATTACTGAGCGCAGGAGGGGGATGCGACCCTCTTAGAAGGTTCGGAACAGGTTCGGGATTAGGACTCATCCAGTTTCCTATACGTTCTGGCGGCCCCGGAAATGTCCGATAGGCGGTATTATTCGAAGTACTGGCAAAGGAGTGATTCTTTTCTATTTTGATTGTAATTGTATCGTTTGCTAATAGATAAAAATGTATCCTGTTTATTTTCCTATCTAGTAGAGTTTGCTGGACACGCAGCCGTACATTTTACAGATATTTACAGATCCCAGGATACAGAAGAGCCTAAGAAATGCTACATTGTATATCTGTCCTGTTTGATTATTGGGCTAAATCACATTTCTATATTTTAGTGGAAACTGCCGCTCCAGAATCTCTTGCAAATGTTCAGTTTGGGTTTTTGGGCACCCATTTGAACATATTATTCTTTTGTCTCTGAACACAAGGATCTCAGAGCTGGCAATGGCACTAACAAAGCAGCCATGGCATAGATAAAGGTTATTTTTATATAACTGTCCCTTTAACATAATTCATTCAGCCACCCCATGGTATAGAGAGAGTTTCCGTCAAATACTCCTCAGAGCTACTTGGTCCCACGTCCTCGTTCTTGATGGGCAGATGGGTGCTGGCAAGGTTCAATAATCAATAGTGATCCTGCAGCTAGGGGAGAATGCACCGGGAGTGCTGCGTGTGCATGCACAATACAACTGTGCCATCTCATTGCGTCACTGTGACAGTCAAATGAATTATATTTTATAAAGTAACAGCAATGTCGACATTGCGACAACAAACCAGTGACCTGAGGCTACAAATTCTAATGTAGAACGTAAAAAAACCAAAACTTGAATTGCATCTATCATGGAGAAATGTGGATCCCGCATTAAAGAATGCATATTTGATCACACTGTGCCAGCCAAATTGCTAGTTTTTACAGTTCCTTTGCATCTCCCCAGAATTGGTTGTGCTAATAATTAGACGGTTGCGCATGATGAATTCATGCCACTGTTTATCCACTGGATACATTTTTTGTTGTGTGCAATTGCTAGCAAGTTTCTGGATTTAATTCATTCATTTTTAAGCTTTTTTATATGAAGAATACATTTACTCCTAGGACTGGCATGTTGTGGTCACAAAGGGGTTAATGGAATTTTTCTGATATGGCCTGCATGGCGGTTGCTTCTTACTAGGAACGGACATTCTCTGATACCTTTTTTCTTGCAGTTTATACGTTAATTTTAAGCGATTGCTGAATTATGGGGAATTTATAGGTGGCCTGTGCTTCTTGAGAAGGACGTATAGTAAACATGAAGCCACGTGGCCCATTCCAGTGGCGTTTTGCTTGTTTGAACACACACTGCCTGCATCGAGGGATTGGATTCTTTTTTTCTGCCTTTGCGACTGATCTTTGAACAAAAAAAATCTGCATTTACAGACAGAATGGGTATAGGGATTCCTCCAGATAGTAGAATTAAGGCACTTATATATACTGATGCCAACCTTCTTTTCTCAATGCAGAGGGGATGTGTTTCAGGTATAGAATCTCTGTGGGCCACTCGCTCCTTTTGTTCGTTTTTGATCAAACACAGATTTTTTTTTAAGCTATTTTCCATTGCGGGCAAATATCACCCCATTGTAGAATGCTTCCTCTCACCCTCACAACTGAGATAACTCTTTAGTGAATGTCCCGCCCCGCCAGCATGTCTTATTTTTGGATTACAATAACACCACCGAAAGCTTTTTTTTTTTTACTAATTTACATGAGATTTGGCCTGTGCAGTGAGAACCTGCGTGTCTCTTGATGTGCCAAGTTTGCTGCTGATTGGTTGTATGGTTGCGAAGATACTGAAAGCTAAAATCACTTTTTTTGTGCGTTTTTTGGCAGTTTCTCGTTGAAGCAGTTGGGAATTTCAGTGTGAAACGCTCAGAGTAATATTTTTCTGTTTTTAAAATAAAGCAGACCAATTAGCATACATATTTTAGTGTATGTTTTTTCCCTTTTTATTATAACTTCTTTAAAGGGATACTTTTTAAAAAAAATGTAATCAACTTTTTGACATTCTGAAAGCGCGGTAATACCTGTGTCAGTTGTTTTGTGCAAAAGAGGTACATTTATAAAGAATACAAACATAAATGAAACATGAGTACATGCGTCTGACTTGTGTTCTAGGTTCTACAAGTCGGCTGCTAACGTCTACATTTTTTTGGGGGGGGATTATTCCAGATCTCATTCTAGAAACATTGCGCAGATTTATCTATGTGATGCAAGGTAGGTAACATATATTTAAAAGCAAATCACGAACTGCTTGGCACAGTTGCCTGGGTAATGGAACAGAACATATTGGGAGTTTTACATTGTTTGGTGGCAAATACAATAGAATATCTGGAAATCTTGGTGAAATTAACACGGATGGATTACAAACGGCTCATATGATTGGTAATGAGTACTGTCTTATTATGTATTATGACCGCTGCCTCACCTTCGATCTAGTAGATATAAATGCATTGAAAGGCATAACCGTTTCTGGGTTACATTAGTTAAAACCGTCATAATCACAATGCTCGCCAGTGGCCATTCTCTTGTGCTCAGATCACCTTAGATAAACTGTACGTTGTGTGTATTGGTGTCTCCGGTGTGATGAATCCTTGTGCCCTTTCTCCACTGGCCGTTCATTTATATTGGAATACTTCTCTCCTGGCCCGAGAGGTGTAGATGTGAGTTTCTTGTTACCGCGCGTGGAGTGTGAACAGGGATTGAGCACACGAATGTGGCTTTCCTTGTCTTATTTCTCGCTCCTGAAGTGGAATTGTCCTTCCGCTCACCCCTTTATAATTTGAATGCCCTTCTTCTTTCTGGAACCTTGGGCTAACTTTAACGAGGATGCATCAGCATGGATTAATCTGAATGTGGTGCCTGGAGACAGTGCTGCCAGGTTTATCAATGCAATAGTTGACTTTGTGTGATGTAGCACCCCGTTAACATGCTATACAGGAAGAGACGTACCCCCCCCCAGTGGGTTTTTATCATTTATGTTAAAGGAACAGGAATTAGCAATGTCTCCCCAGCATCTCTGCAGTTGCTAGTGTAATCGTATGATAAACATTCCCCACCCTTCGTCTAGTGGGACAGCAGCACAACGGGGTGCCTCTGTGTTTAGTCCCAAACCCAGCTGCTGTGGGAGAATGCATCCGGAGCTGATATCCTCACGAGTGTTGCCTGTCTGCAAGCGACTAATGGGGAAACTGATTGGCTGCTGAAAGACACCAATAACAGCCCTATAGACCCCTTAAAAATTGGGCTAGCTTTCTGAATATTTTATACAGAACTCTATGGGTGTTCTGAAGCTCAAGATACGTCATTCTCTAGTAACTCATCATTATGGTAAGGCAACCATATGGTGCTCCTCGGTGTAACTTCACATCAGCATTTCCCATACCAGATTACAAAAAAATAAAAAAATCAAGATTTGATTCAGTATGAAATGAATATAGATTTCCAAGTACGAATTTATTAGTGTGTAATATGTAAAAAAAACTTTTCACATATTACACACTAATAATGTCCACAAAAAGTATTGTAAATATATGAAGACATTGTATAATGATATCCCTAGTTCTGTTGCCGTCAGAAGTACGGTAATTTAGTATCGGGAAGCGATACCCGTTGTACAATGACAAACTCATATACCGAAGTAGCCTGGGTTACTAAGCAAGCGTAGGCGAGGCTTGAAGACCCCTTGGTTGAGGACGCCCATGTTATATATGTGTCATTTAATCAGGTGTTCACTGCAAAAGCCCGCTGTTGTCTATTCTTGGTGATAAAATGGAAAACTCATCCTTTTTATTTTTATGCAAACTGTCACCTATGTGAAACAAAATGTTCTGTACGTGATGTACAGCTGTTCTTTAAACATAAATATAATTATAGCAATTTTCGTCAATACTACCCCTTTAGTTAAGCTTATTTCCTACACACTGCGGCACTGCAGTATCTAGTTGCATCTTCTTTTCTTTTTCTTGACCAGTTCACAAAAAATATTGAAAGATGATAAAAGATGAGAATTTTTATTATCACCATTGTAGGTTGCTATAGGCATTGTAGGTTGCTATAGGTGTCTACTTACTATACATTTTCAGAACTGTTATAGTGTCCACAAAAGTGGTTTTGACATATGTGGCTTTATATTATATTAAATATTGTTATTTATAACAATAGTGCCATTTTAGGTACAGTAGATATTACTGTATATGACGCCAAACCAATACAGCAGAGGCTAATGACTCCACCGTATATTTAGTTTAAAGGTGCTGATCAAAATTCTCTACTCAATGTAACATTTTTGTAATTAATTGCAGTGCTCCAAACACCACTCCCAGTTCTGCGGATCTTCTGCACTCTTTACAGAAATCATTTATTAATCATGTAGAATGTTGTCTCATTCATAATTTTTGCTGGGAACACTTAATTGCCATGTGACATAAAAGCTGGTGCTGATAGGCTGTTGCCATAGAAGCTGACAAGTTTATTTGTCTTTCAGAAAGTTTACTTGTATATACTACAGATTGCTTTTGTCTTTTGGAACTTTAAATGTAAGTAGCTATTAGCAGATCATGGGTATAAACGTAATGTATTTAAAAAACAAACACATATCTGTATACATGTATTGTGCTTGTGATGAGTATTGTTAAAACCATTGCTTGTGTTTAAATGTTTGAGCACAGGGCCAGTAAAAACCTAGAGCCCCTGCTTGCAGCGGCCTTTGTTTAAATTGGATATATAAGGGTTAAGATTAAAGGTTAGTAAATAAATGTTGAATTCAGACAAAATTTAGAGGGAACCCAATTTGCATTAAGAGCCCCGGAAAAGTTACGTACAAGAAGCTAGTTAAAGATCTAAAGGTAACATTTTTAATCTTTGTCTTGGAGTAAAGCAAGAAGTCGTAGATAGATATTAAAGTGTGTTGTCGCCAAAAGAGTTAGGATATATGAAAGGATTTAGGAGGTTTCGATATTATTATTATCTTTTATTTATATAGCACCAACAATTTACGCAGCGCTTAATACAATACATAAATTCAAGGGGTATGATGACGAGAATTGATGGACTAAGACAAACCAAAAGGTGGAGAGAGTCCTGCTTGCAATCTTGAGGGAATGGGATGAGGGCAAACATAAGGCAGAGAGAAAGGTGAGAGGTAGTGTGGGGTTTTATCAGTGACAGGGAAGTTCTAGCAGCTAAGATGGTGCGGCTTCTCTGAAGAAGTGGGTTTTGAGAAGTTTCTTGAATGTCGGGAGGGAGGGTGAAAGCTGAAGGCTCGGCGGAAGTCAGTCCCAGAGATATGGGGCAGCACAAGTTATATCTAATAGACGGGAAAAGGAAGAGGTGATAAGTGAGGAGCAGAGCCTTAGCCCATGAGAAGAACGTAAGGATCGGATAGGAGAGTATTTGTTTATGAGGGCAGAAATGTACGGAGGAGCAGTGTTATGGAGGGCCTTATATGTCAGTACCAGGATTTTAAATTTAATTCTAAAGGTAATAGGGAGCCAGTGGAGGGTTTCACAGAGTGGGAAAGTAGAAGAGGAGCGACGTGCAAGGAAGATAAGCCTAGCAGCAGCATTTAGGACAGACTGCAGAGGAGAGAGTCGAGACGGTGGAATTCCAACCAAAAGAGTGTTGCAGTAGTCAAGATGGGAAATGATAAATGAATGAACCAGAGTTTTGTGGATTCTTGGGTGAGGAATGGGTGGATGCAAGAGATGTTTGTTAGGTGCAAGCGGCAGGATCTGGCGAGGGACTGTGTGAGGGATGAAGGAGATGTTTGAGACATTTCAGTTCATCCGCCATTAAACTTGGTGCACTCTTGGAATTTGGGCTACCCATCAAACCATCGTTATCCATCCTGATTTCTGCACCATGTATAAAATATGTTACAAACATTTAAAGAAACGGGAATTGGGCAGCCATTGAAGGAAGTGTTTCCACGCTGTCAGTGGAGAGGTGTATTTATTGAATGGTGTAACTTTATTGATCGTGAGAATTGTCTTTAGGCTCTTATGCGATGGGGACAGATTATCGAAAAGTGGAGATATTGTCTTAATACCTTGATAATTCTGTTGCATTGAATAATACGACAACAAAAACATCTTTCTGACATGAGGTAAACTAATATTGTTTAATGACGCTAGTCTTGCCATTTATTTCCTGATGCGTTTTGTTATCTTTGGGATTGGGTAATAGAGCATTTGCTCTATTTGCTATCCCAGCTGGGAGCTGTGTGCTACATTTATATCTCCTGAAAAAAACCAAACACAAATCAGATGAATGGCCGGCTTTCTGCGGCTGTCATTTTTCACCGGCACAGAGGAGAGCGTCTGCTTCTTTCACCTGCTATAAACTGGTGAAAAATTAGGAGATCAATAGGGTGAAAACCATGTAGGATTTTTCAGTGATTTATGTGCATTCTTGACGCTGTAAGTCTTCCACCGATCATAAAGCATGTTTCCAATACAGATTTAGAGGTCGGTGCTTTATTTTGCACAAAGGCAACAAAGAAGACCAATTCTGTGAAATTGGTTCATGATCGTGGTTGTTGGGAATGTGCAACATCACTCATTATATCACCATAAAGATCTTAACGGATAGCAGGGTATCCAAGCTGGAGTTTTTGCCATTCATAGCGTTACAGTTTGTAGAGAGGAAAAATCACTTCCAAATTGCGCCGAGAATCAGTACATGATGTCTAACAGAGACTGTTCAGCTGCATATATTACCCCTCTCTGTCCCTCCGGAAGCCCTTTTTTAAGCATGGAATTTCCCACTATTTTGACGGTTACCATTTTGCCAGGAGATACACCCTATCATGCAAAAGCCTTCTTCTGTCAGGCGCACAACCCCACTGTGGTTCTAGTTTTGAACATGCTTGCATTTACCTTGTGGAATGGCTCCTCTATGGTAGTTTGGTGAGGACGCAGAGGTCTATGTTCCCGCAGAAACCCCCAATAGGCAGGCATCCTGTGGGTGACCTACCGCCTCTGCGATAATCTGTGACATTGAGTTGGCCTAGGCTTACCTAAAGTGTTTACAAACATTTGCTTTGTATCATCCCTAAACCACCCTGAGGTACCATTTGGGTGACTGGTAGTCTACAGGTCACTGAGTAACACTGACCTGAAAACACCTCACTCAGCATATATATCCCTTATTTCCTAACATGCCCGATGCAAGTTTTTGGCATACATCTAACCATCCTTCACAAGCCCTGGCAACAGAAGAAGATATCGACTCACAACAAAGTTTATTTATGTTGCATTATATTGGCTTAGACCACTCTGACATATATGGGGCTACTGGGTACAATGAAATAAGCGGCCATGTGATTGTATTGAAAAAAGGTTCCTCATTAGTGAATGGGTTATGGGGCAATAACTAAAGGAGATTCTTCTCAATTAAATGTTACACAGAAATTATAAATTGTGGAAGGTGAACCAAAGCTGATTTGTTTCACTTAGCTATGAAAAGAAAGAGTCTAGTACTCTTTTGGAGGGACAGTGGAGTATTTAGGAAATGATCTATTGGACACGTATTCACGTACGTTTTATGCACGTTAAAATTACTCACTAAAGAATCAGGACTCTGCATCACTCGGATTTATTTGAAGAAATGTTTTCTATGTTCAAAGACACTTGAGATTTTGGGAGGCTTCTTGCTCAGTAAAGGCTAGCTTGCTTTTTTAGCATAGGGCAGGGGCGTCCAACATGCGGCCCGCGGGCCAGATGCGGCCCGCGAGACCTCGAGGTGCGGCCCGCGTAAGATCGGCAGCCAGGGCAACCGATCTTATGCGAGCCGCACCTCAAGCCCTGCTACTTACTTGTGGGAGGGTCTTCTGGACTGCACAGAGGAAACGGAGTTCACGTGACATCCTACTTCCTCTGTGCTTTAGCAGAGAAGGCAGAGGGAGGCCGCGCCCCCTGCTGAAGTCTGTGAGCGGCATCGAGGAGCTGCAGTGCAGGTAAGGGGGTGGGGAGGGTGTTTGAATGAGTGTGTGTGATTGAGGGAATGAATCTGTGAATGAATGATTATATGAATAAATGAGTGTGTGTGTGTGTGATAGCATGGATGTGTAAGTGCTGGAACCTAGGCATGATGGGACTGTGATTGCTGTTAGCAATCACACTACTATCATGCCAAGTCAGCCAGTACATGCTGAAACCTGGCCAGCTGCCCCCCTTGTGTAGTGATGCTGCCAGCAGTATGGGGTCTGCACTTACAGCCACCCTGTACCAGCATGTACTGGCTGACTTGGCATGATAGGAGTGTGATTGCTAACAGCAATTACAGTCCCATAATGCCTAGGTTCCAGCATTTACTGGATGGATGTGTAAGTGCTGGAACCTAGGCATGATGGGACTGTGACTACTGTTAGCAATCACACTCCTATCATGCCAAGTCAGTCAGTACATGCTGAAACCTAGCTAGCTGCCCCCCTTGTGTAGTGATGCTGCCAGCAGTATGGGGTCTGCACATAACTTACAGCCACCCTGTACCAGCATGTACTGGCTGACTTGGCATGATAGGAGTGTGATTGCTAACAGCAATCACAGCAAGCACAGTCCCATCATGCCTAGGTACCAGCATTTACTGGATGCCTGGTTATGATAGGAGTGTGATTGCTGTTAGCAATCACACTCCTATCATGCCAAGTCATATTGCTAATTTTGTCCAATTGTGTGTTACCTACTTTTATTAAACATGTGAGTTTTTATTATTATTTTTAAAGGTGGGGGTCATTTTCAGTTTTGGCTAAGTGAACCCTGAATGTTTTGGTCCAGAATTTTCATTTTAGTTCATCCCTAGAATAAATCTAGGGAATCCTGAATTTGCAGTTGCAAAACTTTCAAGGCCCAGAAATCAGTGAGAGGAAGAGTAAAGGTTTTGTGTCATTTTACTTTATTTTAATCTGCATATTTTATTAAAGGCCATATTTTTTGTCACAGTGAAAAATGAGTGTGGCCTGCGCACGTATACAATTCTGATGAAGTGGCCCACTGCAGAAAAACTTGGACACCCCTGGCATAGGGAAACACAACTATATTGATACATATGATTTGTATGCAGTATTCTTAATATTGTAATATTATATACATACTTGATCGTGTCTTACATGCATACATCTGACCGGATCTTGCTGTTGGAGACTGGAGATAGCAGTTACCTGGATGTTTGCAGTTTTAATCTCTTTTAAATAACACTGGGGAGAGGCTTGCTCAATCAATAAAGCATAAGGCTATATATGAGGACACATCTGCCCCGTGCCATTGCGTTCTTTCTATGACATTATGCTTCTGATTATATTCACCGCTGCAGTGTGTTGGAATCGGCACTGTAGTCTCAAAGATAAACACAAAATTGCCTGTTTTCAGAGCGGATTTGTTGCAGTGCCTTGCCATGCCTTGTCATATCCGTGCACGTTGACAATACTAAAATTAAGCGCAATCACAAGTGAATTGCCTGATAACAGGTGGCCTGGCCACTGCGGCTCTGTGCATTGTAACAGCCTGTATGTGTGCTTCCCAATGGTGGATCCTGAATACAATAGAGAAAAAAGCATATAATGCTGCATCCATTCAAGGCGTACCGATCATTTTTTGTGACTGAAGATATATTCTGATGGGGTGCTTATAGCTGACGGTAGAATGTTATACATTAAAACTATTTCATTGTTGGGCAGCCTTTGGTTGGATGGCTGAGTGTTGTGGGAGTTGTAGTGTTTGTTAGAAGGCTTGTATACGGTGTGAAAGTACAATATAAACCTTATGCAGACTTCATTTCATGCCAGCATATACACCATGTTATTGCCTCTTCTCATGTTAGGCATCACCAGCAGTCGCCAAGCTTTGCTTACGCTGATGGTACAAAGAGCATAACTAAGCAAATGTCAGGAAATCAATCTACAACATGCTGATCATTTGCCAGCACAAGGCGCTGATCATCTGCTAATGCTTTCTATACATATAGTAAACAGTGCTTAAGTCACTATGATTCTGTTATTATCTCATATGTAAAGTGCTAAGCACACTGTTTTCATTGCAGTATTTGTTTGTTTTAATAGACAAGCATTTCTGCGGTGACAGTCACTCCCAGCCCTGCAGTCAGTCAATGCAGCTAATAATTGCCTACTTTATATGCAGTTGTGTCTCTCTCCGGTGCTGTGAAGCTCTGTGTTTGTGACATTGTCACACACAGGGTTATATGTCATTGAGACAGGAATCTCAATAAGTCGACCTATTTAGGGGGCATCACACACACAGGACCCCCCCTAGTGATCAATGTAAACAACACTATTGTGACCTGCAGGATATATGAAAATGACCTGGGAAACACGGGCGATGTGATCACCCTAGCCATCTACTCTAATGGCGATAATAATACTGACTTCCACCTATTTATATATCCCCGGGGTATTATATGTTTGATTGTTTACCACAGGTTGATAAACTCCAATTTAGATGAATGTACTGTTACAGTGGCAGATTATCACTGGGTGATATATACCTAGTGGCCCCAAGCTCTGCGGGCCATAGCGCCCTAGTGGAAAATATGTTGACGCACACTATCAGTGGCCTTATATAGTTGCATCGTAGCCAGCCAGTTGCTCTGTGGGGTCTCATTACGTGACTCCACAGTACAAATGTGACAGCTCTCACCTTGTGGGACAGAAGAAGAGCGACAAGGTAAGGGGATTTTGGGGTATATACATTTGTCTAGAGGGTCATAATCCAGAAGTGCACTGCCTCTCACTGAGCCCCTCAGGTTTACTCAACTATGCTGAGGATATTAAGAAATAATGTCATTTCTGCGGCATTGGCTGCTTTAGTAACTTAGTATTGATGTGCAGCGTGTCAGTGTTATCTGAGAAAGGTCTGCTGCAAGCAGCTCTTGTAAGTAATGCCGTCTGATCATATTGTGATGCAGGCATCCTGGTCAGACGGGTCACACTATATCATCTGCTTTGCACTGTGATTTCAGTTTTGTTTGCCTTTGGGCATATGCCGGTAAGTATTCCACGAGTTTTGCTGAAGAAATAGCAGGCGAGCCCTGGCCTATACATAGCTGCCTTTCATCTCATGTATCCAAGCGGAAATAAAGGCTATTCAAGTGCCTGCTTCACAAAACCGCAATAGAGAAACGTTGGAGAGAGAGCTTTCCGAGGGGGGACTAGGCCAGTAATATTCCAAAACAAAAACTGGAGCTACAGTGCAGATTCCATTTAAAATATCATGCGGATGACAAGATGCCTAACTTTAACATATACAACAGGGACAATGCAGTGTCCAAGGTGCCCCTTGCAGTGTCCAAGGTCCAAGGTGCCACTGGCATAACAGAGGCCCCTGTGTGACTGAATTAATGTGTGTGTGCATGTGTATGTAAGCCTGTGTGTGAGAATGTTACTGTGTGTGTACATGTGTATGTGAGTCTGTGAGTATGTTACTGTGTGTGCATGTATATTTTACTGTGTTTGAGTATGTTACTGTGTACATGTGTGTGTAAGTATGTTGCTGTGTGTGAGTATGTTACTGTGTGTGTACATGTGTATGTGAGTTTGTGTGAGTATGTTACTATATGGTATGTTACACATAGTGAACATTACGTGACGTCGTTGTGGATGTTGATGAAATGTACCAAAGCAAGGAGGTGGCAGCTTTCTGTGTTAAAGGCAAATAAAATAAGAGAATAAACTGCTCCAGTGACATAACTCTATGAAATGACCATGAATGATGAGACCATTGATTAAGTGGGATTGGGAATTCCGTATTGTGCAGAGCAGAATCGGCATCAGAGAATACTGCCAGCTCTTTTCTATGTCAATCTCACGTGAGTGTTGTAGTCTGACATAAGGTAAAGGATTTCAGACTGCTGGCCCATGGATTAGATGAACTAAGCACTTCTTATCTGACATTTAAGTCCATGTTTTATCATAGGTACAGGCCAAAGCACCTTAAGAGTATGGTCCTTCGATAGCATGAGTGTTAAGAGCAACAACGCCACAATCCCATTCCGTATGTTTGTAAAACCCCTGCCTCAGAATGCATGTGCGATTCTTTTGGTGAGGGATTTAACACTTTGATTAAGAGTGCATCATTCACAGATAGTGGAAATGTCATTCACAGCCTCTCAGAGCTTACCTCCTCCAGAGACTGCGGAAAGGAGGAAGAAGTAAACAAGACATTGGCATTCCAATAACCGAGCAAACAGGGGCCTCGGCAATATTCTCCCTCTGTCAGTCATCAGCAGGCACCGGGGCAGACTTCTTATTCCAGGAGACCTAATGAGCTTGCCAGAAACAGAGCTCTTAGGGTATATTTTAAATGCGTCATGCTGCTTACTGTTCTCTAACGTTTATTTAACAAAACTACCAGGTATCCATCGTTAAGAGGGACAGTTTCTCTTTGGGTCCCAAAGCCCCGTGTCCATCTTTCCTCCCCTGATGTCTCTCTTTTCTTCGTGTTCATAATGTCTGCTGGGTATGAGCATCAAAGTGCTCTACAGCACTAAAAGTTACAATGTGTGTTTAAACAGCAGGAAATGTGTTTATAAATTACGCAGTGAATACAAAACATATTATTCTAATGTCTTGCTCTGTTACATGCATAGCCAAAGTCTTGGTAAAGCCCCAAACCAGCCGCTCTTCTAACCCCACTGCATGAAACATCCCTGTCTTTCTTTGATCCTTTGAAACGTCGGTCGGTATGGTTTTAACGTCTTTGATTTGAGGCGTTGCACCATCTCCGTTCATTTTTTAACTGAAAATGAAGACCCTGAGCCCAATTTTCTTGACATGACTGCCGAGCTCCCTCCTCTTCATGATTTTGGATGCTAAGCTGCCTAGTGGGCTACTCACTGCCCCTTTCAACACACTTCAAGCAACAAGCAATAACACGCAAAACAGCAAAAAAAATCTGTTTCATTATGAAATCATCTGGTTGATAGAAAATACAACTCTCGCCATTCTGAGCAGTGATACTTTTGTAGCAGCAAACAGAACCAGGGAGAAAATAGAATTCATTTTTGATGATATACACAGCTTCTCACCTTTTCAAATGGATCTGTCATTCTCAATGATATGGATGACAGTCCCTACCACAAGTACTTTTTTAATTTATCTGTATACTCTCCTAGCCACGATCTTATTTTTGGTATTCAGATAACAAAATACATTAGTAAAATATACCGGTGGATGTCCTAATTAAATAACTGTATATGGAAGATATGGTGTGGGATCTAGAGAGAGTGGGCAATAGGGGAGATCTGGGTTGAAATGATCTCAAAAGATTACAGTGACTTCATTGTAATTTCAATAATGATGTTTTGGGGGTAAGCCCATGGAGAGTCTGTTGTAGTTGTTTTGTGTGATTTAAAAATGTCATAAAACTTTCTGGTAAATACATTTAAAAATAGCTGGCAACACAAAATAATTGTACCAGAATTATTCCTATTTGGGCTGTATTCACTAACCAGTGAGTTTGATGAAAACTTGCCTGACTTCACTATGCATACTTAGAGGCGGTGAGGAACACTGCCTTAGACCCAAGACCTGTATGTTGAAACTGAATTCTTCCATCATCCTTGGGCAGCCCTGGGTCAAACACCTTTTCTGCTCTCTCATACCCCCAAAATATCATCAAGATCCCCACACTAGCTGTGTTTGGGGCCGGTTCCAAGTAATGTGTCAAACACACCTCTGGCAGTGAATGGGTTAGTGTGAAGGAATTAATGAGCACATCCTGAACGTTCCCGCGTCTCTTTGGGAGTCCTAGGACTTGCAGCTGTGTATAGAGTAATTTGGGTTACATTTATTCTCACGCTAAACATGCTAGCTGATGCCTAGCTGAAAATCAGCACTTTCCGGATATTGGCGCTTTGTAGCTTTTGACAACTATATATTTTATTTCCTCTGTAACATTCTGGCTTTGGGTGAACAATTTAATACATAGGCAGTGGAGGCGGCACCGAGGAAAACAGTGTTTCTTCCCCGCGCTCGGAGAACAAGAGGTCATGCCCTCAAGCTGGAGAGATGTGAACGCAGGAGACATGTGGGAAGGGACCTTGAAGAATTGGACTCTAAGAACATATGGAAGACTCCCTCAAAATAGCCTAAAAATAATCTTATGGCTAATAATGTCAGGGGTACAAATAAAGTAGATTTTTATTTCAAATTTTTTTAGCTGGATCGGAACATGAAAGACAAAAGTTGCCATCTTTCTATGTACTTTTTGTTTAATTTCTATTTCTAGCCTATACGCCATAAAGCAATTTATGAGTTTTTAGTAAAACCCATATTTTGGCTTTTTTGATAATACTATAAAATATATACACACATTTCAGACCTATGAATGAAGGCGGTAATTCATTATTTACGTGAGTGCACTTGGTTCACCAAAGACCTGAATGAATCCTAGTGACCCCGTGGTTCAAGTATGGCACTTGAAGAAAAGGTAACAACGCTGAGGGCTAGCAACCGTTATTATTATTTATTGTTTTGTATCATATTCTACAGCGCTGTACAATCATTTTTTTGTTGTTTTAAGAAAATGTAAGCCAATTTTGCTGAATAGCTGATACACCGGTCCGTAATATATTATATTTCCCTTGAGTTCTGGTGCCATGAGAGGCGTAAGATGATAAAACCAATGCAATGTAAATGACGTGATGGAATTCCAGTTTGCCAGTAATTAGTGCGGCAAACATCAAACGTCACATCTTAATTCTATAACCGGTTCTTTTCAATAAGCCATCGGACCTCGTAGAATCATCTACCGGGTTTGGAGGCTGCATTGAAGCTGGCTCGAACCTTTCAGAGCTGTATTAAAATATAGGACATGTTGTGGAGTCTCCAGTCTGATAATTCCCTACAGACTTGGTTATTTGACAAGATTTATTGACTTTAGTAGAAGGTAATCAAAATAAGCATAAACCATCTGTTCTGTAATATAACCCCGATTAGCAATCCAATTCTGATGAAACCGTGCTATCTGATGCATAGGTACTTAATGTGCTGTGAACCTTCCTTATAAAATGACTTTATAACCTTTCAGTTTATAGCCGCCCAAACAGCAGCCTCATAAAACAAAATCTTCCTTTTTCTGTAATGTTATAGGCAACATAAGCATTGCAATAAACGTCATTCTGTCAGATCAGAAGCCAGATATCAGAGATAATTGCTATATTATTAAATTATGTCCCGTTCTACTATAAATGTGTCTTTCGCATGGGTTGATCAGGTGCGTAGTACAGATGTACAAGAGCACACAACCGGGAATCATTGTTATAGTAATGGATCGGAAATTGTATAAAGTCACAAACAACCTTTCATGTTATATGAGATAATTACCCGAAACACATTTCTTCTATTTAACTTTTCCAAAGCTGTAATTGTGAGAGTTACGAAATCGGCAATTTGGAAATTAAATAAATTTGTCTAAAGCAAACACCTAATCTTCTATCTGTTCTTACAGACCTCCGTGCTCCATATGTCCAATAAATTGTTGGTTGGGCCATGCACAGAAACCAATAATGATTTATTACCCTGTGTCTCGTAGCCCAAAAATAATTGTAGAAGCTTCACAGAATGTTCTTTAATGACAACGATGGCAACAGTGCGGAATGAGATTATTAAAGTCCCTTCCATGCAGCCCCTGGGATTCAAGGTGCCATGTTAACATTGTGATAGTGTAGAGCAATTTTGAAAAATCCTTTTTTTTAATTAAAGAGTGTCGCGAGAGGAAAGTTCACCTGCAGTTGATATTATACTGGCTGTAGGTACAACATTTACACTGCTCAAAAAAGTGACGTTCTTATCTGATATATCCGTCAAGATATAGCAGTGAATGAATGAGGATTGTCCTAGTCGGACATGTTTTTATACGGGTTAAGTTGTATGGGCATAGGTCTTTCTTTAACCTTATTATAAGCTCCAAGTGTCATCACCCGTTGTCCCACCCTGGTGAATGGCAAGAGGGGGAACCCTTCAGTGTTGGATAATAAGGTGAACGTGGTTTCCTATTGGTGCCAGATCACTGTCCATCATGTGTAGCTATGATGACACGTTAGTACATATGCGCCTGTGCATGAATAATGATCGATCTATCTATCTATCTGGTAAATGACAGCTGACTTCAATAACTCTTGCCCAGTACCCTCCGAAATCACAGAGATGTAACGCAAATATGCTGTCTTCCCATGTATCCTAGTTCAGCGAGAATCCATTGGCTGACACCAGCTACTAATTACAGTTTTTAGGAATTAGCTATAAAAGATCCTGGCTTTGGGACATCACAAAACTATAATCAGAATCAGTGGGTGATCTTAGCAACATTTCTTAAAGATGGCAATGAAATCGGAAGATCTAGTTGCCTGTTAATCTGGAGTATGTTTGCTAAACTATTTCTCTGAGGTTTCTTGCGCAGAACTTATGCTAGTTATGTTTACAAAGATTACGCCGGTTTTATAACACAAAATAATTCAGGTTGCATAATTCTGGCATTGACATGATATGAGCACAAGTTAAAATTAGGGATGCAACTAATGATTATTTTCATAATCGATTAGTTGGACGATAATTTTTTCGCTTAATTGATTAATCGGATAAAAAACAATATGCAAATTTTTGAAAAAAAAAATCTTGTTTTTATTTGCCAACCTGCCCCCAAGTTAAGCACACCCGACCCCAGTTATGCACATCTGACCAAAGGCTTGCCACTCTGCCCCCCAGATAGGCCTTATACCCGTGATATGCCACTCTGCCCCCCAGATATGCCTTATACCCCGTGATATGCTACTCTGCCCCCCAGATAGGCCTTATACCCGTGATATGCCACTCTGCCCCCCCAGATATGCCTTATACCCCCTGATATGCCACTCTGCCCCCTGATATGCCTTATACCCCAGATAGAGTTGAATACAGTAACGGGATTTAAACATGCAAAGCATAAAGTTACCAGAATTTTAGATGAGTCCTTCGACTGATTAGAATAGTCAGCAGAATGAAGGAGAGTATAACTAGGGAAAAAGAACTAGAAAAATGAACAATAAGAGTGTAGATAGGGACAAGAAGTGTAGAGTAGAAAAAGGACAGAACGGTTAAATCTAAAGAAAATGAAATATATGTGTACATTAAAAAAAATCATATGACATTTTAATCCTGCTCTTTATTGATGTAAGGAACTTTTTCTCATCTGCCAGTAAGGATGGTCTAGTTACACAATCTCCGTGGTTACCTATCTAATAATACCCATTTTCTTCACTCTGTGCTGTGTAACCTTGGGTATAACTCTAAATTCTGTTAGTAGCATTATAAATACATAATTGACAACCAGCTCTGAAAATAGAATCTTCTCCAGATTATCATTTGTTCGTTAATAAGCAACATTTACCATTTAACCCTTTTAATTATATACCATGGACACAAAAAGTCTATTTTTCTCTGGTACTAAAATACATATATGGTATGTTTTGTATTTTGTGTATACAATTATCATGTCACCTATAGTGCCTGCTTTTGCTTTACCAACGCCATTTGCCACCTAGGTTTGTACCATAAACAGTTGCCTAAACAACTTTAGGTTCCAGTGGGTGAGGCTAGACAACCACCCTAACCATCTCTCACATTCCAAACCCTTCTTACAATGCCCTTAATACTGACCTCATTTTGGTTTTGGGCTGCTCCTGGATGATACATAGCAGTTGCTATTTGGCTAACGTATACAGTATGTGTTATAGAATATGATTGGATACTTTACAACATGTTCCTTGTGCTTGGTCACTTGGTAGTGTATGATGTCCAAAGGCAGAGTGACCCGTGGGGCATGGACCGAGGGCCCAGGAGGGTCGGGGGGCCCGTGAGGGTCAGAGAACTACGAGGGGCCCGTTGGGGTTAGAAGAACGGAAGGGCCGCAAGGGTCTGGGGGAGGGGCTGCAGGAGCAGGGCCGGTTAGAGAGATCTAGCCGGCCCAAAATTAGGGGAGTGGGGCTCAGCGGGTAGCAGGAGGTCTGCTTACATCCACCCCCCTGTATAACATGAGGAGCGCCGGCTTCTTATGCTGTGCGCTGGGGTTTGATGTCAGATCCCGGTGCTCAGCGCTGAAGGGAAGTCACGCCCACTTCTGGACCAGAAGGCCGCTCGTTCCCTAAGGAGAAAAAATGGCAAGACAGAAGAAGAAAAGGTGGAGAAAGAGGGGCTACAGGAAAGGAGGCAGACACAGGAAAGGTAAGAAAACATTGTGAGAGGGGCAACACCACCCGGGGCCCTAGATGGTCTCAGTCCATTCCTGATGATGTCACTACCGTCTTTGGCCATATTATAAGAACAGTTTCTGCCTGCTTTACACATACAATGCATATGTGTAATTGCACACGGTCCAGATAATGACCTCAACCTGTTTACTCAAAACTTAAGCCTCCAAACAGAATTAGCTTTTTATGCATGCATCTTAAATCTTTCACAGTGACTGTGTGATAGGGAAAGGGCCTCTCAGTGTGTTAAAAGATAGCACCTTCTCATAAAGCCAACATGCTCAGAATATAATTAGCAACGTATATTGCTGCAGGGCATATTACATGTTTCATTAGCCTCAGCAAGGTAAGATTGTCTTAAAAAGAAAAAACAGATACAGATAATTGTCTTTCTAGTAGGTCCAACAAACACGAGTGAATAGAAAATAAAAGAAGGAGATTCTAAGTCTACAAAATAGTTATGTACACACGTATATTTATAAATGTTATGTAATAACATGGAACACTAGGAAGAATGAGGTTACGTTATGATGAACCAATGGTAAGTGGAATATATCGTAAATCGAATTGGCGTATCGCTACATGTACTGTATCTGTATCGACCTTGAGTAATTAAGTAAAAGTACTGAATGTGCATCATACCATTGTGAAGTCGAAATATCATAAAGTCGAGACATCGTAAAGTGAGGAGCATCTTCATTAGTGTTCCAAGTTAGATCAGCATGCAGCATCATATAATCAGGTATGGAATGATGGCACACAAGGTCTTTTTATTTCCACGTGTTTGTAAATGTTTCCCAATCTGATTGTTTTATATACACTTTTCTTACTCTAGAATTGTCATATTGGATGTTTTTAAAGAAGGTGTCTATGAACTCCACATGCTATATACAGTATATAAGTCTTGAATAAGTGCTTGACGGCATCAGTTTGATTTTGTAGTCTTTGATTCCACACAAATACCTTCAACATCCCGCTGGGTCATACTTCTCAAGAGTGTGCTACAGCATGCTGATTTCTAAGATACTTGTGTTTTTACAGAGGAAGATGAAGGTGAGAGAAATAGGGTGACATGTAAAACAGGTGTGTTTACAGAGGAATACGTTCTACTTGAACTCTCCAAGGTAAAAACATGGGACCCGATGAGATACACCTAAAGGTATTAAAAGAGCTTCAAAGTGTCCTGAGAAAACAGGGACTGATAGGGGCTTGAGTCCCTTACATCAGGAAGAATTGGCAGACTATGTGGCCTTTAGGATTCTTACCTGTTGTCAAAATCTGTTTCCATTTTTCTTGTATTAACTGGCTGATATGGCAACCCTGTTCTAGTCTCGTTGCACTATTGTATAACTCAATTATCTCAATTGAAATCTTGTAAATCTCCTTGACCTACACACTGCAGTGGATACAATTTGTTTTTTTTTCCATATGCCGCATGTATCCCTCCAACCTACTGAACACTTCAAGAAAACCCTGAATAGCCTGGACTTACCCCTGTTATATGGCATATAACTCTGGTGGTGAAAGTGAAATAGAGGATAATACGGGACAGTGAAAACATAATATTGCAGCAGTGATCTTGTCCTCCTAATTTCACACTTTAACCTCTGTTTTCACTTGACCTCCATGTCCACATCACCCTCGTCCAACCAGTTCCTCACCTCCTGTTTCATTCCCCTTCAACCCCCTAATAGAGTGCAAGCTCACAAGAGCATGGCTCTCTCCACCTCTGCCAGTATGTCTTAATGTGTGCTAATGTTATTGTCAATTTTGTATATTGTTCATTTTGATGATAGTGGTGATTTTCACTCTATCCTACTGTAATGGCGCTACGGAATACTACAGCTATAAATAAGATGTACACACACTTTATAATTCGTTGTTTCCATGCTCACAAGGAAACCACTTTAATTAAATTGATTAAATATTTATTATTTTTGCTATGTTTTAAATATGGAGTTTCCATCTAGCAGTAAAAGTCAGCTTGGCTACTGGCCATAACACGTAATTACTTATGTGAAATTATTTTAAGTATTTAACTGCGATTTGCTAATGGAATAACAGAACGCCGCATACACAACAGATCCTGTGAACTGAACTGCTTAGAGCTATCCACGTCCCCGAAGGCCAAGACCCTGCAGGAATGAAGCATTCGTTACAGAAATGATTAAGAAATATATGTGTAATTAATGAGAAGGCTGTAACTAAGCCTGTTAAGGTAGAAAGAACAGGGACTGGGTCACCAAACTGTCTGCTTCAGCAAGATCATGTCATGCAGACGTGAGATATAAATAGCGAGGAACGTAGGCAAGTTGAGTGCTAGATGGAGGCGATGAACGTACATTTGTTTTTCTTCCATGGAAGTCTCAAGTTTCTGGTGTATTATATCTCATATATAAACTACGTATTATAAAGGGTTTGCCTCAGTGAGTTTCTCCTGCAAGGAAGTGCATATGCCATGGATGGGGGGCCAAAAGGTTGATTTCACAAGTAAGAATGTACATGTAACAGAGGCCAAGCTAAGCCATTGGACAAGGCCTGTAATGAGTATGACATAAAAGATTTACAAATAAATTGCATTATTGGGACCCATAGTTTTAATATTTTTATTAGTGATATTCATACCTGGGAACTCTCCGGGTCCTGGCCGCATCCTGCAAGGGAAGGCTCCAGGTAGCCGGAGCCCAGAAGTTCCCAGGTAGGGTGATATTACAAGAGGTTTTAATGGTAAGGTATGTATTTTTGCCAATGATACAAAGCTCTGAAAGTCCTTCCAGGTGGTACAAGTCAAACGACGAATGATTCAAGTAAATAAGAAGAATCAAGAGTGCAGCAGCTGCAGTGATGTTGATAAATGTAAAATAATGTAGAATACAGCATTGTGGGCACTGTTCCATTAGCGACAACAAATAAAAGGGGCTTGGGAATAATTATTTCTGAGCACTTATAGTAAGCAGGCAAGGCAATAAAGCATTGCAGGGTGATGGGTTGTAGAGCTGGAGGCATTAGTAGTAGAAAGAGAGAGGTGGTTATCTTACTTTACAGATCTCTGGTCAGACCTCAACTGGAGTATGATGTACCGTTCTGGAGACCTCATCTCCAGAAGCATATTGACATATTGTTAAGAGTTTAGAGGAGGGCTACTAAAATGGTAAATGATTGCAGGATTAAAATGATCAAGATAAGCAGGGAGAGCAATATCTATAGCTTGGATGATAGAAGAGAGAGGGGAGGTGTGATATAAATATTTAAATACATAAAGTGATTTAACAAAGTACAGGAAGGAAAGTCATTTGAAAGGATAAGAAATGATAGAACACAAACCCATAGTGTAAAACTAGAGGGTCAGAGACTTAGATGTACTGTAAGAAAGTTCTACATCACTGAGTGAATGGTAGATAAGTGGGACAGCCTCCCATCAAAAGTGATAGAGGCAAATACAGTGATGGGATTTAAACATGCATGGGATGGACATAGAGCATAGATGGACAAATCTAAGACAAGACCAAGGACTGATTACCGTCTAAGTGTTTACATCAGGAAAAACGGGCAAACTAGATGGGCGGAATGGGTCTTATCTGCCTCCAAAATCTGTGTTTATGTGAAAGATAAGGGTTTCCTTAATATTCCCCCATTCTAGCCTGCTTACTTTAGTTAGTAGTACAATGATTAAAGATTATGTTCCGGCTATAGAATTTTAACACGTATAATGTTGTTTCTAACGCTACGTATGTAGCATTAGAAACAACATTCTCTGTACTGTTGAATGCCGCAACCTTAACCCAAAAATAATAATTTAACCGTGTAAAACTTTGTCTTATTCAGAATTTTTATGGGTTCAGTAAATTGTCAGGTGATGCAAAAACAGGCAATGATAGTTTTTTGCCAAAGTTTGTTGAAAAAGGCTTCTTATGTGATTAAACCTTCAGAGGAAAGAATACAATTACAGATATACTAAAGCTTTCCTTCACTTTAATGCATATGATAGATATGATAGAGTGTCATCATGTGTTTTTACATGCAAATGCACAGAAGGAGTCATCATAATCCTCTCTATACGTTTGTTTTGTTTTTCCCCACCCAGCACCTCCTTGGCTAGCGGACAACATCTGCTCATCAATGGACAGGTGCTTCTAGCCAGCTCCACCACTGGCTTGTGCATCATTTCCAGGCGGTCTAATGAAACCGTTTTATTTTAATAGGAACGCCTTCCCATTTCTCTGAAATTGAGGTGGGGGTGTTAGGTTGCAGTACTGGAGTTGCAGTGTTCTTCTACTTCCAACAAAACAAAAATCATATTAATGTATTAAATACCTTAATTATAAATGTATCATTGGTATGGCTGTTGGCAGCATTAGAGTGCTATCCCTTTTAATGGTTTGTCTAATTGAAAGCACATTTAAAGCTTTCTATTATTCCTCTTAATTAACCTAAGAGTGAGTGTAACTGTCATGTCGCAACCCATCTTGTATACTTCTGCTGTTTCAAGTAATAAACTCAAATGTATTTACAGGCAGCGAAGGGAGCAGCTCGAGTTTCCATTGCGAGATATTGCCCGTTCCTAACAAACACATAATGTCCTGGATACAATTGTCCGTAATCTGTCAGGTTGCAGAAACCTAAGAAGCACTTACCAGGACTTCAGCATCACATTAATGGAATGCCAATTTCAGATGGTAGCACGGCAGGGTCCATCATTATACCTGGCGGATATCTCTTTTTGGAGGCAGCAGAGTGGTAGGCAGTTGTGATTTGTGAAAGAACTCAAATAGTCTATAAAAATAAATAAATAAAAGCAATGAGCTGTTGACTTGTGTACTGAGGCCAACTGGTCTTTTTAGCGCTTGGATATCAAAGCACTCGGAGAGTACTTCAATCCACTTTAAGAATACCCACAGAGTCATCCATCAGTACCCGCGATAATCGGACAAGTAGGCTGTTAGGTTAGCAGGGCATACAAGATGACAGCAAGATTTTATTATAGAATTCTATAGTTTTCATTAGTATGTGAAACCTTTATTTTGCACATTTCCATGTTTCCCACCTCATCCTTACAAAAGAAGACAAACATGTCTTAAATCTGTATCTATTACAAAAATGATAAAAATGGACAGTGCAGATTTAGATATTTATTCCTCTTTTGCTAAGTGTAGAATGTATTATTAATCCATGTTTATTTTGGTTGTTTGAGGGTCATCCCTGTAAGTGTCACCATATTATTCTGCATGATATCGGGCAGTCTACAGTTATTATTTCTCTATGCAAATATATCTTTGTTTCTGCAACATAGATATCATTAGTGGAGCTTACACATTTATCATCATATTTGCATTGTAAAGAAAAACGCTCTTGCTCTTGCAGTCTATATCTGTCCCCACCATCTATCATTTTTTGAAGAGGGGAGTGCTAGTTTTGCCCTTGGCACTTAGACTGCTGTTATTATATATGCATTGCAACCTAAGTGCTGTGGGCCAAGCTTTGAGTGACCACCATGACCTTGCTGAGCTCAAGCTACCTGCTTGCTTGGAATGGAGGAACCGTCTAAGACGAGAGACCTCCTTCCGCCAATGCCCTTAGCGCTGTAGAGTTAATTGAAATGTTCTCATTTGCTTAGCCCAGCTTGCCGGACACCAACACTGCAGCTTTCTTGTATCACAACAGTTTTAAAATATGCAGCCATTACACTACAACTGCAAAACATGCCTTTAGAGGTCAATTTAACAGGTAAACCAGGCTGAAAATACACAATGGGCCAGTGTAATGAAACCTAATCAGCTTTAGCTGGAGGGCTACTAAAAACCACATCACTCAATGGTTTCCTATGCGCCACATTCCTGCCAAACCACATTATTTATTTAAAGCAACTCAAGTGCGATATTTGTTTCCATTAGGTCTTTTGGTGTCTTTCTCCTCTGAGCAAGATGTGATCCCTACCATTATGAATTGTCCTTCAGGCCAAACATACGAGACTGCAAAATGGGACATTCTTTTTTTATTTCGGTGTATGGAACCCTTTACACTTGCGAGCATTCTGTATCCAGAACAGAAATTAAAGGAAAAAGTACACAGTTTTCTGGCATTAACGGGATAAGCCTCCTTAAATTTCAGTAGCCTGGCAGATAGATATTTAAGTGAAGACATTTGGCAGAGATGTAGAAAGAGGCATACAGGGGGCTGTTTTTTTATGTTATTGAGATCTTAATCTTTATCACAAACAGTGGTGATAGAGTGATATGAGCCCAAGGGCTGCTACCCTTCGATCTGCCAATCTAGGCCCAGTTGGCATTATACATCACAACCTGACCCATAGAAATATGCTTGAGAGTAATTCATTTTTTATTGTGGTCATACGGTTAGATGGCATGTGAGGTTTATGAGAAGAAAAAGCATGTCATCATCAGAATGAGTGTTGCACAAAAGTTGCTTGGTCCAATCTTCTCCTCTTCTGGCCTCTTTGCTCCGGCAGTGACTGCTCAAGGTGCTGTTGGGTGCCTCTTCCTTACTTTCACCTCTCAGCCCTTACTTCTTACTTGCTCTACCGGCTCTTCTCTTCTGGTCTTTCCTTCCCCTCCTCCCCTTCCCTTCCTCCCCCCCTTCCCGTTCTTCCCTTCCCCTTTCCCTTCCCCCTGTCCCCCCTATCCCGTTCCTCTCTTCCTTCCTCACCCCCATCCCCCCCCCCTTTTTTTTCCTCTTCTCTCTTCTCCTCTCTCCTCCTCCCTCTTTGTATGTGTTGGTCCACCCCTGTTCTTGCATTACACCGTGTCCAATGCGGAGGCTGGCGGCACTTTAGCATTGCGGTCCAACTGGATCCGCCCTATCGCTCCGCATTGCTTCTCAACTGTGCGTCGCCCGTGTATGTGAAACAGGTCTAGCCAATGCTTGCCGCCGCTGCCTTCCCTATGATTTTGCATTATTGTCTACCCCACTGCCCCTCCCTTTTGACTGTATTTTCCACTTTTGTCCCACAGTTCTGTGGTTGTTTTTTTTGTTTGTTTTTTCTTGTTTTTCATGTTTCAAAAATTTCAATAAAATTTCATTCACCCAAAAGTTGCTTGGTTAAAACCTGATTAAAAAGTAAGAATGGCATGCTCTTGAACTTTTAGGTAACATTTGTTTCATTTTGCGTTTTTAAACAGGAAAATTGCCTTTTGTGATGTTCTCATTAGTTAAGTAAAAGAGGGCAGCGGGTGGTTTGGCAAGGATGCGTTGCTGAGCTGAGCTATTGTATGTCGGGATCAGATGATGGTTCCATTATAAATAAATCATAACGGTCAGCAGTGTAATCAGGAACCATTTTTCCTTCCCAGAAAAGACATTTTAGACAAACAGACCAAATTAAACTAAAATGGCCATCATCCTACAACCTGCAGGGAGTGGTGCATGGTAGCATTCACAACAATGATGAGGTGTCTGCTTGTGCTCTCCTTGACCACTAAAACTGTAAGTATTCCCATCAGCCCTATTATGTTTGGAGACAAAAGTGGATGACCCAATCACGCTTATTGCATGGCATGGCACATCCTACAGCGCTTCAGTACTATTAATGCAGTCCCGCAGTATATATTTTCTATAGACATTCCCAGTGATTTGTTCTGCTTCTCGCATTGTTGAAGAAAATGAAGTTCTTCATGAATTAGGCAAATCAATGATCCGTATTTAATGTTGAACACAGGGATTGGCTACAAGGGCAGAGGGCATGCTGCGTGTGTGTGTGTGCCGTCACTGCACTGAACTGTGTTCATGCCCTGTTACTTATAAACATGCCTACCTGAAAACCCGATGCGTTTAAACACATGAAACCCTGAACACAGTCTGTCCCATGAAGATCCGCCAGCATCGGATCAGGAGCTATGGCTGGAAGCCGCACCGAAATCCTGTGCTCATTTAATCCTTGGCTTCTGCTGTGGTTGCAGAGCGTGACAATCAGACGCTAATGTTTTCTTTCTCTCACTGCTAAGTTGAGCTGATGTTCAAGCTTTACCCTTTATGTGCCTTAAGCAATCCACTATTCTCTGTGCTTAAAGACTGCTACACGTCACGTTATTTTCTTTTTCTTTAAATTGAAGGACGTCGCTGTCAGCACTCGCATAACTTCTATGAAGAATACGTGTTTCAGCTCTAGATCGTTATCGGTATTGTATACGGTGGTAATTAGAACTGCAGCCATCTTTGTGAGCCTTTAAAGATGACAACATAAGGTATTACAGTAAATTGTGTCTTTGTAGCAGCAGGTGGCATTTATTTTTCTGAAGCTCTAGGTCCAAGAGGTGGTCACCATGACTCCTCTAGCACTCAGAGTGCGTATTCAGTCTCTGCGCATACACGTCACTAGATCAGAGCGTGGCTTCTTCACTTGGAATTACCCATCTTTGCTTATGTCACGATATATGCTATTGTGCATTACTGTCACCCAGTTTTGAGGGGCATTATGACCGCTTTGATCAGCTAGAGCGTTGATTTAATCTAGTACTGCAGTTTGAAATTTGAATTCTGATATTTTGAGTTGTAATTTTCTCTTAAATCAAGAGTGACTTTAAGAAAATGCATTGGAGACTACGACGACTGGAGGAACATCAATGCTCTAGACACTAGGATTGTGTTTTTCCGTAACCAATAAAAAGCCTAAATGGGCGAACTAAAAATCTGAATTCAGTGCACTCTGGAGATGCTTACATACAAATGAAAGGAAGCATGGGGATTGCAACCCACATTAAATGTTTAATTTTAAAGATTATTAATTAGGGATTTGCCAACTTCTATTACAGAAAGGAAGCGTTTAAGGGAATCTAGTGGAGAAATATGGAGAGCTTGGCATGTATTTACATCTAATAACTGCCGTTATTCCCTCTTTAAACACCAATGTTCATACAGGGGGCTTTGAAATACCTGGGGGGGAAAAGGTTATGGGCAATCTGGTTAAAGAGCTGAGTAGGGCTAATGCCAAATGGTGGTCCGTGGTTTATTGAATTGATTATAGATTGACTATTCGTTTGTGTAAGTATGGCATGATTGCTCAGAAATCTGGGTACATTTATATGTAATGACGCAGATGATGCAGTGTATACATACTCCCCACGGATTTTACCTAGTGAAGCGAGGAACCTCCAAACCTAAGCGCCTTTTATTTTTAGATCACAGCCTCTACAGTGTGCGGATGGCAGATAATAAATAAACTGAAAAATCATTCCCAATTTAATTGACTCCTTGGGATTAACATTTTCATTTTCCCCTATTACAATATATCATACTAGTGCCTATATTATCTGAAGTGGGTTCTGCTGGAATAATAAAGTAAAACCAAATAACACAATATTATAAGTGTTTTTTTCTGGCATTAGACTACAAAACCCATCTAAATAATGGATAATGGATTTAATGGCTCGGTGGCAGAATTATCAATGAGCACAACTTTGTATCTTTTATGGAACCTGTAACTAAAAAGTTATTAAAAAGTCCAATATTCTTCCAGACCGGAATATACATATACAGTATATAGACTACCACTTAAACGTTTGGGGTCACTTAGAAGTGTTTATTTTTTTATTTTTTTAAAGAAAAGTAAATTTCATCCATTAAAATGACATGAAATGGATCAGAAATGCAGTATGGGCGTTGTTAATGTTGTAAATGACTACTGTAGCTGGAAACGGCTGATTTTAAATTGAATGTCTTCATAAGCGTACAGAGGAACTTCATTAGCACCCATTACTCCTGTGTTCCAATGGCGCATTGTGTTGGCTAATTCAAGTTTACGTTTAAAAGGCTAGCACAGCTAGAAAAATTGTTGTTTTCAATGAAAATAGCTAAGTGACCCCAAACCTATATACAATATATAGTCTAAATGTACAACTGTTGAGATAACTTAGGGGTTAATTCATTAACCAGAAAGCTATGTGTTATAAAGGGCTAACTGAGCCCGCCTTGCTAGAGGGTTTGCCCTTCATAATGCATGACAAGGGTTAATTCCATTTCTCAGCAGATCATCCATAGCTCATTATTTAGTGATTAAACCCCCATTCTCAGTGCATGTCCGTCCAGTGGGTAGCTGGACGGACATGCATTATAGTCATATAATATATAAGCCAGATAATCATATCTAGGAGCCCGTCCCAATTTATAATAAGTCTGGCCCTGTATCTCTATATTAAATGGTTAATGTTAGGTGCCAGCAGTAATGTGTTTTGGAGCCACTGCATTTTAGGTTACTGAAGTATTGATTTATAGTTATGCCAGCTATTGATTTCCTAGATGATTGTAGAATTAGAGGTATCCTTTGTTTCTTGATGGGATAGTAAGATTTTATGGCAAATGGAGGGCATTTATGAGATAATTTTTTTAATTGAAATTAAGTTATGGATACATAAGTAATCTGTTGAGACTTAGTGAATACGCTCCATAGTTCCCTATTTTTGAATATTGCATTATTATTATTATTATTATTAACTCTTTGAAACCAGATGCATTAGTGGCTTTAGTCAACGATTTAACTATTTCAGCACCAAAGATGGCGTTCTCAGAAGTCCTCAGCATTTCACTACATCTGGGTACAAATGCCATCTTTTTAATTTCTAATTTGGAAAAGGCTTCACAAACTGCTGTGGGAGGTTGGAGAGAGCGGCTTAACCTTAGGCAAGCATTGTCAAATAGGTGACTGCACGCATTCTAATTAAGAACAATAAATAAGAATGTAAAAGACACATTCTCTTACAATTTTTCGTGCACCTCTGGATATATTCTTTCACATGATGTCTGATTTTTATAGTGACCTAGAAACTGATTAAAAGTTTCATAGTATTAATTGTTCACTGGAACAGTTACACATATCTCAAAGCAGAGAGATATGTAATATGAATTAAAGTACATTTACTCTCAGGGACTTTTGTGTCCTTTGATGATTGTTCTTAGTTTTAATAATTCCTAATTAATTCCATGCTAACATTGTTTTAATCTTTGATTCCAAGCGCATTCACAGGTAAAGGGGTATTTTGGAGTCTCATTTTTTTCCCATTGCCGGTTTATAAAAAAATAGATTTTTTAGCCTTAAGCAAAATAGTATCAGCACTGTGGATATCATTGGCAAAACCTGGCTTTATATCATTTTGTTCTAATAACCTGCTTTATCTGCAGACTTAGAGGGTGCCATTGTTGTTGGTCATGCGATATTTTGGGTTAATTTTCCTGCCCAGTCACCACACCGAGCTGATCCTTTACGGCAATGCCAATGAAGTCCTTTGCTTCTTTTCCGTAGACTTTTATTAGTCAGACTGTCAGGCTGGGTGATTAAGACATTGTATTGCTTACCACCAGCAGCATGATATGGAGCCTGGGCGTTTGTCTAATAGATTGGCCTAAGACAATACAGAGAGAACACATACAAATGGCTAATATACAGATGCCTGAAAACATTATATATTTTAAAAACTAAGAAACGGCACAATATTTTTTTTGTAACAAAAAGGAAAATGGCTGCTTTTAAAGGTGCGGTGTGCATGATAATCAGGTTTGACTTAGATTGAAGAAAAAAGAGCATGTTTTTTTTTACTTATTCTAAAGTCTATGTTAAGTATGAGAATGCATGGTCTTTATTTTTTATAGAGTTGTTAAAAACATTTATTATATTCTGAATGTAACTGATTAAGCTGCTTGGAAAAAATGCTGAATTTTTTTTTTAATGTGCACTAAAAGATTCCACATCGAATTTTTAGTCTAGCTGGGCTTTAATGTGTTCACTTTTAATATTTCCCGGTATACAGACTCCTGGCCTAACTACACATGTTACTTATGCAAGTGACATTACAGCGTTCACTTTGTCACATGAATCTCTTTCTTCACATACAAAATTCATGATTACAAGAGCTGTGACCTTTTAAAAAACGCAGCACTGTTTTCTTCCAATCAGTATTTGAAATGGATACTATGATTCTTTTTTCTTTTTTCTAATAGAACATGTAGAGTAAAGAAAATACATAACATGGAACCTCACGAACTCATTGATTTGGAGAATGTCCACCAATGTGCCTAGGAATCCTTATTTTTGTCCAGTGAAATTATTGTAAAATTCGTTTTTCTGAACGCTTCCTTTAATAAATGGAATATATCATGCAAAGGACTATTAAAATAGTAGAGTTGTTAAAAAGCTCACAAAACATTATTGTTATTTACTATTACAATTATATCTTTTATTATTAGGTAATTTCCCTTAAGAATAGGAAAAGGGTGTTACTATGTGGTACCCTCATACAAGCAGAATGATATATTTTCAAATGACCTGTGGGATCCAACACAGAAGCAAAATAATACTGCTGATGATGTCTAAATTGTCTTAAAACCTCATGAAACCTGTAGAGCAATGTGACTTCGGGAACGGGACGTAGAGCCCAATCTATAATACGGAGAATGAACCCTTATGTGTAGGTAACTTGCCGTGTGCCGGATAATTCCTGTTTGCTTTGGGAAATCTACAGATATTCGTGTGTTGAATCCACTTAATGAAATCTTTAGTTGAAGATACTTTTTATTGGGCCAACATAGATGCAGAGATTTTGTTTGTTTTCAGAATCTTAGGGATCTTGTCTTCTAATGGAAATGTCCTACACACTCTGAGCACTATAAAGTTAAAGTAATAAGATAAAAGTTAATAATATATTAATCCCCTGTATCTCTTTGTAATGCCATTGTTATTGCGTTTTGGTTAGCCTATAAGTAGCTGTGGAGCTTCATCCGTCTATGAGGCCATGAGGCTATCCGTCTATGAGTAGCTGTCCGGCCAGTGGAGCTACATCACTCTATGAGGCTCAGCTAGCCAAAAGTATACTTTCTACCTCTCATACCAACTCATTACAACTGCTCCTCGCTACTTACCTGCCGTCTTCTGTGCTGAGCTTCGCTTGAGAAGGACGTGAGGTTCCAGCTATGCAGAATTACTTAGCTATTGAAATTGCAAAGTCTTTGGCAGGAAGAAGTTCCCATGGAATCAATGGGAGTAATGGATGTACATACGCAGGGAGAGTTCTCATTGGACGCCCTGGAAATCTTGCGCAAGTGATCAATGGAGTCTGCTGGAAGAGCATGCCTTCTGCAAGCTGCTGGGGGGCTATAGAGAGGATTCTTTACATCTGTATGAATATCCAATTGTTGACCTTTTAGTGTCTATTTTTGTAATTGAGTAAGATAATTAGAAGAATAATGTATTTTACTTTAATTTAGAAATCCTCGCATAGGCTGCTGGGAGGGGAAAAAAAGAAATAATAACAAAGGCATAGTGACCTAGATTAATTAATTGAGGTAAATGGTATCTGGTATATGGTTTTACATCTTTTCTTCTTTTGTAATTTATGCAAAGATTGTTAAATTACTATATACAATATACTGTATATATCTCCAGCATTTAAACCAGAAAATATATTTTTATTTTGTGTCTTTTAGAGTTGTAGAAAATTGTGATCCTTCTAAAATCTGAATTGCGAAGAATGACAGCAATTTCATAGGTTTGCTTTCAAATACGTTGAGAAAAAAAAACCATAAACGGCATAGGCCAAGCAGATCTGTGTCTCAGCATTTAGCATTTGTTACTGTTTTTCTAAATGCCACCGACTGAATAATGTTTTATTCTACTGGGAGCCCTGTTGCCGCTGGGCATTTTTCTCCAGGAATTTGCTCCCCGATCTCTGCAGGATTGCGTTCATGTTTCCGATATTTGACATCTGAATAGATGATTCTCGTTTTATAGTCATTACGATCAGTCGTCGGCAGAAGAATTAGCATCTGTGTTCATGCAATAGGTGACAGATTATATTTTACTGCGCTTTGGAGGGGGAGGTAACCTGTTTTAGGAAAAAGATCTGCAGGGCCCAGTAATCTGGTGACAGTTATTCACTGACCCATCTCTAATAGTCATTCAAGGGCTTATTATTAAAGCTTTTATTTATCATGCAGGCAACCACCATTAACAATTACTAGTATATCTACTATTGTGAGATATTCAGTGAACCATGGCAACTAATCATTCATTTCTCCATTAGGAACGAGTCTCTCTCTCTATGATGCCACATAATAAATAAGATAATGTTTATTCCTAATATTCAGTATACATGATATATATAGTCAATATGGGCTTAATGTGTTTACAGATAAGTATACAAATGCCCCTTACTCACAGTAAATAAATATATATTGCTGGGGTGCATTCAGTCACACATCTTAGTCAAAATGTGTCTTAAATCTCCCAAAAAATATTTGGAACCACAAACAACATATCAGCTGAGCTTGAAGATTTACACACACAAGAACCATCTGTAATATAGCGCAATATGCTTTCTAATAGGGTCAACATTTTGCTAACGACATTCGTTATTTGATTAAGCATTTAATACGTACGATACCTGAGTGGCCTCTTTAAATTTTCTTTTTTATTTCCCGATATGTATTGGCCCTTTCCCGGCCTCTCTGGTTTTTGCTTGAGGTTTGGCTGCATTGTGGTTACAGGTAAGCCGAGCAGTGGGAATGTATTATTGATGGGTCTTGTTAATTTAAAGTACTATTTTTATTAAGGTGTAGCACACATATCTAAAAATCAATAGCCAACAGTATCATAAGTTCTCTGAAATTGCTGCACTTTCTTACCAAGTGCCATGACACATTTATAGGAGATAACCACCTGCGGAGAGATGGGATAAAGGGTAGAGAATGATGTGAAAAAAGAACATATTTTTTTTACATAGGTAGTATCTGATAATAACATTGGCTCTGCACCGTTTATTACAACTCATGCTTCAGGGTCTAAAAGTAAAGGAACACCAGAACCCCAACTTTTCAAGAGTATCCAATCCTAGTTCATCAACAGACCTAAGTAGGAATAGGAATGATATGGCTTTAATCATTCATTAGGGGAGATTCTCACAGTTTGTTTGGAAATGGAATATGAACTGCAGAAAAGAACCAGTGGTCCATTAAGGCTGCCCTTTAGGAAGTACATCCCAAGCTTTATTGGATTCCTTCACTGATTTTGCTTCCTCTGGTAGGCTATTGTACTCATTTATTACCCTTTCTGTAAAGAATGAATTTGGCAGTCTGGCACTTCCATATGTAGGTTTGTAAGTGGAGGTCCTGACAAGGTAGCTTTAAAGGTGTTCTTCCACCTCCTTTTCTGAATTTAGCACATCTCTCCTAGTGTTATTTAATGTCGAGAATCTTTCCTTAAATAATTATTAAAATTCTTTAATTATTTAAAATATTGCCTCATTCCTAATCTTTCAGGGAGTGCATTATTGTTTGTTTAACCATAATTTCAGGTGCCTTCGCAAAAACCAAATGATTTGCTGTTCTCTTTTTATACTAGTCATTTGCTCTGCTTCTCTGTTTCTAAACACAGGGCATTGCCAAGGAGATAATATGAAATAAGGTACTTCTATAAAGCAGTGTCTAGTTAGTGCATTTCCATGTGCTAATGAGGTCCACAGCTGGAGAGTCTTGCAATTGCTTTAGAAAAGGAAAAGAAACCTTGGACAATACAAATGAAAAGAAAGCCTGGACAACGAGACAAGTCCCCCTCTGTAGAAACATGGATATTTACATGACGCTCTTCTTTCTCTACCTGCCTCTTTTTGCCGTTGGCTGTTTATTGTATTATTTACCCATAGACTCTGCTTCACCTTGAATTGAAGTATTGTGTTACTTGAACATCATATTTGATAGAGTATATTTCTAAGGTCGCTGTAAACTTGTGTCTTTGAAGAAAAGCAATTTCCCCTCTACTTTTCATCTTTGCCTTGACATTATCGGTATAGTATGCATTCTGTGGAGCTCTCAGAGGAAGAAGAGGCCTTATGGACATTTCATTTGCTACTATTGAACAAACAAGGCCATACAAAAATTGTATTTTTTTTATTAAAAAAACCTGTAGTTTCAGGAACCATACTTTGTAATAGGTAAATGCAAGAGACTTCTGGCCAAAGGTGTAGCATATTTTTAGATAAGACCCATGCCCTCTCTTGATCTTCTTATTTAAATGATGATAGTGATTTGCACAAGGTATCTTTGGGTTCATGTTGGTAACTCACGTTTCTCCTGATTGGACTATTTCTAATGAAGGCCACCCATGCTGGTTGTCCAGTAGCTTACAGGATCTGGAGCCCCTGGGCTGCAGGCATGTTTCCAGATGCCCCCATTTCCTGAATGAACCCAGATAGCTTTTGCTCATAGGTACATCTGAATACTGAATCCACACTTTTTGTGTATCCAGTCACCCGGGAGGCTTATACCACACCTCCCAGACAGTGCTTGGTGGGTTTTCACCTGTAACACCCCTTTCCCTCCTGTGTTACTGACCTTTGGCCATTGATACCAAGTGTTAAACTTAGGCCACCAGCCTGGACTCTGTTGGCTTTGCCTCTTGTTTGCCCCTTTTGTACCCTTAATTTGGATTCTTGGTGTCCAACACCAATGTTCTTGGGATCCAAATGAACCATGTAAAACTCCGGTCAATCTTTACCACTCTTAAACTGGTACAAGGGGATAAAGCAATACTGAGCACTAAGTTAACCTGACATGCTTTAAACGTTTATGCCAACAGTACACACCACGCACCCTTATGTTATGGACATGCATGTATTTACACACTGCATCCAGAGAGTGTCAATGAAGCCAGTTCCATGCATGGAATCCTGACATCCACAGCCATGAAAATCTACAAGGAATACTGGCCTTTATGAAGGCAGTTCCAGCTGACATTATGCTGCAACATGTAGTATAGAAGGGCACATATTATTTCTACCACCCATACAGCCTTACTGGTCACTACTACATACATATTTGAACATACTGTGCGATAAGCATCTGGAATGCCAAAGGGTGCCTATCTGGTATAGTAAGTGAATGAACGGCATGCCAGTTGCAGACAACTAGTTCATTAAACCAACTGTATTTTAAAGGATACGTGGTGAACATAAGGGAGCTTGACGGTTTTAAAACTAGATTATTTTACTATTTGAATAGATGCTTTGATGAAGTCTTTTAACCATTCCCAACCATATTTATCTTTAGGAAGTAAACGTAATATAACGGTTCCTTCCCGTTTTCGACCCATCAGAGGGCACATGAGCAACAGTACATTATTCTAAAAATAGTGCAGTTTAAAACAGAGAGATTCCAGATGTGATAGACTTCATGTTTTGGAGCTCTCAGTAGTCTATAATATGGTAGCCAACAACAACAGAACTTACTGTGACTCTCTTATCTAAAAGATGTGTGAATATACTGAATTGTATTATTATTACAAATATATGATTCATTTGTGCTCGGGTATTGCTGTGCAGGTGGCTAGGGGACATGTTGTGTTTTTCTAGGTAGGAATGAAGCAGAGATACATATTAACTCTTTCTTGCATGTCATGTCTTATTACATGATGTCATATAAATTTGTTTACCGTAGATTCATCCTAATTTAGTGTTTGTGTTGTATAGACCCCCACCCCATAGATGGGTAACAATGTAACTAAACCGATCCTTGAGAATGATCCCTGGAGACGTGGAATATGGTATTCTAATATTTGCACTTATTGCCATGAAGGTACGTTTCAGAGGATATGAAGTGAGACCTATGAACAGATAATCTGCTGGCAGCTATAAAATGGAATGACTCAAACCTCCACGCAGCCTGAATTTAAACCATTATAAAACAGCCAGAGCGTGTCAGCCATTCATATTGCTGAACTGACTGACACACCCCCATCCTCGCAGGGATTTCTTGCGCATAGCAGTCAGATTGTACCAATGTGAACTAGAATGGGGGTGACAATGCTGGTTTATCCCACAGGCTTAAAGAGATGGGGGGGGGCTGAATCAGGAACAATTGTAATATCGATAAACTAAATAATTATTGCTGTTTTCTTTTCGGTTAGTGTTTTATTTTTTTGTTTTTTTTAGGTCTCAGTTTTTCAGTATATCCTTTTTTTAATTACTTTTTGTTTTCTCAGACAGTTGTGTTTGGCACGCCTTAGCAATTTCAGCATAATGCTCACAATAATAATTGCACATTTACTTATGATTCCCCTCAAACTACTACTGTTTTATTCTGTATTTTTTCAGAGAAATCCTTTAACGGGTGTACCGAAAATGGCTGATATGTCATTGCCATGTGCAATAATGGTAACATAACAAAATATTACACTCTTACCGGCCTCCTGTGGGCTGTTCGTTCTAAAGTTGTCCGTGTGTTCATTTAGGGCATCTAGCAATAGAACAGTTAAAGTGCAGCCGTGGCTGGAAGGGGTTAATTCCCGCCACCCTCTTGTCCACACAGCATATTATTTCTGTGTAGTCCTGCTGGCCTGTGACCTACCCACTCTATTCAATTCCAGGGAACAAGCATACACTGCTTTCACCTTGGTATCCGTTATTGTTTCCACTTCAATTTAGTCACCTTGAATTGAGGCTTACAGAAGAATAAAAATACAAAACCGCAGAAAGCCAATCCGACTGATGCGATCAGCTCCCTCAGTTACACAATTTTGTTGCGGAGGTAATAGCTCCAGTGCAGACAAAACCGTATAGATGTGCCCAATGTCTGCGTGTCTCCTGCCTGTTATACAAGCTCATTCCCAGGCATGGCCCAGCCAGTCTTCAAAGGTTTCTGCACACGCCATGATAGAATCTAGAAACCCATGACAATGAAAAAAGATTGTAAAGAACACAACATTAATAAGCTTATGGTAAACTATATTTTCTTGAGAAAAATGTTTTTTTTTGCGTCCAAAGAATGAAATCATCCAATATTTAGTAAGTGTCCTTTCCAATCAACTCTCCTCAAGTGAAGGCGTCTGCCATGAAGAAGAGGTTGATAAATGTGTGTATATAGTGCAATCAGGCAGTGAGATTCAGGAGCTGGGAAAGGAATAGTAGAGTCAAGATCAGACCTGGGCAAAGCACGGCCCGCGGGCCACATCCGGCCCGCTGAATAGCTCGGACCGGCCCGCAAAGAGTGTCCTGGTGAGTCACCAATGAGTCCGGTGTCCCCCCCCGCCCCGGTCACTTACCTTAAACTCCTGTGTTGGAAGCGTTTGTCTCGGGTGCCGGTGCTTTACGCTGGGCGCCGGCATATGACGTCAGACGCCGGCGATCAGCAGTGAAGCGCCGGCACCCGAGACAAACGCCTCACGCTTCCAACACAGGAGTTTAAGGTAAGTGACCGGGGCGGGGGGGGGAGATCCTGAGAAGGGGGGGTTAGGGAGTTAGAGGGGAGATACTGAGAAGGGGGGGTTAGGGAGTTAGAGGGGAGATACTGAGAAGGGGGGTTAGGGAGGGAGGTCTTACTGTGTGTGTGTGTCTTACTGTGTGTGTGTGTATCTTACTGTGTCTGTGTGTGTCTCACTGTGTCTGTGTGTGTCTTACTGTGTCTGTGTGTGTCTTACTGTGTCTGTGTGTGTCTCACTGTGTCTGTGTGTCTTACTGTGTCTGTGTGTGTCTTACTGTGTCTGTGTGTGTGTCTTACTGTGTCTGTGTGTGTCTCACTGTGTCTGTGTGTGTCTTACTGTGTCTGTGTGTTTCTTACTGTGTCTGTGTGTGTCTCACTGTGTCTGTGTGTATCTTACTGTGTCTGTGTGTGTCTCACTGTGTCTGTGTGTGTCTCACTGTGTCTGTGTGTGTCTTACTGTGTCTGTGTGTGTCTCACTGTGTCTGTGTGTGTCTTACTGTGTCTGTGTGTGTCTCACTGTGTCTGTGTGTGTCTTACTGTGTCTGTGTGTGTCTTACTGCGTGTGTCTTACTGTGTTCATAGCTTATTCAGTTATTGTAATAAATATTTTAGCCCATTTTTTAGCTCAAAATATTTTTTCCTTTTTTTTCTCCTCTAAAATCTAGGTGCGTCTTATCAGCAGGTGCGTCTTATAGAGCGAAAAATACGGTATGCACTCCGAAGCCTTGTTCATTTTGTTCACCTCTGTGCTGTGCTAATAGTTATTCAGGCCTTACTTATTCAAGCACCTCTACCAATGACGTAGGCTTGAATAACTTTATTAAACAGCACATAAGTTAACAAAATGGACAAGGCTTCGGAGTTTGTAGTTTGTAGAGGTCTGGCCCTCTAAAACCATTCCAATTTCTCATGTGGCCCCATGGGAAAATTAATTGCCCACCCCTGGTCAAGATGATATGCTTTATTGGCTGAGGAGATGAGTGCGTTACATTACAATTTATTTATAGAGCGCCAGCAGCCTCCGAAGCACAATAGGGGGAGAGTGAAAATAAACAATAACTGACTATAACAATAAAACATGGTAAGACATACTGACACAGAAGATGGTCTTGTAAACATCAGTCTTTTCGACCTAAGCTGGCTTGGAAGCTCGCACTCGAGTTCTACTCAGCCAGTGAAGGTATCACCTTGACTCTACTTCTTCCCAACGCAAATTTGGAAGCTGTGTTATGTATTCTACTTTAGAGTGACTTTGAAGGCAACGTGGGTTGCTTTCCGTTGTTGGCGTTCTAATCATATAGTGCTTGGGGCAGGGATCTTAGCATTGCAGAAGCCTTTCACCAGCTATGTTTTATTTTCACTAACATTTTCCTTATTGTATAGATTCTGTGTGCGAGTTCTTACGCCTAGTGGGATAGCCTTTTAGCCTTCCTGCGCTCATGGATGTGGAGATAGTGTTAAATGGAACAGCCGTGTGCCGAGTATGGTTGCCTTTCAGTGAGCAAGCCACCCTTCTGTTCAGCAAGACAGTTCTCTAATAAGATTCGCTGAAAAAACATTGGCTTCCAGAAATAGCACAGCACCAATTCCTCATTTGCAGATTTTCTTCCTTGTTCTCTTTTTTCCAAATGAAAGAATTAAATGTATGATATGAAAACCAAGGTTTCTTGTTTTTTAGTGTATAACTGGAACCGGAATCAGCCTAGCATCTTTTCTACATTTCTATGGTCCTCTATTGTTTATCCTAAAGCAGCAATGTATAGCGATGGAGACTCTACTATTATATTTCGGATAGAATTCTCTATCTTCTTCTCAGCTACCTTTCTTTTTGGAAACAATTACCCCTGGAGCCCTCTGTCTGCTCGTTCTTTCAAAGCTGCCTAATCAGAACTCCCCCTGGACTCAGAACAGAAACATTCTTGATTTAATCTTGTTGGCACCCGGCCTCTGTGGTATCAATCAAGCAACTATGTCATTGCTAATGTCTTCTATTTCTGCACGCTTTCCACCAATAGCTTCTGAATCTCACAGCCCTAAGTGGTTACACTGTAAATGAATACGTCACAGGTCCCAGAGCATTATCAGGGAGGGGCGTCGTTTTTTTCTCTCCGTTATATGTACTTATCTGATTCTTTTCTTCCTTATTATACTGTATTTAAGGTATTGATTTTCCTGTTTAGAACAGCACTCTTTAAATAAGCTAGTGGAAACCTAGGGACGGAATAAAACAATCATTTGCGGATTGTTGCAGTCATAGCTCAATGTAAATTTCTCTAATTCCCAAGCTACAATATTGGATTCTTTATGGCGTACCTTGCTATACATACCAATATTAAAGCGCCAGCTTCCGAAAGATCAATATGTTTAAATGGCTTTAGTTTAAATATATTGCTCATTAATACACCCACCATCGCTTTTCTCGTCTCTTCATTAGGGCTTGTTGTAAACATTGCTTTCCATTGGCTCTCCTAAATGAAGACATATTACTTTATTTTTCATAAAATCATTTAGCTGTTTGATATAAAACTGCATATGCAGAATAACAATAACCCTTGAACGTGACAAATATTCATAACACAGTTCCCCATTCACATTCCCTGCTCCATCTGTGCCCTTGGCTCAAATAATTATACAGGTTGTTCCAAAAAGATGCATTTGCTTTTTTTATTCTTTTTTTTCTCCCCGAGCAGAACACAAAAAGCAGAGAAGTATAGGCTGTTAAAGCATTTATTGGACAAAAGTCCATTGCTCAGTAGATAAAAACAGACAAATACAGAACCCGAAGGTGTCTGACAGGATCTCCATTTTTTATGTAAACCCAAAGATCTAGAGACATGCACATTGATATTTTATATATATATATATATATATATATATATATATATATATATATATATATATATATCATTAAATGGGTTAGCAATGTGTTGGGCATGTTAACAGTGGAGTGGGCATGGCTGAACACAACGGTTCCTCTGCTCAGACAAAGAGAGGAGTGATCCGGAGACACGGGGAACCCATAGAGTTCCCAGGTATGCCCAGGACTGGAATCCTGTTGACCCAATAGGGAAGTCATCTAGTGTTCTGTGTACGTTATTTTAAGGGACGGTAACGTTAAGAATTGTTTGCATTGTCATTGTGTCTCTGTAAAGCTATTGTAGTTGTTCTAAAATACTATTTCCTGAAATATCATCATGAACCACATAAAAGTAATATTTTTCACTGCACCACCAAACAAGGCAGAAGGATGTTATACCCCCTACGATATTACATATTTGCTGGTTACACCAAAAAAATTGATATCCTGGGAGGCTGTTACATAGGTGAAGAGCTCTTAAACTGTTCATTGCAACAAATCATAATTGTTAGTAATAAAACATGGAGGTTGGCCATTTTGCTATCCAAGATCTTCAGCAGCAGCTGGTGTTTTGGAACCAAAAGTCTTTTCCATATCCTACTAAACGTTATAATGCATGTTATGCAGTTGGCCATTGGTGTCGTCACTGCTACAGGTATGATGGGAACGAGTCTCTGTTGCCTTTTTGAAGCACACATACCTTGTATGTGCCTCTGCTGCAAATTCCTTCATAGGCCTTCAATGTTTGATCCCCGTGCTGATTCATGTTCTAGCAGAATGATTCTCTGCAGGATTTTGCGGCAATCCCAGGGTTAAGATCAGCATTCCTCTATCCTAGTCATTTTCTAGCTTGTGCAAGAATTCACAAGGGACTGACACAAGAAATCTTCAAAGTTCTGCTCGCTGTGTGACCATCAAAAAAAAAAAAAAAGAATTAAACGCAAATCCACAGGAGAGATGAGGCTGGATCATTATTCCAACGCACCTGGTATATTTTCACAAATCATCTTATTCCCAGAACAGCTTAACGAGGGGCGGGAAATGTTAAAACTCTGAGTACACGTATAATTAAATGAGAAATCTTCATATCCCTGCTTCCGACACTAAAGAAGGATTACATTATAGCGAGGCTCAGTGTTTATTTTAGGCGCCAGCAAATACATAATAACCCCATGCACCTGAAATTAAAATGTTGCCTCAGTAGGTTAGAAGCTCATACCCGTAGAACATTTTTGAAAAATAAACTTTGATAGAACTTTAGAATTGCTTCCATCTACTCCACCCTAACATATTTTTAAATTTGTTTTTTTTTTATGTAAAAATTAGGTACGGATCTAGGCTCAGTAAAGAAATGTGTTTCTATGTTTCACTATAAAGGTTACAGTTTCTTACCAACCTGGAAAATCTTTTCAATGGTTACAAATTATATATTGATATATTTATAGTGTAAAAAGAACCATATTTTTAAACAAAATTATACCGTATTGGCTCGGATATAGGCCGCACCCGAATATAGGCCGCACCCTAAAAGTTAGGTGCTTTTTTAAAGAAAAACATTTCTTAGTAAAAAAAAAACACTTACATATGCTGCCACTCTGCCCCCGCGAGATATGCTGCTTCTCTGCCCTTCCCAGACATGCTGCCACTCTGCCCTCCCCAGATATGCTGCCACTCTGCCCCCACGAGATATGTTGCCACTCTATCCCCCTCTGAGATATGCTGCCACTCTGCCCCCAAGAGGTCCCCCCCCCCTAGACTTACCGGTGCAGACTCCCCGGGGTCTTGCAGGGCCGGCGGGGGACAGCTACGCAGTACGCGTACTCAACTTACACCGTGGGAAGTGCCGGCAAGGAAGATTGTTAGCGTACATCGCGCAGACGTTCACCGGCTGCGGCGATGCAAGCGTTAACAACCTCCGCTGCCGGCACGTCTGCACGATGTGCTTTACCAATCTCCCTTGCCGGGACTCCCCCCGTGGGAATTCCCGGCAAGGGAGATTGTTAAAGCACATCGTGCAGACGTGCCGGCAGCGGAGGCTGTTTACGCTCGCATCGCCGCTGCCGGTGAACGTCTGCGCGATTCGCTTAGACAACCTCCCGTGCCGGTACTTCCCCCGTGGGAAGTGCTGGCAGGGGAGGCTGTCTGAGCGTAGGTCCCCTGCACCGCTGCGGGGGATCTGTATCCTAACCCTGCTGCCTGCTGCCTGTCGGGCGCTAGACCTCGAATATAGGCCGCACCCCCACTTTAAAGACTTAAAGTGGGGGGGAAAAGTGCGGCCTATATTCGAGCCAATACGGTATTTTAAAAAAAGAAAACAGCTACATAAAAAATACAATAAAATAATAAAAACAAACATTATTTCACAGAATATGTTATGACATTTCCCCATTGTATATTGAGCAGACTCCAAAGCCTTCATCCATTGTGGATTTTATCTGGAAATTCAGTGTTCTAGTGTCTCCTGTTCGAGTCTCAGACGCTGCTCTGCCAGATATTGTAAGTCAAGTCATATTCAGTAGACAAAGCTCAAACAGGATAACTCCCTCTTTCATTCCTAAGATCTACAGTTTCCTGGGTAGTTGTATTTTTTCGCCGGGTCTATCATCGCAGCTGGAAAATGAATACTCTCCCTCTCATTCCCAGAAGGTACCATTTCACTTGAAAGGGTCATTTTCTGAATAAAAGAATATTTCAAGAAAGCATTTGAATAGCATGAATAATCATTCCATATCACTCCACACAATTACACTTATCCTCTTTGGGTTGAATATCTGACCCCATTGGCTGCTAGTCTAGTGTATTACTCACTGTCATTTTTGATGAAAAGCTTACAAGTGCAGTGAGACCTTACTTCGTTGGCAAAGTGGTTTGCTGCCAATTAAAGTACCATGGCAGAGACTATCAGGGCAAGTTTGTTTTAAGGACGAGCACTCGTATATAAAAGGTTTACCAAATCCTCAACCAGGATACTGCTTGTCTCTACACATTCTTAGCCCACTCTGGCAGTTCTGGTTCTCCTATGGTATAATTCACACTTTTGTTAAACTCACTAGTCAGTGGTAGGTATATACAGACGCCATTTTGAATGGCGGGGTTCCTTTTTTTACATCCAGAGCGCATGCAAGACATGAAGTCAGATAAGTGTCATGAAGTCCATCAAGTTGGAGAAGTATCGAACTGTATGTTGGTACATTCATCTGCTCACATTAGTATGTGTAATAATAAACACACAGTGATATGTTTCCATACTCCAGTCAAAACACCGGGAAGATTATCCTTCACTTATTATCGGTACGATAAAAAGTCCTGGATTTTATTTCAGATGATTAACATATATACTTTTTGAATGCGGTGGCTGCATGGCCGTGCTATACGAGAGGTGCCAAACAGATAAGACACATTTTAGAAAAACCCAGGCAATGTTGTTCAGTGATATACAGTGTTAATCTGTCTCAGAGATAGTAGGTGGAGGTACTATTAATTAAAACTAAGATGATGGGGGATGTACTGACTCTCTGTCCTATCTTTCTCTTAAAATGCCTCTACGGTGATGGGGATTGATAAACACCATAGAAAGTATATTGACTTTAGTTCCATTGTGACATACACAGCAGTGCCTGATGATATGAATAGATGTCTCTTCCTAGCAAATAAATCTTTGTGGGTTGAGAATGAAAGAGCAGAAGTGCTAACATAGATTTTATTGATTAAGTGTCCTAGAAGCCCAAATGTCTTAGAGCATGCTGGATTCTAACCCTTTGCTATCACAAGGAGTCAGCTGCTTTGTACTAAGACCCCTTCGATCAAACCATTTTACATAGGCTTATGAATTATGGTTGTTCCTAGGCAGTTTGTGTTTTTTTATATAAAGCCCATTTTTAAATGACAGAAAAAAGCATTTATTACATTCATACATATACATCAGCAAAGCAAGTCGTGGCAAAGATTGCGTGAGCATCTAAGAGCATTGTTTTAATGCAAGACACATTGGCTTCTCATAGGTTCAAGTCTTCCAGAAAAAAGAAGAAAAAGTTCCTGTTCTAGAGTATTACTTCATTAATGTAATTGTATCAGATACGTCAGGGATTCTTCTGTGTTCACTTTAAGAAGCTGACAATGCCAATAAATGATACAGCAAACATCTCGATTAAATTGACAGGAAATGTGGACACCTTCGCATATGTTACTGCTGCTTGTAAAATGGAGGCAGAAACAGTAAAACAAAGACTATGTTATATGTGTATACCTTATATGTCTTGGGAAAGCATTTCGAAGATGTTTTCATTCATGGTTCAGATTATAAAGACATTTTCTGTTGTTCAATGTTAGTTGTAGGGCTGTAGAAAACTGTAGTTCATTCATGCACCAAACATTAAGAGCTTCTAGAAAGGGGGAGATCAATGCTGGAAAGAGGAATGGAGGTATTTAGTTCCAGAACTTTTTAAAGTGGGGCACTTGGGAGGTAAATGTGTGCATCATTTTCTGTTTACGTGAACATTGACCAGGAAAAGGAGACCCCTGGCTGGCCATCACCCTCCCCATTGATATATTTAGGGAATCTGAAGAAGCCTTAAGGTAATAATTCAAACAGTTGGATAATAAATGATGTCCCCTTTCAACCAAAGTATTACAGCCAAGTGTACTTTATATAATAAAAATACGCATTCAGTAAAGTTATCCACAAATAACACACAATTGTTTTTAAGCCACATTTGCAGGCATTAAACTTAAAGACTCAGCGAGGAAAAGCTCACTGACGCCAGTATTTTATTTTTGTAATATGAACTGAATTTGATCAGCTACCCACTGAGACAGAACCATGGAAACCCCATATCCTGAGTTTATTTATGAAGTTGGCATAATTGGAAAAAAAAGGAAGAAAAAATATGTAGTTTTTAGCTTCGCACACATTGTATTAACTAGACTCTGAAAGCAAGTGTGATGCACTTAGACCAGCCTGATATTTAGTAGGCTTATGCCAGGCTGGCAACTTGGTTACCTTTAGGGGCAACAAAATGAGCATAGTAGTTACAGCCTTTCCTGGCAACGTTACCACGCAACGTTAAATGATAACACAAAACTGGGGGACCTGTTGTCCTTTCTGTGTGGAAACCAGAGGTTACATTCATCTATTTTCTAAACTCCAACCAGTTCTGCCAATACTTTGCAGCTTCCATGCCTTACAGAGGATTTTAACATATTTTTGCATATGCCTGGCATGTAAACACCATTCTGTGCTCTGGCATGGCGCCCTGCCATGTACCTGCCTGCGAGTTCATTATATGGTTTGTATAAGGCCATGTATGTGTACAATATGTTAAAATACAATATATATGGTACTGGGAGAGACAGCCATAGAGGCAGCTAATGCAACCTTCTCCAATAAATACTCGTTTCACTTACACTGTAAGAAAATGCAGGTGGTGCTCGTAGACATGAAAGTTTCGTAAATCTTTTAGGACTATAGCTGTGTTTGAAATGGGGGGCTGTCTAAATGGTTTTCTTTAGAGCTGCCTTAGACCGAGTGCCTTGCGAAGGACCTATACTCCTTGTAGTGCGGCATCTCTGTGATATGTAACTCTGTTAGAGGACCATCAAAATCCCGCCGAGCTCTGATGTGCTGTAATACTCAATCTTTTATTGCAATCTAAACACTGGGAAAACAAATGAATATGCACAAAAAGGTTGCTGATTTCCCTCTAAGTGTATTTTATATGAATTAGCTCTGCTTGTTAATCATCATGCACCGAAAAAGCTTGTGTTTTTATTCCTAATGAAGAAATAATTGCACAAAAGGAGCCGGTAATCAGACTTTTAAGCACATTTATTCTTTGTGGAATAGAACGCACAGCTGTATATGAAAATGCTTATATTTGTCACCTTCCAATTAACCCCTGAACACAGCCATTGGCACCGTCACCACAATACATACAGATTACAGTTTTTCTGACACACTAATGGTTAAATACAATATTGAACAAGTTGTAGATGCAGCAGCTCTACATTATGATATATTTTGGCCCACGGATAAGAGGTTTTTGTTTTGTTTTTTCATAATTTGGAACAAAGCAATATACTGGGACCACAGAAGTAGTGTTTGTGCCCTACGGCTAAACTAAAACAATTTTGCTTAGTAAAACAATCATTGAACTAAACAGCGCCTACAGAAAAGGTGGTAAAGTTTTGGCTGTTGTCCTCTGATTACAGCTGCCGAATCCACGTTCCTGTTCAGCAAGACCAGCTGAGCCCAAGACCTTCATAAAATGTGCTTATTATTAAAAAGGCAGCTACTGCATTACGCCTGACATGGTCAAGGTGTCCTTTTACTATATATATATAGTATACTATATATATATATATGTATATATATACTGTGTATATGCACACACAATATATATATATATATATAATATATATACACATACAAACACACAGTATGCAATGTAGTATAAAGACACCTTTCAGCTTACCAACTATATATACACACAAACTTATTGTTTTGTTGTGTAAAATGAATATGCTGCTATTTTTATAATCCATTCTCACCTTGTCTGATAACTAGTGTTCATCTAATGCATCTACAAACTAATTAGTCTGTCATAATTAGCCAAGAAATCAGTTAAAGCCCACCAAACTGTGGTTACTATGACAACATTTAAAAATATTTACAAAATATGTGTTCTTGTCAGACTTGTTTAAAAATTATGTCAATCATCAAGCAGTTAAATACAACATGTTATTTGTTAAAGGGACACTCCAGCCATCATACGCGCTTTAATGCATATGATAGCCGAGTGGCCCTTTCAATGTTCTGGTGGTCCTCGTTTCAATTGCATGGAGGGATTCTGCACTTCCCCCTTACCCTGCCCCCAATATCTCCTGCTGTCTGTGCCCAGTTTGTATACTCACCACCAGTGAGCTCCAGTGCTGACAGGCCGGCCCGACAATGGAGCCGAGTGGGGCAACCGCTCCAGGCGGCACTTTCGCTTACCAAGCTGTCAGTACCCGCTCGGCGCCCCTCTCTCCCTGTTCGGTCTCGGTGCCGGCTTGTAATGCTGAGTGCCGGAAGATTATCTCATTTCCGGCGCTCAGCATTACAAGCCGGCACCGAGACCGAACAGGGAGACTCGCCGCATGACTGCTGAAAGGTAAGTACAAGGGGGGGGGGGTAAGGGTAGATAATAGGGAGGGAGAGGAAGGGTAGATAATGGGGGGGGCGGCAGGGACGGAGGAAGAGGAAGGGTAGACAAGGGGGGGGCATTTTAAAATTCGCCCCAGGTGGCATTTTGCCTTGGGCCGGCCCTGAGTGCTGAGTAACAAGAAAGCGCTCCTATTGATATCAGTGGGAGCGCTTTCCTGCCACTGATTGATTACGCAGTGAATGGCATGAAAACAAGACCACATAGGTGCAGCTTCCCCTATAGGTAAGTGATTTTATTTTTAGATTTTTTACATGCTTTATGAATGCATTTTGGCTGTACTTCAGTTTTTATTCTTTGTTGGTAAGGCTTCCTGGGACATTAGACTGTCCATTTAAAGAGGAACGGACAAGCATAATGGGGTCTATTCACTAAGTAGAGTTGTACATTTCAACTCCCTGACATCACTATGCATTATGAAGGTCAACCCCAGAAATGTAACATACAAATGAGAGCAATTTAAATATGTATTTCTTCCCACTTTCAACAGCTGATATATTTTTTAAACATAGTATTGAAATCATTTTGTATGATGGAGATTTTATGCCTATAGTTTTTATGGCCTTTAAAGCAGAATATACTGTACTTGAAGCATAGGGACATTTCCGGGGATAAACATTAACCAGGAACAGAAATCTTAATAAGGGGACTGGAACAACCATGTGAATATTCACAGTATGTTTCAGGTGTTAGACAGGGCCGGTCTAGGCAGCCTCCTGTGGTGCTTTATCAAGGGGCACCCACCACCGGAGGAACAGGGCCGGTTGGTGAGATAATAGATCTCCCTCTAACTGGCCCAAAATGAAGAGAGTGTGAGGACCGTTCATTCAGAACGCTGCTTTAGTGCTTCCTTTCACTGCGTGCCGGCCATTAATACCAACTGGGATCCTGATGCTCGACACTGGAGCCGCTAGAGAGCACTGAAACAGATGTCCGTAGGAACAGACCTCATACTCCTACCACAGGGCCACCTTGTTAGGGAGAAAGGTAAGAGATGGGGGGAGACAATGAGAAATATGTGAGTGACGTGTAGGGAGCAGAGCACTGAGCAGCCGTACAAAGTAGGGGCAGAGCAGTTACATCCAGTGCCTGGGTGTGATGCACCATGAGTACCTGGCTCATCTGCCCCTGCAAAAGAAATAAGCTAGGCTTTAAAAATATTAACATTTAATTAGTTGAATGGGGGGAGGGCAGGGAAATATTCCTGCCTGGGTGCCACTTGGTCTAGGACCAGCCCTGTTTGTTAGAAACAAGGCAGGCAGTATGTGTAAAAACATTGTGCCTTAAATTGCTTTCTTTGTCTTCTCACACGAATGGTGTTTACTAGGAAGTAGCAGCTGAATCAGTACTGATTAAACCCCCACCACCCAATTGTTTTAAGGAGCTCTGTGTTTCTGCCTGTGTTATCCAACAGGTACTTCAGACAGTTTAGCTGATACAGGGTACAATTTCCAAAGCAAACCTTGCTCAGACAGTCCTTAACAAGTCTAGAATGCTAGGAATCATAGTCTGTATCAGCTGATGCTTAAAATCATTCGGGAGACTTGTAAAGGCAAATGTTAGACATAAGCAATTTCTCTCACAATGATTGGTAAACTCACAGGATAGTTTCTCCCGTAAGCTTTAGCTTATATATATATATATATATATATATATATATATATATACTGGTATTTAAAAATTCCCTTCTCACCCCTATGGTTGGTATGTGTCTTCCTCAACCTCGGGTCTTCTACCGGAGACCTGGCAGTTTGAGGGTTCTGCGCAGTTTCTCAGATGTTCCTAGCAGTGCACTCTTCTGGACAGAGTGTTCTGATGTTGTTCCTGGAATCTGGAGTCTGAGCCACTCTCTCAGCTTAGACGTCACAGCCCCGAGTGCTCCTATGACCACTGGGACCACTTTGGCCTTCACTCTCCACATCTTCTCTAGTCCTTCTAGCTTCTCATACTACTTCTTTCAAACTGAGAAATCAGTTTGGCTCCTTGAAGTTCCACAGGCAATGGTGGGGCTAGCTCAGTTTGCATATAAGAATCCCATAAAACCAACGGAATATACATTTTTTAAGACTAAGTGAGCCAGGCAAAACATTATATTGCCTGAGCCCTATGCTACCTAAAGGGATGGTATATGTTACTATATTAAATTAAAGTTATGGTTTATTTTCTTGGCTTATAATAGGGCTTCGTACTATCAAAAAATTCCTAGTAACCTAGAGAGAATTTATCAAAATTACTAAAGGATTACAAAAAGAATAATTTTTCATCTATCTACTGGATTTGGTTTTCATGACCATGAGATGAATAAATGAGTTTGTAATTAGACAACAAGGAGAAAATATGTTTCTGGATAGTTGTGAGGCTGTATCATTCCTAATACTAGAGAAGTGGACAGATACTTTCCACCGTTAGAATAATTGCATCACTACTGCCTTCTCTCTCCTTAAATCAGTTCTATATGGGCCCGGGGCTAACAAATTGATAATATTCCAGTGCCTGACAAGGCTGCACCAGTGGGACCTCAACAGATAGAAGACCCAGAGAAAAAAAAAGACTAACATTGATTTTTATGGAACTGTCCAAGTGATAAAACCCCGACAGAAATGTGACAAGCAAGAATGAAACAGTCCAAGGATAGTTTTGTGATGTCGGAAGCAAATGCAAAATCCATCCATCTTTCCTGACATCAAATAAAAATCTTCAGAGTGACACAGAGAAATAGTGCTGGAGTTTCTTTATTGATAGTCATATATTCCAGAATGTTATTTTGTTTTATAGATGTAATTAATAAAATGTGTTATATACACAGTCAGTTTCAGACACTCACTACATAGTCATGATTTTAAAGCCTTTTCTCTTCTTGAGTATTGCCACTCCACATAATAAGGCACGGCATAAATCAGGTTAGATGCAGCACCATTGGGCAGACTTTGACTCTCCGAGCAGTATAGGAAATTACCACCTTTGAGTTGTTAACTGTCTTAGAATTCTGGGAGTTGTAGCAGCAGACTATTCAACAATGACCTCAGTGTTTAGTACCATTTTAAATACTAATTGGAACACTAGTTGCATGGTATTATTGGTTATACCATAGCTGGGAGCATATGCTCGAACACTTACCATTAAACATGAGTTATGGTATAACACTATCACATATTTATTTGATATCGCTTTGAGCTGCTCTTGTTGGCAGGTTCAGTTACATACATAGTACATAAGGTTGAAAAAAGACCTAAGTCCATCAAGTACAACCCTTCTACCTAACCTTCCTACTCTTGATCCAAAAGAAGGCAAAAAAACCCTAATTAAGCTACTTCGAATTCTGCCATTAGGGGAAAAAAATCCTTCTTGACTCCAAAAGGCAATCGGATTTCTCCTTGGATCAAGAAGCTCTAAATATTAATTATATTTATAGCCCTGTATGTCATGCCTTTCTAAAAATATATCCAGACCCCTTTTGAAGGCATCTAATGTATTTGATAAAACCACCTTCCTTCTCAGTGAATTCCATACCTTTATTTTCCTTACTGTAAAGAATCCCTTCCTTTGTCGTCTATGAAATCTCCGCTCTTCCAGTCTCAGAGGGTGACCTCTTGTTCTTTGTATATTTCTGTTAATGAACAGGTCACTGAAGAGCTCTTTTGATTGGCCCTGCATATATTTATATAATGTTATCATATCCCCTCTAAAGCGCTGTTTTTCCAGTGTATATAATTTTAACTTTTTTAGTCTCTCTTAATAACTTGTATCTCCCAATCCTCCTTTGCACTTTTTGTAGTTACATGATGTCCTTTTTAAGGACCGGTGCCCAGAATTGTACCGCATATTCAAGGTGAGGTCTTACCATTGCGTTGGTATAACACTATCGCATATTTATTTGATATCACTTTGAGCTGCTCTTGTTGGCGGGTTCAGTTGTAGGTATTCTCAAGGTAGATCCATTACTTTTTGATCGTATATGTGTATATCTGGCCTTGTTAGGCTGTTTGTCGGTAGTGCTTTAAGATCCATTTGGATAACACAAATCAAGGGTTTGGATCATTTGGTGGACTAATGTTCTTTCCAACCCCTTTTTATTTGGAGGTTCTGCGCATTTATATTAATGTCCTGAAACATGAGTGGCTGCCACCAGATGTATTTTGGCCTTGCAGACCTAGTCTAATATTGACACCTGTCTTCTTGGTATATCAAAATATAGCCAATTTGATGCTGTATAAAGGACCTAATGTCTAAAATTGAATGATGGTGTCTGCTTTGACCTGGGATTTTAAACCTAATTATGATGATTGAATCAACAATCCTATGTTTTAAATAAGAAGCATACATTTAGTACAGAGATAAGAAATGCAGCGATAAAGAATGGTATATAAGCGAGTAGTTTTCACAGATAACTAAGATGTTCACGGTAAGTGTATTTTCCAGGTCAAGTCAAGGTTCTAGGTAAGAGCTGACTCACAGCAGCTAATCTTCCAGTTAGCAACTTGTTATGTTCTGAACACCTCTAAGGTACCGCCATTTACTCGTAAATCTCTGTTGCAGCTGTTGTAAAGACTTTTATCTGCTGCCAGCTCTGGGTTTAAGATTAAAAAAGCTAGAGAAAGGTGAGGGGAATAGATACATCATGGGTGGTCACCAGGGAGAAGAAAAAAATGCTTTTCTTTGGCATACTTGGATGACCCCTAATCGTGCTGGATGGGAAGTGAAAAAAACTGAAATGGAGAGAATTCATTAATTTACATATGAAATGGAAAGCATAGAGACAGGTATGCATACCAAATGTCCATGGTTTATGTACATTTATGGTCCAGCAGCTCAAGTTGCTTTTATCTTTTCCAGCACAATGGAAAGGACCCAGCTCTCGTATGAAGGAATTGCAATATGTAGAATATTTCAGCAATGACTTGCTAGTGTAAAAAGGTTAAAAGGATACAGAGGGAGTATTGTGACTGTTTTTGATATGGATAACTGATCATAGCTATCAATAGTTCCCAGGGTCATGTAAAACATCTTGGTATAGCCCTGCCCCTGGCCACGCCTCTAATCACACCCCCTGAAACAAAAGTGTCCCTCTGTCTTTCGTAAATATTGGAAGCTCTCAAGAAGAACAGAGATGTCTCTATAATGCAGAGTCTTACTGATTTAACGGTCTGGATTATACAGGGACAACTGGGCATATGCTATCACACATATTCGATTTTTCCACAACTCAGTGAATAAACTTAAGAGAAAAGTAATGTTAATTCAGGAACAAAAGATTTGCACGTTAAAACACCAGTAGATCATCTTATTCCGAGTTAACTATCGGGAATCCTTTTTTGACCTTGATATGGAGAGTAATGTACCCCCCCCAAATATACATTCTTTCCATGTAAAAGTTCGATGGCATGTTTGAGTCAAGGCATGAGAGCAAATTTGCAAAGGTTGTGCTTTAAAGTTATTGTGGGATTTTAAAGCTCCCTTGATTCAATTTGCCAGACATGCAGCATACTCTTTTCTTGACCGGCTCGCCTATTGTTACGGACTATAATTGTTCACCTAGAAAGATGTAAAAAGACCGTGGCCAGGACAGTGTATTCCTTGTAGATCCGCATGACTGAAGGTATTGCACAATTATTGCAGTAAGCTGCTTCATGTTAAAGATTGATGGTGCGACTGAGAACAGTCTATCATCAGCCCTGTACGCTTGACCTTTCAGAGTTCTCAAAGTAAAAGGAATTACATTGGTCTCTGGCACTCCATTCTGTCTAATACCCTGATACGGGCATGCAGTATTTGACACGGCATGGATTGCTTGCCCGTACTGTCCAGTGAAACCAATGTGTTATTTAAATGATATATGAGTAAAAGTTTGTTTTTATGTTTTACCACAAAAAATATAGTGAGTTTTCCTGTGTGTCCTGGAGAGCATTACCAATTACAGCAATACAGTTCCAAGGTTACAAGACTAGTCATTAAATTATTTTGGAAATATAAGAATTAATGTTGCATTGTTATGAAGCTCTCACTGGCTCCTAATTTGCGACTGCCCGTACTCATTTTTTAAAAAAAATAATATCCATATACTGAGAAGGGAGGGTCACTCACACTAACACGCACAGAAACACTAACATGCACTTACCCAGAAACTCACACTAATACATCCAGATCCTTACGCTAACACACATAGACACACACTCACACATACCTAGACATTTACATTAACACATACACACACGCACTGACACTAATAAACATCACATCAAGATGCTCACACTAACACACTCCATCAAACTAACACACGCATCAGACACTAGGCACTAACACACATGCACAGACCCAAATACTAATATACATAGACACATGCGCTAACACACTCACACTAACATACAGACACTCATACACACGCACACAGACACTCAGGCTAACACCCAGACACAAACGCTAATACACAGCCATACATTCACATTAACAGAGACTCATGCTAACACACAACCAGACACTCACGTTAACACATCAACATACCCAGCCCTACACTAACATAATCAGACACACACACATGCAAATGTCTGACCAAACACACACACATTCATGCTTGCCCTTACATTCAAACATCCTGGCTTACACTTGCCCTTAGACACACTTGCCAAACATATAAGCTCATTCAAAACACAAGCACACTCTCTCCCTCTTTCTAATTACCTCTCTCTCCTTTCTCCCCATCTCCCCTTTCTCATTACCTATCCTCTTACTATTTATCTCTCATACTTTCTATCATTCAATTATGTCTCTCGTTTTTCCCCTCTCCTGTTCTTCTTATTTCTGTGGCGGGATCCCAGGGTCTGTTCCTAAAGACGTTTGTTACATTGCTGCCTTGTGGTGCACACGGCTTCAGTGCTGAGCACTTAGCGGAGCTCATATCCCGGCGCTCATTATCAATAGCCGGCACACATTGCAGAGGAGCACTGTAACCGTAGTCTGTTTGAACAGACCTTGTGCTCCCTTTGTTTTGGGACCTTTAGAGGCAGATCCATGATCTCCCCAACTGGCCTTGCAGCCTAGTCTGCCTCTGGTGAGAGCCAACAGGGACTGACACCTTGCCATTCACTGGAGGTGGTGGTACACCATACTATGGCATAACGCCACAAAAAAGCCCTGACTACACAAGTTACAAACGTTTAAGGCTATGTTTTGTAAGAGTTATTTTCAGTCCTAAATACAAACCTGGGTTGATAAATATGTTAATGGGGATGGCTAACAATTTTCAGCCAGGGAGTAAGTTATCCAAGTGGCCAAGAAATAAAGCAGCTCAAACACATCAGGCAGAAATCATGCTCCTTGTGTACTATGCAGTCTAGTAAAGACATTTGCAAAGAGAGACTGTATACTGTATACTGTTGCCACACAAATGCCAACTTAAAGTGGCCCACAATATTTACCTGCCGCTCTTGCCAGCCTTACTCTCAAAGAGATTGAAAGCAATTTTCCAGGAATATATAGGTTGACATAGATGATAATAATCCTAGTTTAACATACTATGGCTAATTTCTGATGGAAATCATCACAGTAAATTGGCATTGTGCCTCATTGAAGGTGATTGTGTATCTCTCTCCATGATGTTGTCTGTTGGGTGTGGCAGGACCCCCAGCACCACAGGCCATCTAGTAGTTAGCCACACATTAGATGTTTCCTGCTTGCCTGCTAAACTGTGGCATCTACAATAATCCAAAAAGGTAAATACAGGTACAATAACATGACTATTACATAAAAAAGGAACAAATAATAAACAATATACACGCTATGTGTCCATTTTGTAGGATAATTTACATGTGTAGCATACTACACTGCATTGCTATAAATATATAATGCATAATGGTACAAAAAAGAGGTAAAAAAGATAAACAAATTGCCATGGCTACAGTGTGCTTTAAATAATTGTAAGAGGTTTTTTAATATGGCAATATTAAATATGTTCTGTATCCCATACTAAAAATGAAAGTATAATCCACCTTTATGATAAAGGAATAAAAGTGGATTTTTTTTATTAATTTAGGTTTTCAGAATGAACAGGAAACTTTTTTCTTTCAATAACAGTGTGTGGCAGAGGCTCATGTTTGCAGAACCTCTTATGTTCTATAGTTCTGAAGGAACAATAGTCCTTCTGAAGGAGAAATGGAAAGGTCAGTTTTTGATATTATTGGTAAAACTGTGGAATTTAATACTATTCTTTTCTTGGTGCCGGAAATACTATTGGTGCAGTAGGTGTAAAGAAGGACCCAGTGACATAATGTACGTGCTGTAGAAAAGGTCAGTGAGGATTATGTGTAAAGAGCATTTCTGGTGTGAGTGGTAAAAATGAAGCAATCAGCAGGAACTTTACACTGGTTGCTATGGTGACTGCATCACTTTTTTTAGTGCTCTCAACTACAGTGAGAACACCAAACATGGCACAGCTTCATGAATTATAGTGTGATCTCTGGCTAGCTCTAGAAGGCTTCTCTGCCTGATGTTGGGAGGCATCATGGATCACCAGGTTTGTCTTAGTGAACGATACAACATATACAAAAACACTAGATGTCCAAACCTTCCATCTTGTCATTGTCCTCCTTTTATCACCAGAACTAACCACTGTGAAAATACGTATTGGGCAAACGATGTTTAGTCGCCCAATCCCCACAGAGGCCTGTCTATTCTCTAAGCCTTTTTAAAAGTATTTTTGGGACTAACCCCAGCTGTTTAACAAAGACCCAGGTCTTTGCTGCCTCATACAGTACAAGGGGCTGGTTGCAGAAGGTATGTTCACCTGTTCAAAGGTTTAATTAGGGACGTATTTAGTACGTTACATAAGTAATCCATTTTGTAAAGTTATACCTGCATGCCATCCATTATGTATGATTTCAGTAGTTGACATCCTTCTTAGCCATGGATAATGCAACGGTGTGACATTTCCTAATGTATATTTATATTGATATTAATATAACTACTTGTCAATTTTACATTGTTTTTCTTGTAGTCATATTAAGATTGAGGAAATGGGGAGGGTTAATTGTATTTTTTAAGTAAACCCAGTAAACACAAGCCCTATGCCCCCAGCTGGAAGTGGCCAAAAGATGGCTGCTAATGTCTATGATTAAACATTTTTTTTCCAGTGCCAACGGAAATATTAGCAAAAATATTGAAACGGTAACACAACTGGGTCCTGGGTGTAATTATCTCTTCTTTTGAGTCACTCTCTGTGGGTTTGAGAATTAAAGCATTTTGGCAGGGTTTGGCTTCCAATGTGAACAGCAATGGGCCTCTGACACAGGATAAACAATACATTTGTAAATGCGTATTCAGATGGAACCCAAGGTAAATGTATCATTTGGTGATGAAAGCGGCAATTTGTTATGCTAAGGACCCCATTACTTTAAATATGTATAATATGTGAATTCAAAGATCAGAGATTTATGAAAGATGTAAAATCCATGTTATATACACTAGAAACATCACTATGTCACTAGCCCACCTACCGTGTTTCCCCGATAGTAAGACACCCCCGATTGTAAGACATATCGGGAGTTTCAGAGAGGTCAGCTAATATAAGCCGTACCCCGAAAGTAAGACATATGTCTTACTTTCGGGGAAACACGGGGGGATTTGCCTCCAGTGCCCTCCCCCTCCGACTGAAGAGACAGCGCCGTTTTGATCAGTCTGCCGACAGGTGTCACTGGCTCTGTGTCCTCCCGGAAAAAGGTCAGTGCTGGTCATACAGAGAGAGACCAAGGAGGGGGAGGGGGGTGTGAAGAGATTCTCTGCAGCTCTTATTGTAACCGCAAGATGCAGCTGAGGAGGACTACAAGTCCCAACATACCGGGCTGTGTGGGCTTACAGTTCTCCTCTGCTGGAGCAGCAATAATGTTTTCCGTGGTCCATCCATGTTAATTTTATGGTTAAAACAAAAAATTCGACAATTTTTTCCCAATATAAGACATACCCCGAAAGTAAGACATAGTGGGGCTTTTAGGGATAAAAAGAAAGTAAGACACTGTCTTACTTTCGGGGAAACACGGTAGTTTTATTCAATGTAGAAAAACTTTATTTCTTACTTAAGGAACAAATGGAATTTTAATGATGGGAAACATCTCTTGCATTCACTCAGGCCCAAAATATTAATCAGCGTAATGCCTAGTGCAATACTCGAAACAAACAAAAGTTCATTGGAAGAGCTGAAATGAATATTATTTGAGCATTTGTGACCCAGTAGAGGTTACTGGAACAAACCTATGAAGCAAATGTTGACCTTAATAAAACTCGACTTTATTGGATTTCAGATTCAGACCTTTTCTACGTGCTGTTCTCTTTTTTATTTACCCCATATGCATCATCTTTTGACTGGCACTTGAATATCATGACCTATTTCCTCTTTCTGTGTGGGGCACTGGCACCCGCGTCCCTCCTTCTGAGGGACGTTATTTTCATATCGTTGATGCACCTCATTTGAAATTTGAGGCCAATTTACAGCAGTTTGAAGAAAGGATCTACATGAAATACATTCACTGAAAAGTCTACTTGTTCGTTTTCTTTAAGTGTTCATTTTCATTAAGATCAAAATTCATTAGTGTTGCCCCTTCTGTGAAACGTTTCAGCTTACAGGGAGGGGTGCTTTTAGACACCGATAAAATGTTTTTGGGTTGCCTTGCAGCATTTAATTGCACATGATCACAGTGCGTGCAGAATTGGATGTGTAAACCAACCATGATGTCTTTAGTTGAAGTTGATACCTTTTATTGGGTCAACAGTTACAGAGGGGGCTGCCAAATATATTGCATTTCTTGGGGCATGTTATCAATGCATTTCTGCTATTAACTGACTAGTATAAGTCACCTATGTTTAACAACTCATGCCATGTGGGTGATCAGTATGGACATGTACAACTTAAGGTGTCCAATTGGAATCTATAGGATGTTTCTGGTGTTCGCTAATAGCACTGTCCATATACAATATGTGTGTATATACCATATCTATCCATCCATCCATCTATGTACACACACAATAAATAAACACAGGAACATGAACTATGATATTTAAATGCAGTATAAAAATGCAAACAATAATGTACTACATTAAAATTCATACATGGAGTATGATACTTTGATAAAGTACACTGAAGTAAGCTTATATAGGAATATAGTATATCACTGCTAGCCTGCATTCTGCATCTCCCCCCTCCCAGCCGTCCCCAGGGATGAGCTGAGAGTTTTCACCCTAGACCTGTCAGTCCATGTGCTCTCTGGATGCACCCAACGCTGCCGCTGCCTCTGATTCTTTCACACTTGTCTACTTCAATCTTGCACCGATAAGACAAGTGAAAACCAGAAGGGGAAAAGATGGGAGGCGTTGTGGTGCTCTGGAAACAAGCTGTGGCAGGCAGATCCCCATGCCGTGCAAAGAGAGTAAGGGCTTTGACACCATTAACCACCTCTCTCCCAAGGCTTCCCAACAAAATCTCCCGACAATCTTAGCGGCATTGCCAGGAGGCCAAGCTCCATATTTCTCCCATCAGTCAGTGAATATTTGTACACAGCATTACTGGGACCACTTTACGTGAGTGACAGGTGTAATAGGTGTACTCCACTGACAAGCTTTCTGATAATTGCATCTCAGTTACTGGAATTTGTGTAAGCTAAACCCTCTTGTACAAAAAGGAGAAAAAAAACCTGTTTATGTTTTATAGATTTCATAGCCATTACATATTGTAAAGCTCAATAAGTGTGGAGGAATGTAAGATGCGTTATAACATTCCATCGCAGAGATCTGCTTGGCATTAATTCTCCAACATATAATGTTAGTGTGTTCAGCACCTTGTGAAAGCTGGACAGCTCAAATCTCCAGCATTCAGCATTCCGCAAACAGAACAATGTATAGAGCATGGAAAAGCTTTCTTTCAAAGCATGTTTAGATGTTGCGTAAAAAAGACATTTTTATCCAAACATATATTTTGTGGTATAAGTTGAGTGCATGAAGTGCAGCACTGTATTGTATGAGTATCTTTCTGCGCTCCCATATCCATTGCATGTGGGCACTGGGCAGGCAAGGCTACAGTATTTCATGGACCTTGAAGAAACCAAGAGCACTGAGTATAAAGTAATTATATGTAAAATAAGGGTATTTATTTTTATATGAAAACTAACATCACTACATAGAAAGAAGTTATAGTTATGTTATTAAAAAGTATTATGCCCAAACTTTCATGAGCAGTTTTTAAGCTGTAATTCTTTATTAATTAGAGACCTAGGATATCAACAGTGGCAGATTATTATATGCTGTACATTTAATAATTTTTATTATACAGAAATATAAAATAAGCATCGCGCCTTGAACTATTTAAGCATAGGAACATAGTAATTTAGGTTGAAAAATGATATAAGCCAGTCAAGGTCTACCCTTCTACCCATCCTTCCTGCTTTTGATCTAAAAGAAGTAAAACCAAAACAAAACGAGAAAAAACCCCAAATTAAGCTGTTTTTGGATTTTGTCCAAAAGACAATAAAGTTTCCCCCCTGGATCAAGAACCTCCAAAATATTAATGTTTATTCTATAATTTATAGCCCCTTTGTTCTGCTTTTCTAAACAAAAAAATATCCGGACCCTCTTGAAGGAATCAAGTGTATTTGATAACACCACCTCTCTTGGCAGTAAATCCCATACCTTTATTGCCCTTACTGTAGAGAATCCATTCCTTTGTTGTGGATTAAATCTTTGCTCTTCTTCTCAGAGCATGATCTTTTGTTCTTTGTACATTTCTGTTAATGAACACTGGTGAGCTCATTATGTCGGCCCTGCACATATTCATAGTGTTATAAGACACTCCTTTTCTTGAGTATTTAGATGCAACTGTATTAGTATCTTTTCATAACTAAGATCTGCCAATCCCCTTATTCATTTTGTAGCCCTCCTTTGCACCTCTTCTAGTTCCTTAATGTCCTTTCTAAGGACCGTTGCCCAGAATTGCACTGTATATATACAAGGTGAATTCTTACCATTGCTTTGCAAAGAGGCAAGATGATATCCTCCTCCCATGAATCCCATGCCAGTATCTCATTATTGCTAAGTCTGTTGTCTACAATTATTCATAAAGCCTTCTCCTTAGTAGTTTTCCCAGGGAGATACAATTTAAAGTAAATGTTACATTGTTTTCACTAACGCATAATTTCACCTTTGTCCGTATTGAACACCATTTGCCAATTGCCTGCCCAGTCGCCTGCTCTGTCTAAATCCTCATGCAGAGAAGCAACATCAGGGTTAGACGGCACCAGGGCCGGCCTTTGGGGTGTGCGACCTGTGCGACCGCACAGGGCGCCACACTTCAGGGGGCGCCGCCGCGGGGTCCGCCGCTGGGTCCGCTGCCGCCCCCTCTGCACCTAAATTAAAACATCGGGGTTTTTTTTTTTTTTAACTTTATTTAACATGGAGGATGTTAAATAAAGTTAAAACAAACAAAAAAACCCAATGTTTTCATTTATGTCCCGGGCAGGGGCGCCGAGCGGTCGCTTGTGAAGTTTTCAGCAACCACTCGGCGCCCCTCACTCTCTGTGACTCCATCGCCGTGCCGCGTTTTATGCTGAGTGCCAGAATATTCCGGTGAGAAGGGGGGGGGTCAGTGAGAAGGGGCAGAGGTGGTAGATAGTGATACAGGGGGATAGAGAGTGAGAAAGGGGGTTTTGTTACAAGTTTTTATTCTTTTCTTTTTTTGGGATGGGGGGCGCCAGAGGAGTAGTCTGCGCAGGGCGCCAGAACACCTAAGGCCGGCTCTGGACGGCACCTACCTAATTTTGTGTCATCAGCAAACACTGAGACATGGCTCTCAATGCAACATGGGAGATCATTAATAAACAAATTAAAAAGAAGAGGACCAATGACAGACCCCTGACGTACTCCACTTAATACCTTGGTCCAGTTTGAGAATTTTCCATTTACAAACGCTCTTTGGATTCTATCTTTTAGCCGATTTACATAGATTTGCCCCAAGCCTATTTCTGACAATTTGTGCAGTAACCTTTTGTGTGGAACTGTAGCAAATGCCTTAGCTAACATATTAGCTCTTTTTTAACGGTGTATTCTGACAATGAAAAATAATCACAGTCCATGCAGAAAAGGTATATGAACCCAGAGCCCAGGGCACATCTTTCCAAATCATCACTTGTCATGGATCCCTGTTATGCCTATAAAAAACATCCTCAACGTGAATCTGTACAGACAACATGTGATCCCCCATAACGTTCATGTTTAAAAATGCATTGACCCATATCTGGAATGCCAACTTAATTCCATTTCATATTAAACAAATGCTATGTGAAATCTGATGAATTGTTCAGTCCCCATTTACATTGTAAAGGAAATCAGCTTTAAAAGAAATGAATATAATCTGTACATAGTATGACAATAAAAGCACCACACGCTTACAGAAACCTTAGAATAAGGATTTTGAACAGTGTTTTTCATAATTTGTAAGTAAGAGACAATTGTGATGGATACAGTATAAGCCTCGTATAGTATGGTGACATGTATAGTAGAAATCGGAATATTAAACTATAGTAGCTTTTTTTTTAGAGATAACAATGCAAGCTCCGAGGTGGCATTATCTCTGTGGCGAAATCTGAATAGTTGACATGCGTCATTTCATTGAGGATAGGTACTAACTTTCTTGATGCCCGTTCCAAAACACTTGTTGTTTACAACCGATTTAGATATGCCAATATTTATCTTTTATATTACAAATTCTGTACATGCTGCACACCATAAGGATGTTACAATATCATTGATTATTTTTGTTTTAAATACCCTCTTCAGACTGGAAAGTGTTTTTCAGATTTCCCACGTGTAGCACATCTAGATCAAGGTCTGAAACTGAAGTGATTTAGTTCCTTTGGGTGAATAGGCAGTTAATCACGTAATTAATGTGTTTCTTTATTCAATAATAGTGTACAGCGTATCCTTTTCTCATAAGGGGCTCCAGGAAATTGTCTGCGTTTATTTTCTTTTGTCCACCTTTGCCCAATGTATGCCACGGGGCTTTACTGGGTTCCTACAAATGTATTTCTTTCTTTCGGGAATTCATTTAGGATCAGACTGACACACATAGGAGATACAGTAGAGATACGTTACAGTAGGAGTTTAATTTTTTTTATTTAGTTTTTGAGTTGTTGTCTATATTCTATGAAGATCTCTTCCTGGTGTCTATTGTAAATCTGAAAAAATAGGATTTGCTTACCCTAAGCGCACCTCTCTTTTCCTTTGGCCAGTGATATATTTGGGTGTAGGCTAACGAAGCTTAAGACAGCATAGATCGACCCCCTGTCATGATACGTTTGATCAGAGAGGAGAGATTTGTTGGCTGTTCTGGCACAGATCTCTACAACCTGCCCCTTTTGTGTTCCTTTTTCTGCTAGAACAAAATGCTGGATTGGACATCATTTCCTGACAAACAGGTAACTCATCCAAGCCAGGTGAAGATGAATCTTGTACGATGAGCTTCTGGGATGGGTTACCATAAGTACCATATGTAAATCAATACATCTATATGCTTAAGTATGGTGGATGTCTAGGTCCAATGCATCCCTGATGCGCGCCAGAAGCATTTGGCTGGCAGGCAACAGTGTACAATAAGTATTTTTTTATTATTATTTCTAACCCTAAGGTTAAGGCTAAGAATCTCGCCCCTAACATTTTATCTGAAAAAACCCCCCACAATAAGTCACTTTCCTCACTTTGATTCAGTAGATGTTAGAAGAACAGAATCCAGACACCACTGGATATAGAACAGAAGATTCTAGTTACACCTTCCTTTATTCACACATTTTAACCAATAGAGAAATGAATCAATATAGGGAAAGTAAATAAAAATAAAATATAACTCATTGCAGTAACACTTTGTAAAATGTTGCCTCCCTACTGAGCATATGAAGGCAGATGGAGTTTGTGAGCAAATCTATAAGCTCTCAGCTGCACCCTAAATTGAGAAAAACACCGATACAAAAATCTAAACGAATCGCTGTATCTGAACAGAATAGAAGCTTAATGCTTCAAGCTTTTTTTGGGCACTGGCAATTGCTTCCAAAAATGAAAACGAAGCGCGTCTGCTTATGCCTTCGCTGCTGGATACAGTCCCTACTTACCCCAGATTTTAGCAGTAGCTGCCTTCGACAGACAGGGCGTCAACTTTGTCAGTTTCCCAAATCCTGCACTTTACTAAATACAGATTAATAAATCATCTGTAACGATGTTAACAAATTGATACATTTTAGATATACGGTATCTAAAGTTAGCTTTATTATTATTATTTTTTACTAAATCAGGTTAAAATTTCTGAGTTTAGAAGTCAACCTTGACTGATATTGTCCAGTCAAAAGAATTCAGCTGCATTTATAAATCTTAACTGCAGCATTCTTTATCCTTTGCAGTTGTGTCAATACATGGCAGTCACCGAAATGGTTGTTTGCCCAGGCTTTATTATTTCCCCTTTTCTGTGGATGAGGTAAACAGCGGCTAGGTGTCCGCTGGAGAGAGAGGAGTCCGGTCAGAGTTTTCGGTCCATTTTATGCGTGTCTCCTTAATAACAATGAGTAAATTATGGCTTACAAAACATTTCATCAAATGTAAACTGTCTAGTAGTTGCGTCTTTAATCAAATAGTAGTTATCAAGATCATCAACTACTTCTTTTTTATGTCTGGTAAATATTCTTGTGTAAGGGAAGCTTCAGAACCTCCACATGAAGAGCTGAGTTGGCCCTGTATAATGCGTAGTTCAAGTGATGAGGTGTCTCTGAAGAATACTATCTGATTAAATCATCATACAGTCCCAGCACAGCCGTCCTTGTGGGGGAATCTTGCCAATATTGACCCTTCGCCATACATAATGAAATTGTTGAGTTTAAATTGCTAACCTTTCTAGCATCAACTGCTTGAGTGCGTAAATCTGTTTGTCGGGGTGTACCAATGGCAGATGGTGCTCCTAGTTATTGCAACAAATCCCCAATGAGGATTGTGCAATAACCAGTGCATTTAATGCATGCGTTTTATTTTAGCCATGACATGTGATGAATAAGTATCTTTACATACATCCAATAGTACCAGAATATCTGTTTTAATGTTCGTTTGCGTGCATGTAGATTCCCGTTTGGTCTAGGAATTTGCTTGGTCATTGGGTATGACGGGTACAGGCATGTTTGAAATGATTGGAACAGTAAAAACACTGCATGGTTTATAGCCATAGACAAAAGCCAGTGACCTTCTATTCAATCTCATACCTTCAGTCCTGTGGTTATTATCGGCTTGGAATAGAGCCAGGCTGTGCATTTCCAGCACACTGACAGCACAGTAGGGGAGGCTGTTCCTCACAGAGGGAGGCAGAATGGTGGAATGCGTCAGGTGAAGTCAGGCAAAGAAAGTGCCACCAAGTGTACTCTGTTAACCTCAGCGCTTCCGGAGGCCTCTGAAAACTGAAATATTGGCTCACGGTCTGGCAGTGACTTTGAAAAAGCACCGACTGATCTCTTGAGTTCAGGAAAAGTATCAAAAGCAAAGACTGCATTGAACTATGTATGTCACAATCTGGCTCACCTGTACACTATGTAAGTTATACTCAAGTATAGATCTAAATCTGAGCCACGGTTGTCTGCCGCCGTTGTAACATATGTACAAACTTAATTCTAGATGTAAACTGGTCTCAAAATACTGATTCACACTGTACTATTCCAAACATGCTTTAAAGAGAGCAGCACCGTAGTAACTAAAGGACTATTTCATTATTCCAAGGGCACTAAGGGTCAAAATATTTCCATCAACGAGAGCTGCATATGAGGAGACTGACATTAAAAATAATTTGCTGTTGATAACTTGACATTGTTCCAGTCCATGGTAAGGACAGGAAGATAAAAGATAAATAGAGTGCAATTGATGCTTGTGATCTGCAATTACCATGTCAAGTTTTCCTGCCGTGATTAGTAACTTCTATTGCTTATTCCCACCTGTGTACATTGTGCAGGAATCGGGAAAGCAGGTGCAACCGAATATCTCACCATCATTGTTCTTATTTTTTTTTTAGGATTTGCAGTCATCATTGATAGAGAGCCAACGTGTCTTCGCATGGGTCCTCTTGGCAACAGGTAATAACAAACAATGACATTCTTCATATTACGTAATATTTGCTGCTGCATCTATGACTTCCATCAGGGATTTGAGGTTTGCCCTATACTATCAATTATAGTTCCCATTATGCCTTGCCAAACATTCTTACACACTTTAATGCAAACGCCTGTGGGGATGGTAGCCTACAGCCGCCAGATGTTTCCACCACCGCCTTTTATATTGTGTTCAAAGATGTTACACATTCTGTGGATCTTTCGTGGATAATCTTACCTGCTTAAATCCATTATATAAAAACCTCCAAAATAAAGCATAGCTGTATTTAAAAAATGAAAAGGGTGCACTTTAAACGGCAAAACCTTGACCTTCAGATTGTGGTAGAAAATTGCTGGGTTATGTCATTTTCTTTTGCTTACAATGCATGTATGGTAAGGGGAATGGGATATCCTGGTCATGATCCTAAAATGCATTGTAAGTCTGCACTTTACGGTGCTGACTGGTGTAGAATAGCAGAAGACGTCTGTCAATCTTCATCTTGGCTACCAGGATCAGCTCCAGCCAACGTTTTACTGCAATGACTTTAATCAAAATAAATTTGGCTACAAAACATGCTGCGGAGCCACCGTTCTTCACCCCTGGTCTGTACATTTGCTTGCAATTTGTTGAGCACATTGTGCACATGAAATTGTATTCCCTGTACAAAGCTGACCTTGTCACCCACTCATCTGTTGATGGCAGGTATGCTTTAATCCATTTGCTGAAATCCTTGCAATATTTGTGCTGGTAGCTGGGTATTTTTCCCTTTAGAAATGGGAGTCTGGGAATCACACATCTCTTATGTATACATTTTATATATTTTTGCAGCTGTGATTATTTAATAAAAATTTTTTGGATCACATAAAATTTTGCTAAATCCCTGTAAATGTCATTTATAGATGCATAGGTTTGACAGTAGTTGTCTAACTGAAGAATAGAAAAATGTGAATATACACGTGAATTAACGTTTTATATGTTGTTTTTTTTTACATTTTATATAGAATTAGAAAAAAGTCAGGTTTAGCCTAGAATCAGAACCGCATCAGCTATGGCACCTGAAGGCTAGTGGCCAGTTATCCACATGCATGTGACATCCCATGGGATACACGCAGCACCCGGATACCCACTGGATACACTAAAGCGTTCTGTCGGATGCATGAGCCGCTCATATGGTAAACGGGAGGCGTAAAGCTTGGTGTGCTTGATGGTCGAGTTAATAGAGAAGATGTATAATTCAGGCTATTATTTTTGTTATTACTAGTACACATTAAACATCTAATAGAAAAACAGTCAAAGTCTTTTTCACACTGCCTTGGGTAGAATGTCTGTCTTGCCCCTTCACTGACACTATGGCTAATGGAAGTCTGGGGGGGGGATCTTGTTGTCGCAGTGTGTTTCTTGACCTTTGTTTTTTGTTCTCTTGTGGCTTTCCACTGGACACCTTTTGTTGTGGCTAGCGGCCAGTACGTGTATTCGGTGTTTACAGGCCATCTTTGTCACAAAAGCCTATGTAGGTTAGGGGTCAGTTTGACACTTGTGGTCACCAAGTGTCCCTAAAACCTGAGCTTTAAATGTTGGTAATAGATGCGCCCATCAACTCCTCTCAAAGAGGGGACCTTGTCTGTATTTAATATGCGAGAGAGAGTAGGAGGGTATTTATTTTTAACATGAGGCGTTGTGTAAATGGAAGCCAACTCACTTGGACTTGGGTGCGGCTAGGAGATAGTGAGCTTGGTGCAGATTGAATGAACTCACACTCCGCTGAGTTCCTAATGAATAGTGTGGTCACCAGCCTCAACTCAGCTTAGGGTTCAGTTATTTCACTCACACTTTCTCCAGACGGCAGGTAATGACTTGGCCCCCAGATGAGGTAAACAGTATTGGGGCACTAAAAATATCCAGCGGTCATAATAGTAAGTAAAAGGTGTATGAGATAATCAAAGGGAAATGTTTGTGGTGGGTGATATAGAAGATAAACAAAAGGTGGGGTAATTAATAGGGATGAAAAGAAACACAAAAATACTGTGTGGATGGTATGGAGGTCCTGTCAGTGAAATGATTAAACATGATATGTGTATATATATATATATATATACACACATATCATGTGTATATATATATATATATGTATATACACACACACATATATATATATAGCGACGATGCGTTATCAGGAAATCCGGTAAAGGTACGTGAAAAAGCTGTAGAAATCCCCAGTAAGGGGTTAAAGTAGATTTTCACATCGAATAATGCAGCAAGCTATTCAGGGCATGACTGTATGTGCTCTAGACTTTAAACTTTCTGAGGATGGTTGAATCTGCCACTGAGATCTTAATGTGCAGACGTTTTTCCTCTGAATTTTCAGGAGCCATCATCCGAGCGGCCAATTAGTGTCAGTTTTATTGGTAGTTTTGTAATGTGGACGCTTGCCCACCAGGGAGGATATAGAAAGCACATTATTTCACTTAGCCCGCTTGGTGCCTGTCACAGAATAATGACTTCCAGTCTCCACCAAAAAGAAGCAAATGTGCAGATAAATCCCAGGGCCAATTTTTAGGCAGCATCCTGACCCCGGTGCACCCGTCTCTTAAATCCTATGGACTCGGAGAGTCTGGAACCCTGCCTGCGTTCCATGTCAGCGTTACCTGCTTACTGAGTCACTGGGCCTCATCAGACATACTTCTCCACAACAGAAAAGTATTGTAGTTTTATGAACATCTCCGTTGGTATCTTGTGTAACAAAATACAACCTGCTTCACAACATTCTCAACCCCCAGCTGAATATTATGCGGATGTGGAGCTGTGTTCATACAGCACCAACACTGCTTTCATAAGTCCAAAGGGACCACATTGGCTGGTAGTCAGGTTTTGACTCCTTAGTTTTTTTTTGTGTGTACCCAGATTGCATCCCCCCACAGAATATTTCTAAAGGACACCTGAATCAGATTGAAACACACCGTGATAGGGACACAACTACACAATCCCAGTTTAGTGGGTAAAATGTTAAATGGGGATTAGAGGGGTCCCACACTGCACAGATTTTACAATCCGGCCAGTATACAGCCCCCGTTATATTTCGGGTTGCCACGTGTCCAGGTGCTAACACAGGGCTCGACGAGTTCACTGCACACGCAGAAAATACAGCAGCCAAGAGCCGCCAAGTAACTACTGCATGGGGGTCACTTGGTTCCATTGAGCTCCTGGCAGCTCGTGGGAAGGAAAGTATCTGTGTAGACTTACTTGCTGGACTAGGCTAGAATTAGTTTGTGTGTCCAGCAGGTGAAGCTATAAGGGCCAGGAGGCCATTCCTATTCGCCATAGCAACCTGAAGTCTGGGTTTTGTTGAGCCTTTTACTACCAGATTTTACAATGGAGACCATATACACATTTGTGGCATATTGAGGCAGAAGGTATCAAGAGTCCTGTTGGTTACATCCTATAGGACTTTATATTCTGGTGTGTAATACATGCCAGTTACATATACTACCACCATAGATGGTGTTCCCATATAAGCAGCTTACAAAACTGCCTCCATTCATGTATAGATCCTCAATCGGAATATAGGGGGAAAGACCCATACTTGACTACAATATATGTGTAAGGCAAGCCAACACGGACCATGTATTCTTAAGCTTACGTGAATATTTTGGTGTAGCAATTTCAGCTGGAGTGAATGGTAATACAAGTTCCCATTATACGCAGTAAAAAAATGAAACAGCCATCAGAGGCGCATAGAACTATGACAGTAAAATGTGTGGTTCTTAATTTTAACAATCTTTTACTACATAAGGATGTTCAGTCATCATTTCAAGCCAATGACAGCTAATGGGGAGATTGTAGTATATGAGAGATTTCTCAGTACTGGAAATATTGATGCCTTTACACAAGACTACTGTAATGTTAGTTTAACTGCTGTACATCGCGCTTGCCTGACAAACCCTCTTTGCGAGAGGCAGAAGTTATTGCCGTTTCTGGATGCTGATAATTGCCGCTAATAAGAAGAATGAAATGGAAAAAGGTTTAAAGACATTATAGCTTTAGCTGAAGCAAATCACATAGCCTGCTATTTATTATGTCATTTAGTGAACCATCTGTTTTTTGTCTGCAAAGCGCAGGGATG